>OZ012680.1:17976231-18353780 GCA_963942445.1 Argyra leucocephala | reverse complement strand
TTTTTGGTTTTTAAAATTTAGCCAAATTTTGCAAAATTTTATGACCCCCGGCATCACAAAAAATTAAGAAAATTTTCAGATTTTCAATTTTTTCAAAATGACTTTATTTCTTTCCTAACTTTTAGGGAATTCATTAAAACAAGTAAAACAGTTGAAAAAACTTGGTAATCCGTCGAAAAATGAGTAATTTAGAGTGTTTTTTGGTTTTTAAAATTTAGCCATATTTTGCAATATTTTATGACCCCGGCATCACAAAAAATTAAGAAAATTTTCAGATTTTCAATTTTTTCAAAATTACTTTATTTCTTTACTAACTTTTAGGGAATTCATTAAAACAAGTAAAACAGTTGAAAAAACTTGGTAATCCCTCGAAAAATGAGGAATTTAGAGTGTTTTTTGGTTTTTAAAATTTAGCCAAATTTTGCAAAATTTTATGACCCCGGCATCACAAAAAATCACGAAAATTTTCAGATTTTCAATTTTTTCAAAATTACTTTATTTCTTTACTAACTTTTAGAATAATCAATAAAACAAGTAAAACAGTTGAAAAAACTTGGTAATCCCTCGAAAAATGAGGAATTTAGAGTGTTTTTTGGTTTTTAAAATTTAGCCAAATTTTGCAAAATTTTATGACCCCGGCATCACAAAAAATCACGAAAATTTTCAGATTTTCAATTTTTTCAAAATTACTTTATTTCTTTACTAACTTTTAGAATAATCAATAAAACAAGTAAAACAGTTGAAAAAACTTGGTAATCCCTCGAAAAATGAGGAATTTAGAGTGTTTTTTGGTTTTTAAAATTTAGCCAAATTGTGCAAAATTTTATGACCCCGGCATAACAAAAAATCACGAAAATTTTCAGATTTTCAATTTTTTCAAAATTACTTTATTTCTTTACTAACTTTTAGAATAATCAATAAAACAAGTAAAACAGTTGAAAAAACTTGGTAATCCCTCGAAAAATGAGGAATTTAGAGTGTTTTTTTTGGTTTTTAAATTTAGCCAAATTTTGCAAAATTTTATGACCCCGGCATCACAAAAAATCACGAAAATTTTCAGATTTTCAATTTTTTCAAAATTACTTTATTTCTTTACTAACTTTTAGGGAATTCATTAAAACAAGTAAAACAGTTGAAAAAACTTGGTAATCCCTCGAAAAATGAGGAATTTAGAGTGTTTTTTGGTTTTTAAAATTTAGCCAAATTTTGCAAAATTTTATGACCCCGGCATCACAAAAAATCACGAAAATTTTCAGATTTTCAATTTTTTCAAATTACTTTATTTCTTTACTAACTTTTAGAATAATCAATAAAACAAGTAAAACAGTTGAAAAAACTTGGTAATCCCTCGAAAAATGAGTAATTTAGAGTGTTTTTTGGTTTTTAAAATTTAGCCAAATTTTGCAAAATTTTATGACCCCGGCATCACAAAAAATCACGAAAATTTTCAGATTTTCAATTTTTTCAAAATTACTTTATTTCTTTACTAACTTTTAGAGAATTCATTAAAACAAGTAAAACAGTTGAAAAAACTTGGTAATCCCTCGAAAAATGAGTAATTTAGAGTGTTTTTTGGTTTTTAAAATTTAGCCGAATTGTGCAAAATTTTATGACCCCGGCATCACAAAAAATCACGAAAATTTTCAGATTTTCAATTTTTTCAAAATTACTTTATTTCTTTACTAACTTTTAGAATAATCAATAAAACAAGTAAAACAGTTGAAAAAACTTGGTAATCCCTCGAAAAATGAGGAATTTAGAGTGTTTTTTTGGTTTTTAAAATTTAGCCAAATTTTGCAAAATTTTATGACCCCGGCATCACAAAAAATCACGAAAATTTTCAGATTTTCAATTTTTTCAAAATTACTTTATTTCTTTACTAACTTTTAGGGAATTCATTAAAACAAGTAAAACAGTTGAAAAAACTTGGTAATCCCTCGAAAAATGAGGAATTTAGAGTGTTTTTTTGGTTTTTAAAATTTAGCCAAATTTTGCAAAATTTTATGACCCCGGCATCACAAAAAATCACGAAAATTTTCAGATTTTCAATTTTTTCAAAATTACTTTATTTCTTTACTAACTTTTAGAATAATCAATAAAACAAGTAAAACAGTTGAAAAAAACTTGGTAATCCCTCGAAAAATGAGTAATTTAGAGTGTTTTTTGGTTTTTAAAATTTAGCCAAATTTTGCAAAATTTTATGACCCCGGCATCACAAAAAATCACGAAAATTTTCAGATTTTCAATTTTTTCAAAATTACTTTATTTCTTTACTAACTTTTAGAGAATTCATTAAAACAAGTAAAACAGTTGAAAAAACTTGGTAATCCCTCGAAAAATGAGTAATTTAGAGTGTTTTTTGGTTTTTAAAATTTAGCCAAATTTTGCAAAATTTTATGACCCCGGCATCACAAAAAATCACGAAAATTTTCAGATTTTCAATTTTTTCAAAATTACTTTATTTCTTTACTAACTTTTAGAATAATCAATAAAACAAGTAAAACAGTTGAAAAAACTTGGTAATCCCTCGAAAAATGAGTAATTTAGAGTGTTTTTTGGTTTTTAAAATTTAGCCAAATTTTGCAAAATTTTATGACCCCGGCATCACAAAAAATCACGAAAATTTTCAGATTTTCAATTTTTTCAAAATTACTTTATTTCTTTACTAACTTTTAGAATAATCAATAAAACAAGTAAAACAGTTGAAAAAACTTGGTAATCCCTCGAAAAATGAGTAATTTAGAGTGTTTTTTGGTTTTTAAAATTTAGCCAAATTTTGCAAAATTTTATGACCCCGGCATCACAAAAAATCACGAAAATTTTCAGATTTTCAATTTTTTCAAAATTACTTTATTTCTTTACTAACTTTTAGAGAATTCATTAAAACAAGTAAAACAGTTGAAAAAACTTGGTAATCCCTCGAAAAATGAGTAATTTAGAGTGTTTTTTGGTTTTTAAAATTTAGCCAAATTTTGCAAAATTTTATGACCCCGGCATCACAAAAAATCACGAAAATTTTCAGATTTTCAATTTTTCAAAATTACTTTATTTCTTTACTAACTTTTAGGGAATTCATTAAAACAAGTAAAACAGTTGAAAAAACTTGGTAATCCCTCGAAAAATGAGTAATTTAGAGTGTTTTTTGGTTTTTAAAATTTAGCCAAATTTTGCAAAATTTTATGACCCCGGCATCACAAAAAATCACGAAAATTTTCAGATTTTCAATTTTTTCAAAATTACTTTATTTCTTTACTAACTTTTAGAATAATCAATAAAACAAGTAAAACAGTTGAAAAAACTTGGTAATCCCTCGAAAAATGAGTAATTTAGAGTGTTTTTTGGTTTTTAAAATTTAGCCAAATTTTGCAAAATTTTATGACCCCGGCATCACAAAAAATCACGAAAATTTTCAGATTTTCAATTTTTTCAAAATTACTTTATTTCTTTACTAACTTTTAGAGAATTCATTAAAACAAGTAAAACAGTTGAAAAAACTTGGTAATCCCTCGAAAAATGAGTAATTTAGAGTGTTTTTTGGTTTTTAAAATTTAGCCAAATTTTGCAAAATTTTATGACCCCGGCATCACAAAAAATCACGAAAATTTTCAGATTTTCAATTTTTTCAAAATTACTTTATTTCTTTACTAACTTTTAGAATAATCAATAAAACAAGTAAAACAGTTGAAAAAACTTGGTAATCCCTCGAAAAAATGAGTAATTTAGAGTGTTTTTTGGTTTTTAAAATTTAGCCAAATTTTGCAAAATTTTATGACCCCGGCATCACAAAAAATCACGAAAATTTTCAGATTTTCAATTTTTTCAAAATTACTTTATTTCTTTACTAACTTTTAGAATAATCAATAAAACAAGTAAAACAGTTGAAAAAACTTGGTAATCCCTCGAAAAATGAGTAATTTAGAGTGTTTTTTGGTTTTTAAAATTTAGCCAAATTTTGCAAAATTTTATGACCCCGGCATCACAAAAAATCACGAAAATTTTCAGATTTTCAATTTTTTCAAAATTACTTTATTTCTTTACTAACTTTTAGGGAATTCATTAAAACAAGTAAAACAGTTGAAAAACTTGGTAATCCCTCGAAAAATGAGTAATTTAGAGTGTTTTTTGGTTTTTAAAATTTAGCCAAATTTTGCAAAATTTTATGACCCCGGCATCACAAAAAATCACGAAAATTTTCAGATTTTCAATTTTTCAAAATTACTTTATTTCTTTACTAACTTTTAGAATAATCAATAAAACAAGTAAAACAGTTGAAAAAACTTGGTAATCCCTCGAAAAATGAGTAATTTAGAGTGTTTTTTGGTTTTTAAAATTTAGCCAAATTTTGCAAAATTTTATGACCCCGGCATCACAAAAAATCACGAAAATTTTCAGATTTTCAATTTTTTCAAAATTATTTTATTTCTTTACTAACTTTTAGAATAATCAATAAAACAAGTAAAACAGTTGAAAAAACTTGGTAATCCCTCGAAAAATGAGTAATTTAGAGTGTTTTTTGGTTTTTAAAATTTAGCCAAATTTTGCAAAATTTTATGACCCCGGCATCACAAAAAATCACGAAAATTTTCAGATTTTCAATTTTTTCAAAATTACTTTATTTCTTTACTAACTTTTAGAATAATCAATAAAACAAGTAAAACAGTTGAAAAAACTTGGTAATCCCTCGAAAAATGAGTAATTTAGAGTGTTTTTTGGTTTTTAAAATTTAGCCAAATTTTGCAAAATTTTATGACCCCGGCATCACAAAAAATCACGAAAATTTTCAGATTTTCAATTTTTTCAAAATTACTTTATTTCTTTACTAACTTTAGAGAATTCATTAAAACAAGTAAAACAGTTGAAAAAACTTGGTAATCCCTCGAAAAATGAGTAATTTAGAGTGTTTTTTGGTTTTTAAAATTTAGCCAAATTTTGCAAAATTTTATGACCCCGGCATCACAAAAAATCACGAAAATTTTCAGATTTTCAATTTTTTCAAAATTACTTTATTTCTTTACTAACTTTTAGGGAATTCATTAAAACAAGTAAAACAGTTGAAAAAACTTGGTAATCCCTCGAAAAATGAGTAATTTAGAGTGTTTTTTGGTTTTTAAAATTTAGCCAAATTTTGCAAAATTTTATGACCCCGGCATCACAAAAAATCACGAAAATTTTCAGATTTTCAATTTTTTCAAAATTACTTTATTTCTTTACTAACTTTTAGAATAATCAATAAAACAAGTAAAACAGTTGAAAAAACTTGGTAATCCCTCGAAAAATGAGTAATTTAGAGTGTTTTTTGGTTTTTAAAATTTAGCCAAATTTTGCAAAATTTTATGACCCCGGCATCACAAAAAATCACGAAAATTTTCAGATTTTCAATTTTTTCAAAATTACTTTATTTCTTTACTAACTTTTAGAGAATTCATTAAAACAAGTAAAACAGTTGAAAAAACTTGGTAATCCCTCGAAAAATGAGTAATTTAGAGTTTTTTTTTGGTTTTTAAAATTTAGCCAAATTTTGCAAAATTTTATGACCCCGGCATCACAAAAAATCACGAAAATTTTCAGATTTTCAATTTTTTCAAATTACTTTATTTCTTTACTAACTTTTAGAATAATCAATAAAACAAGTAAAACAGTTGAAAAAACTTGGTAATCCCTCGAAAAATGAGTAATTTAGAGTGTTTTTTGGTTTTTAAAATTTAGCCAAATTTTGCAAAATTTTATGACCCCGGCATCACAAAAAATCACGAAAATTTTCAGATTTTCAATTTTTTCAAATTACTTTATTTCTTTACTAACTTTTAGGGAATTCATTAAAACAAGTAAAACAGTTGAAAAAACTTGGTAATCCCTCGAAAAATGAGTAATTTAGAGTGTTTTTTTGGTTTTTAAAATTTAGCCAAATTTTGCAAAATTTTATGACCCCGGCATCACAAAAAATCACGAAAATTTTCAGATTTTCAATTTTTTCAAAATTACTTTATTTCTTTACTAACTTTTAGAGAATTCATTAAAACAAGTAAAACAGTTGAAAAAACTTGGTAATCCCTCGAAAAATGAGTAATTAGAGTTTTTTTTTGGTTTTTAAAATTTAGCCAAATTTTGCAAAATTTTATGACCCCGGCATCACAAAAAATCACGAAAATTTTCAGATTTTCAATTTTTTCAAAATTACTTTATTTCTTTACTAACTTTTAGAATAATCAATAAAACAAGTAAAACAGTTGAAAAAACTTGGTAATCCCTCGAAAAATGAGGAATTTAGAGTGTTTTTTTGGTTTTTAAAATTTAGCCAAATTTTGCAAAATTTTATGACCCCGGCATCACAAAAAATCACGAAAATTTTCAGATTTTCAATTTTTTCAAAATTACTTTATTTCTTTACTAACTTTTAGGGAATTCATTAAAACAAGTAAAACAGTTGAAAAAACTTGGTAATCCCTCGAAAAATGAGTAATTTAGAGTGTTTTTTGGTTTTTAAAATTTAGCCAAATTTTGCAAAATTTTATGACCCCGGCATCACAAAAAATCACGAAAATTTTCAGATTTTCAATTTTTTCAAAATTACTTTATTTCTTTACTAACTTTTAGAATAATCAATAAAACAAGTAAAACAGTTGAAAAAACTTGGTAATCCCTCGAAAAATGAGTAATTTAGAGTGTTTTTTGGTTTTTAAAATTTAGCCAAATTTTGCAAAATTTTATGACCCCGGCATCACAAAAAATCACGAAAATTTTCAGATTTTCAATTTTTTCAAAATTACTTTATTTCTTTACTAACTTTTAGGGAATTCATTAAAACAAGTAAAACAGTTGAAAAAACTTGGTAATCCCTCGAAAAATGAGTAATTTAGAGTTTTTTTTTGGTTTTTAAAATTTAGCCAAATTTTGCAAAATTTTATGACCCCGGCATCACAAAAAATCACGAAAATTTTCAGATTTTCAATTTTTTCAAAATTACTTTATTTCTTTACTAACTTTTAGAATAATCAATAAAACAAGTAAAACAGTTGAAAAAACTTGGTAATCCCTCGAAAAATGAGGAATTTAGAGTGTTTTTTTGGTTTTTAAAATTTAGCCAAATTTTGCAAAATTTTATGACCCCGGCATCACAAAAAAATCACGAAAATTTTCAGATTTTCAATTTTTTCAAAATTACTTTATTTCTTTACTAACTTTTAGGGAATTCATTAAAACAAGTAAAACAGTTGAAAAAACTTGGTAATCCCTCGAAAAATGAGTAATTTAGAGTGTTTTTTGGTTTTTAAAATTTAGCCAAATTTTGCAAAATTTTATGACCCCGGCATCACAAAAAATCACGAAAATTTTCAGATTTTCAATTTTTTCAAAATTACTTTATTTCTTTACTAACTTTTAGAATAATCAATAAAACAAGTAAAACAGTTGAAAAAACTTGGTAATCCCTCGAAAAATGAGTAATTTAGAGTGTTTTTTGGTTTTTAAAATTTAGCCAAATTTTGCAAAATTTTATGACCCCGGCATCACAAAAAATCACGAAAATTTTCAGATTTTCAATTTTTTCAAAATTACTTTATTTCTTTACTAACTTTTAGAATAATCAATAAAACAAGTAAAACAGTTGAAAAAACTTGGTAATCCCTCGAAAAATGAGGAATTTAGAGTTTTTTTTTGGTTTTTAAAATTTAGCCAAATTTTGCAAAATTTTATGACCCCGGCATCACAAAAAATCACGAAAATTTTCAGATTTTCAATTTTTTCAAAATTACTTTATTTCTTTACTAACTTTTAGGGAATTCATTAAAACAAGTAAAACAGTTGAAAAAACTTGGTAATCCCTCGAAAAATGAGGAATTTAGAGTGTTTTTTGGTTTTTAAAATTTAGCCAAATTTTGCAAAATTTTATGACCCCGGCATCACAAAAAATCACGAAAATTTTCAGATTTTCAATTTTTTCAAAATTACTTTATTTCTTTACTAACTTTTAGGGAATTCATTAAAACAAGTAAAACAGTTGAAAAAACTTGGTAATCCCTCGAAAAATGAGGAATTTAGAGTGTTTTTTTGGTTTTTAAAATTTAGCCAAATTTTGCAAAATTTTATGACCCCGGCATCACAAAAAATCACGAAAATTTTCAGATTTTCAATTTTTTCAAAATTACTTTATTTCTTTACTAACTTTTAGGGAATTCATTAAAACAAGTAAAACAGTTGAAAAAACTTGGTAATCCCTCGAAAAATGAGTAATTTAGAGTGTTTTTTGGTTTTTAAAATTTAGCCAAATTTTGCAAAATTTTATGACCCCGGCATCACAAAAAATCACGAAAATTTTCAGATTTTCAATTTTTTCAAAATTACTTTATTTCTTTACTAACTTTTAGGGAATTCATTAAAACAAGTAAAACAGTTGAAAAAACTTGGTAATCCCTCGAAAAATGAGTAATTTAGAGTGTTTTTTGGTTTTTAAAATTTAGCCAAATTTTGCAAAATTTTATGACCCCGGCATCACAAAAAATCACGAAAATTTTCAGATTTTCAATTTTTTCAAAATTACTTTATTTCTTTACTAACTTTTAGGGAATTCATTAAAACAAGTAAAACAGTTGAAAAAACTTGGTAATCCCTCGAAAAATGAGGAATTTAGAGTGTTTTTTTGGTTTTTAAAATTTAGCCAAATTTTGCAAAATTTTATGACCCCGGCATCACAAAAAATCACGAAAATTTTCAGATTTTCAATTTTTTCAAAATTACTTTATTTCTTTACTAACTTTTAGGGAATTCATTAAAACAAGTAAAACAGTTGAAAAAACTTGGTAATCCCTCGAAAAATGAGTAATTTAGAGTGTTTTTTGGTTTTTAAAATTTAGCCAAATTTTGCAAAATTTTATGACCCCGGCATCACAAAAAATCACGAAAATTTTCAGATTTTCAATTTTTTCAAAATTACTTTATTTCTTTACTAACTTTTAGGGAATTCATTAAAACAAGTAAAACAGTTGAAAAAACTTGGTAATCCCTCGAAAAATGAGTAATTTAGAGTGTTTTTTGGTTTTTAAAATTTAGCCAAATTTTGCAAAATTTTATGACCCCGGCATCACAAAAAATCACGAAAATTTTCAGATTTTCAATTTTTTCAAAATTACTTTATTTCTTTACTAACTTTTAGAATGATCAATAAAACAAGTAAAACAGTTGAAAAAACTTGGTAATCCCTCGAAAAATGAGTAATTTAGAGTGTTTTTTGGTTTTTAAAATTTAGCCAAATTTTGCAAAATTTTATGACCCCGGCATCACAAAAAATCACGAAAATTTTCAGATTTTCAATTTTTTCAAAATTACTTTATTTCTTTACTAACTTTTAGGGAATTCATTAAAACAAGTAAAACAGTTGAAAAAACTTGGTAATCCCTCGAAAAATGAGTAATTTAGAGTGTTTTTTGGTTTTTAAAATTTAGCCAAATTTTGCAAAATTTTATGACCCCGGCATCACAAAAAATCACGAAAATTTTCAGATTTTCAATTTTTTCAAAATTACTTTATTTCTTTACTAACTTTTAGGGAATTCATTAAAACAAGTAAAACAGTTGAAAAAACTTGGTAATCCCTCGAAAAATGAGTAATTTAGAGTTTTTTTTTGGTTTTTAAAATTTAGCCAAATTTTGCAAAATTTTATGACCCCGGCATCACAAAAAATCACGAAAATTTTCAGATTTTCAATTTTTTCAAAATTACTTTATTTCTTTACTAACTTTTAGAATTCATTAAAACAAGTAAAACAGTTGAAAAAACTTGGTAATCCCTCGAAAAATGAGTAATTTAGAGTGTTTTTTGGTTTTTAAAATTTAGCCAAATTTTGCAAAATTTTATGACCCCGGCATCACAAAAAATCACGAAAATTTTCAGATTTTCAATTTTTTCAAAATTACTTTATTTCTTTACTAACTTTTAGGGAATTCATTAAAACAAGTAAAACAGTTGAAAAAACTTGGTAATCCCTCGAAAAATGAGTAATTTAGAGTTTTTTTTTGGTTTTTAAAATTTAGCCAAATTTTGCAAAATTTTATGACCCCGGCATCACAAAAAATCACGAAAATTTTCAGATTTTCAATTTTTTCAAAATTACTTTATTTCTTTACTAACTTTTAGAATAATCAATAAAACAAGTAAAACAGTTGAAAAAACTTGGTAATCCCTCGAAAAATGAGTAATTTAGAGTGTTTTTTGGTTTTTAAAATTTAGCCAAATTTTGCAAAATTTTATGACCCCGGCATCACAAAAAATCACGAAAATTTTCAGATTTTCAATTTTTTCAAAATTACTTTATTTCTTTACTAACTTTTAGGGAATTCATTAAAACAAGTAAAACAGTTGAAAAAACTTGGTAATCCCTCGAAAAATGAGTAATTTAGAGTTTTTTTTTGGTTTTTAAAATTTAGCCAAATTTTGCAAAATTTTATGACCCCGGCATCACAAAAAATCACGAAAATTTTCAGATTTTCAATTTTTTCAAAATTACTTTATTTCTTTACTAACTTTTAGAATAATCAATAAAACAAGTAAAACAGTTGAAAAAACTTGGTAATCCCTCGAAAAATGAGTAATTTAGAGTGTTTTTTGGTTTTTAAAATTTAGCCAAATTTTGCAAAACTTTATGACCCCGGCATCACAAAAAATCACGAAAATTTTCAGATTTTCAATTTTTTCAAAATTACTTTATTTCTTTACTAACTTTTAGAATAATCAATAAAACAAGTAAAACAGTTGAAAAAACTTGGTAATCCCTCGAAAAATGAGTAATTTAGAGTGTTTTTTGGTTTTTAAAATTTAGCCAAATTTTGCAAAATTTTATGACCCCGGCATCACAAAAAATCACGAAAATTTTCAGATTTTCAATTTTTTCAAAATTACTTTATTTCTTTACTAACTTTTAGGGAATTCATTAAAACAAGTAAAACAGTTGAAAAAACTTGGTAATCCCTCGAAAAATGAGTAATTTAGAGTTTTTTTTTGGTTTTTAAAATTTAGCCAAATTTTGCAAAATTTTATGACCCCGGCATCACAAAAAATCACGAAAATTTTCAGATTTTCAATTTTTTCAAAATTACTTTATTTCTTTACTAACTTTTAGAATAATCAATAAAACAAGTAAAACAGTTGAAAAAACTTGGTAATCCCTCGAAAAATGAGGAATTTAGAGTGTTTTTTTGGTTTTTAAAATTTAGCCAAATTTTGCAAAATTTTATGACCCCGGCATCACAAAAAATCACGAAAATTTTCAGATTTTCAATTTTTTCAAAATTACTTTATTTCTTTACTAACTTTTAGAATTCATTAAAACAAGTAAAACAGTTGAAAAAACTTGGTAATCCCTCGAAAAATGAGTAATTTAGAGTGTTTTTTGGTTTTTAAAATTTAGCCATATTTTGCAATATTTTATGACCCCGGCATCACAAAAAATTAAGAAAATTTTCAGATTTTCAATTTTTTCAAAATTACTTTATTTCTTTACTAACTTTTAGGGAATTCATTAAAACAAGTAAAACAGTTGAAAAAACTTGGTAATCCCTCGAAAAATGAGTAATTTAGAGTGTTTTTTGGTTTTTAAAATTTAGCCAAATTTTGCAAAATTTTATGACCCCGGCATCACAAAAAATCACGAAAATTTTCAGATTTTCAATTTTTTCAAAATTACTTTATTTCTTTACTAACTTTTAGAATAATCAATAAAACAAGTAAAACAGTTGAAAAAACTTGGTAATCCCTCGAAAAATGAGGAATTTAGAGTGTTTTTTTGGTTTTTAAAATTTAGCCAAATTTTGCAAAATTTTATGACCCCGGCATCACAAAAAATCACGAAAATTTTCAGATTTTCAATTTTTTCAAAATTACTTTATTTCTTTACTAACTTTTAGAATTCATTAAAACAAGTAAAACAGTTGAAAAAACTTGGTAATCCCTCGAAAAATGAGTAATTTAGAGTGTTTTTTGGTTTTTAAAATTTAGCCATATTTTGCAATATTTTATGACCCCGGCATCACAAAAAATTAAGAAAATTTTCAGATTTTCAATTTTTTCAAAATTACTTTATTTCTTTACTAACTTTTAGGGAATTCATTAAAACAAGTAAAACAGTTGAAAAAACTTGGTAATCCCTCGAAAAATGAGTAATTTAGAGTGTTTTTTGGTTTTTAAAATTTAGCCATATTTTGCAATATTTTATGACCCCGGCATCACAAAAAATTAAGAAAATTTTCAGATTTTCAATTTTTTCAAAATTACTTTATTTCTTTACTAACTTTTAGAATTCATTAAAACAAGTAAAACAGTTGAAAAAACTTGGTAATCCCTCGAAAAATGAGTAATTTAGAGTGTTTTTTGGTTTTTAAAATTTAGCCAAATTTTGCAAAATTTTATGACCCCGGCATCACAAAAAATCACGAAAATTTTCAGATTTTCAATTTTTTCAAAATTACTTTATTTCTTTACTAACTTTTAGAATTCATTAAAACAAGTAAAACAGTTGAAAAAACTTGGTAATCCCTCGAAAAATGAGTAATTTAGAGTGTTTTTTGGTTTTTAAAATTTAGCCAAATTTTGCAAAATTTTATGACCCCGGCATCACAAAAAATCACGAAAATTTTCAGATTTTCAATTTTTTCAAAATTACTTTATTTCTTTACTAACTTTTAGAATTCATTAAAACAAGTAAAACAGTTGAAAAAACTTGGTAATCCCTCGAAAAATGAGTAATTTAGAGTGTTTTTTGGTTTTTAAAATTTAGCCAAATTTTGCAAAATTTTATGACCCCGGCATCACAAAAAATCACGAAAATTTTCAGATTTTCAATTTTTTCAAAATTACTTTATTTCTTTACTAACTTTAAGGGAATTCATTAAAACAAGTAAAACAGTTGAAAAAACTTGGTAATCCCTCGAAAAATGAGTAATTTAGAGTGTTTTTTGGTTTTTAAAATTTAGCCAAATTTTGCAAAATTTTATGACCCCGGCATCACAAAAAATCACGAAAATTTTCAGATTTTCAATTTTTTCAAAATTACTTTATTTCTTTACTAACTTTTAGGGAATTCATTAAAACAAGTAAATAAGTTGAAAAAACTTGGTAATCCGTCGAAAAATGAGGAATTTATAGTGTTTTTTGGTTTTTAAAATTTAGCCATATTTTGCAATATTTTATGACCCCGGCATCACAAAAAATTAAGAAAATTTTCAGATTTTCAATTTTTTCAAAATTACTTTATTTCTTTACTAACTTTTAGAATTCATTAAAACAAGTAAAACAGTTGAAAAAACTTGGTAATCCCTCGAAAAATGAGTAATTTAGAGTGTTTTTTGGTTTTTAAAATTTAGCCAAATTTTGCAAAATTTTATGACCCCGGCATCACAAAAAATCACGAAAATTTTCAGATGTTCAATTTTTTCAAAATTACTTTATTTCTTTACTAACTTTTAGAATTCATTAAAACAAGTAAAACAGTTGAAAAAACTTGGTAATCCCTCGAAAAATGAGTAATTTAGAGTGTTTTTTGGTTTTTAAAATTTAGCCAAATTTTGCAAAATTTTATGACCCCGGCATCACAAAAAATCACGAAAATTTTCAGATTTTCAATTTTTTCAAAATTACTTTATTTCTTTACTAACTTTTAGAATTCATTAAAACAAGTAAAACAGTTGAAAAAACTTGGTAATCCCTCGAAAAATGAGTAATTTAGAGTGTTTTTTGGTTTTTAAAATTTAGCCAAATTTTGCAAAATTTTATGACCCCGGCATCACAAAAAATCACGAAAATTTTCAGATTTTCAATTTTTTCAAAATTACTTTATTTCTTTACTAACTTTTAGAATTCATTAAAACAAGTAAAACAGTTGAAAAAACTTGGTAATCCCTCGAAAAATGAGTAATTTAGAGTGTTTTTTGGTTTTTAAAATTTAGCCATATTTTGCAATATTTTATGACCCCGGCATCACAAAAAATTACGAAAATTTTCAGATTTTCAATTTTTTCAAAATTACTTTATTTCTTTACTAACTTTTAGAATAATCAATAAAACAAGTAAAACAGTTGAAAAAACTTGGTAATCCGTCGAAAAATGAGGAATTTAGAGTGTTTTTTGGTTTTTAAAATTTTGCCAAATTTTGCAAAATTTTATGACCCCGGCATCACAAAATATTACAAAAATTTTCAGATTTTCAATTTTTTCAAAATTACTTTATTTCTTTACTAACTTTTAGAATAATCAATAAAACAAGTAAAACAGTTGAAAAAACTTGGTAATCCGTCGAAAAATGAGGAATTTAGAGTGTTTTTTGGTTTTTAAAATTTTGCCAAATTTTGCAAAATTTTATGACCCCGGCATCACAAAAAAATACGAAAATTTTATTCGTATTTTTATCAGAAATAAAGTTTCTATAAATCCGGGTTTCAAAAAATGAGTACCGGGGGTTTTGGTGCGACATTTTTATGCTTAGCCGCTATATGGGGTACAAAAGTAAAAATATATCCTTTATCCAGGGTTTGGATCCACATTATTTATGTATATGGCAAATTCCGAATTTGTAGGAGTTTTAGATAAGTTGGTTACAAAATCACAGTTATATTCCTTTTACAGGATATTTATATATGTATATGTACCTCTATACTTTATTTATGTTATTTGATATTATTTAAAAATTTGCCAAATGGATGATGATAAATACGTTTTTACAAACAAATTTTTCAAGTGGAATTTTTGAAATGTGAGTTTAGGTCAACTGTGCTATGACCCCACCCTATGCGTATATTTATGAAACGAATTTTGTGCCAAGTGATTTTTTGCAATGTAATCTTTGAAATATGAGTTTAGTGTGGTTTGGGTCAACTGCGCGAACATACCCTTTCTTTGGGCAGTTGTTTATACAACAAACAATTACAAAAGATATTAAAACCATTGCTTTGTATACTGTATCAGGCTTCCATATTAAATTTTTTTTTTCCGAACATTACATCGTATTATTTTCGTTGACTAAAATCAAAATAAAGAGATTTTTTTTTAGTCTTCTGATAGAAGTTGAAGTGAAAGTCTGTATGTAGAATAATTTTGCTTATGGATAAAATTTTTTAATGCGTCTCTAGATATTAATAGTTTAAACACTCCCCTTCCATATTGGTAAATTAAATTTAGTCCAAACTTTGCCAAAAGTAATATCTTTTGAAAAGAAAAATGTCCATTTGTTTTACACATAAACTGGATATTATTTTTACTCAAATTTTTTAATCTACCAGCCTGTTAAGCAATATACAAGGCAATGTTAAAACTATAGAAATATTTAATATTTGGATTGCCCATCTATTCACAGAATTCACTATTTTTAGTCATTTAACTGCAAAGTCTATTAAATTCTATCTAATTTCAAGTATAGTTTTGTCCAAGTGTCTTGTCATGCTTCTTCCTAGATTTATATTTTCCAATTTAAGCCCATGTATTCCATGTATGTAATATATAAATCTGGGGATTTTTTTGGGCTCTCCATATTCTGATACCCTTATCATTTTTTGATTTTATAATAAAACTCTGGTTTGGTGTTTTATATGAATATTATAACCCCCAATTATCAAAATACATACATATGTATATAGATTTTTTTTAAAAACAATAAAATGAAAATTGATATTTTTAACGAAAAAAAAAAATGGCAGATATCAATCGTATAAGAGAATTTCCATTTTCACGTGCAAAAAAATTCTAAATTTCGTTTAATTAAACAGATTTACGATCATTATGGCAGAATAGTCGAGTCCTTACACTTATTCAAAACCATCATAGAAAACACATTTATCTCCCCACATTAATACGAATACACACTGTGATACTATTTTAACAATTAATACTATAGATAAGCATTTCTACCACGTTTGTTTACTTACTATATTACTATTATTATTATTTTACTTCAAATAATTTAAATCTTTAATCACGTGGTATCTAACAAGAATAATACAAAACGATTTTATCATATTTCAATTTTACATACATAAAAAATTGTCATTTTGGTTTGCATGTTTCTTAAATGAATCATCGTTTAATATAACGTGCAATATGCGATATGAATATAATATAGAAAGAATAGATAATGATGATAACAAATGAGACAACAGTCAAGAAAAACTGTAAACTATGGAATAATTTAATCTTCTGGATTACGAAAAATATTTCAATAAAAAAAATATTTTAATAGGACTGGAACCTTTTAGAAAAATTTATTGTTTAAAGCATACTTCTTGTATTACGGTGGGTACATAATACACCATGAGTCGAAGTCGACTGTTAACTCACACTAAAAAAATTTCGTTTTTGTACTATAGAACAAATATAAAAACTTTGAGCTAAATTTAACTTTTGTACTGCAGTACAATAAGAATGGGTCCGCCTTTAGGATTAGAGTAAAATTGTGTAGTACAAAACACTGAAGAAATGTTTGCCAGTAGTAGACGAAATACGCGTAGCGTATGTAGAAATAAGCATATATTTAGTAAAATTCAAATGAATGTTTTCGACTTATTTCAACGGGAACCGGCCTTTTGCCAAAAAAACATGTTAAAAAAATGTTGAATTTCAATGATGAAAAAATATTTTTCGACATTTTTTTTAAAGTATTTTAAAGCTAGCTACGCAAATCAGCTAACGAAATATGTACATAAACCATATAAGAAATTCAATAATAATGTTTAACGGGGGTGTCACCCCAAGCCCCCGCTCAGTTATTAACCCATATAGTCCCGGACCTAGATCCAGTTCACCCAGAGTCATAAAAATGTATACATAAAGTATTTTTAACTTAATTAAGAAAAAAAAAAATAACGTATTTGATATCAAATCCTGGAAAGGAGATATTACATGTTTCGAAAACGAAACTTCAGGATCAAACGATATAATTTTTCCAAAAAAAAAATTTCTTCAAAAATCTACAATAAGAACTTCCTGAAATGAATAAATATCCTTAAAAAAAAAAAATAACAATTTATTTTATAAAAAAACAAACAAATTTTAATCTTAAAAAATTATCAGATCTTAGGCAAGCTGTGATATGGTAAAGAACATTTCGTATGCAAATTAACGCCACATTTGGTGCATGAAAAAACAATTTGATTTTTGCAGTGACGGCATCAAGCTGGTTTCTGGCTATGGATGATATTGTGATCCACACGGTCATATCTAATTGAAGTACCAGAGCTTTGTCCGCTCTCTCTTAGTGCTAATACTTTTCTTAAAGGTGTTTTTGCGGATTTCACCAAGCACTCAACAAAAAAAAACTCGGAATTCAAGTTTGTGTATAATGCTTTTTTTCAACTTTTCTTAGTAAACAACGCAGTTTCCGAAAACCTTACCAGTTGCATAATAAGCAAGTGATGAAAGACAGCACATAAATTTGTGTAATGTAAAGAAATTATCGAACGTAACGGTGTATTGGTTTCGATTTTATATATTTGCTAATAAACGCAAAACTACGTTTTCTCCTCCATATAGGCTCATTAGGTCCATATAGGCTATCATTTCCCTCTGAAGCTCCTCCATAAAGTATAAATGAGAATAAGTAGCCTTCGGCACATTAAAAGACCAGTACTTGAAGCCAAATCGAATAGGTTTAGATTTGTTGAACATTTTGCAGGAATGATGTCCAAAATAAGCAATCATTTGCTTATCTATAGATAAATTGTGAGAAAATATTCCAAATTGCATAAACCGTTTGTTCATAAATTCGTTCAAAGATGTTTTTGGTATTATATTTCCAAGAATAAAAAAACAGGTATTAAGTTCTTGGCTTGTAAGCTACCTACTGACGCCGATTTTAGCGTGTCTTGCTATTGTGTTTCCAAGAATTCAAACTCAGGTATCGCTTATCATCAAGCTATTAACGCCGATTTAGCATAACTTGTTATTTGATTTCCAAGTAGTCTATCGCAGAATACGAGGTCCGTAATAAAAAAGACAGTATTGATATAATTATAGCTTAGAAGAGGAAAAAACAACAAAAAAGAATCTAGCATTTTTTTTTTATATGAAAGTTTTTAGATATCGTTTAAACCTGATGTTTCGTTTTCGATACACTGCTTGAAAAAGTCACCCTGTAGCTACAAATTTTGTTGGATTAGTTTTATATTGTGATTAAATTATTACTATGGATTTGAGCTAGTTTATTTAAAAGATTTTTTTTTTTATTTTTTTTTTTTTACATTAACAAGAATGAAAAAAAAACTCGAAATTCGGACTTTTCAACCTATCGGCAAACATGCTTTTTGTCACGTTTCAAAAAAAAAAAGGTAAATTAAATATTTGTTTTAAATTAAATATTAAATTTTAGTTTGATTTAAAATACACACCGGGTGACCACTATGCCGGAAAACGTCATATGTTTCGTTTTCGACACTCTGGGTTTATATGGGTTAATGTTTTGTTGTAGAAATGTGTATGTAATAAAAATAAGTAGAAAATGTTTAAGAGTAGGATTCAAAATAAGCCAATCAAAATATTATAGGGTATTCCCTTTTTCCAGAATATTTATGCAAGTGTATATGCCAGATCCTGAACTAGGAGAGACTTTAGAGTAGGATGCAAATTAAGGGTATTCTCTTTTTCCAGAAAATGTATATGTATATGCAAGATTATCAATTAAGAGGGATTTTATTGTTGTTTGGGATGTTGGGACAAAATCAAGGTTATTCGCTTTTTACAGAATATTTAAGTTAATTATTTTTATGCGTAGTCATTGGATACAAAACAGAGGATTTCTCCTTTTTCCAGAATATATACCTAATTTCTGGAATATTGGACCTCTCCAATAACGTCTCTAAGTCGTCTTAGTTACGTGTGACACGTTTTAAAAAAATTTTTTTCAAGGGTTTACAGTCCCTATTTTTTAGATACTGCAACTCTTCAACAATATTTTTCCAGACCTTGTTAATTATGTGAGCCAAGTTTGGAAAAATGTTGAAAGTTTGGATTTTGACCCATTTTGATTTGAAAAATTTTGTTCTTGATGCTTTTAGAATTTGAAAGTTGGATTTTAACTTTATGCTTTTCACGCAAATTCAGAAATTTCATAATTTCTATTAGTAATAACGGAAAGTCGCTTCGTATAATTTCTGAAACTTTCATAAAATATTTTTAAAATTTGTAGTGTCCGAATTAATAATGGTTAGGGTCGTATGAAAGTAGATAAATAAAATTAAAACAAAAATTATTTTAAATCTACATACGAGTATATTTTTATTTGAACATTTTTGCATTCAACATTTTCTTTTTTAACATTTTTATTTCGATATTTTGCTTTTCAACAAAGACCCACACCCATTTTCAAGACTAAGATTCGAAGGTTTTAAAGTGATAAAAAAATGGTTTCACACCGGGCAGCTTCTCTTATCTGCTTTCAATGTGCGATATCAAGGATGATATTGTAAAAATTTTATAACAACCTATCTGAGAGGGGGAGGGAGGGGGTCAATTATTTTCACTTGCAGCAAGCAAACAAACAATTTCAATATTGAATTGGTTTATTCCATATTTTTCAAAGTGGCAAAATATAGTGTGTCGCAGTTGGTGTTGTAGAATAGTAAAAACAATTTACCTAAATGTAATATTTTCATAATTCAAATATAAATAATTGTACTTTTATAAAATATCAAAAACTATTTTAATATTAATTATTATTATTTCATATCTGTTATAACAAAATAAACTGATCTTTATGACTATCTTAACGTAAATTGCTTTCTTGGCTACAAAAATGTTTGCTTAATAACAAGGGTCTTATTAGACGATGTCCGCAGTCGTCGTCAACATACATGAGCTTGCAATTACACGATTGGATGTCAACAGTCAACACTTATCTATGTATTAGTAAATATTTTTCATTTCGATTTTGATTTTAGGTTGTTGTGTTATCGTGCAAAAGAATATTCTGAAGCCAACAAATTTTTTTATTGTTCTTGTCCATGAATTTGTATATTGTTGTTTTTACTATGTTCTTGTCTATGTATTCGTATTGAAATACATACCGTGCAGCACATAATTTTTTGTCTGCAAACTCTTTTTTGATGTCAACACAAATATCCACCACCACAAATTTATTTTATTCGCAAGAGTTAGACAAGGGTGAGACAAAAACAGAAAATACATCAATTCACATCGTCTAATAAGGCCCAATTAAAAACTTTCATGCCACACTTGTTATGTTTTCATGTAAAGTCATATATAAATTTCAGTACATATTTGGTTGCTAAGATCTGTAGATGATGCAGGATAATGTATGGGTTCGTTTCGATCAATCGCACGATTAGGATATTCAGTTTTAATGATAACGTTTCGGCTTAAGTGGCTTAAAGTACCATCATATTGATAAAAATGTTGCCAATTGCAAGTAGTGATAGAACAGCATTATCTAGCAGACTTGGTGTTTGATTTTGCAAAAATACCAAATAGTTCAAAGCCCAGCAGACTTGGTATTTTATTTTACAAAAATCTCAAATAGTTCAAGCCCAGCAGACTTGGTATTTTATTTTACAAAAATCCCAAATAGTTCAAAGCCCAGCAGACTTGGTATTTTATTTTACAAATATGTCTCGCTATCTTTTCTGTTTGAAAGAATAAAAAATTGTATAAACAAAATGGTCAATCACACCAGCCTATAAGATCACGCTGAATCTATGTGTTAAAGGAAACTTCTTCACTCACCTTCTATTTAAATGCGATGTCATTTGGCTCGCAAAGAATATAAATATTTGCAGGTATAAACAATTCACCTGAATAGCGTTCGACGTACATAGACTTGCAATTTAAAATAATCAAATGGATAGGATGTTTTACATACAATTCAATAAT
This sequence comes from Argyra leucocephala, assembly GCA_963942445.1. NCBI lineage: Eukaryota > Metazoa > Arthropoda > Insecta > Diptera > Dolichopodidae > Argyra > Argyra leucocephala. The sequence continues at coordinate 18,332,927 of OZ012680.1, read as the reverse complement.
AGGATGGGGACAAACAAAGTTTTTGATGATTATTATAGTTTTGAGTTTGTTGGAGAAAGTATATTTGTTTAGTCGCATAACAAAGTTTCATTCGAAGACAATTAGTTTTCAGTTTTGTAAAGGCATATTTGCCTAACAGCTTATATATCCATATATGTGAATTTTTAATAAAATTGTTGTATCCTATTTTAATCAAGTACAATTAAAAAGAAACACGTTTCATGTGAACTCACCAGACTTTTGTGAGTTTTTTATAAACAATTTTTAAATTGCCTCAAGTTTCAAAACATTACAATGAAGGCGTTGTTACTTACATTACATATTATTATTATTATTGTTTTTTTTTTGTTTAAAACATGGCTGAAAATTTCATTAAACTTTGAATTGAGAATAATTCTTTTTAAAAATATTTATTTTAAAAATTTTGTATATCCTTTCAAAATTTATAGGCTTTTAACAATGTTGTGGAAAATTCCCAAAAAAATTTGTAAAACGCTTGTTGTTTTTTTTTTTTTTGTATATATGTAAGTAGGTAGGTACATAATATAGTTTATTTTTCCTTTTTTAATTATGTAAAGAAAAAATCTAAAGTTAACGACCCTATGAAATATAAATTTTACCAAAAATTAATTATCTTTAGAATTGTTTGTAATTTTTCAAAAATTTAATTTATTTTTATTTTAAATTTTTGTTTAAATTTTTATCAACAATAATATTTTTAATACAATATTTGTAATAATAATATTTAAAAAATACAATTTTTAAATATTTACATTTATTCAAAGTATGAATGTATGTGTTAATGATTCATTATTTTTAATAGTATTCTGTTGAATTGGATGATTGATTTCTGAACGACATTTTGGATGTAAGTTCGATTGTGAATTTATTATTGCAATAATAAAGAAAACAATGGATCAACTCCGATATCGGGAAAAAAAATCTGGGACTAACAAAAATCTCTAATAAACATTAATCGTTTTTTAAATCATAAAAATTTTGATAAATATTCTGTAAAAAGGTGTTATCCTCTGTTTTGTATCCAACATCAGCTATACGCATAAAAATGATTTAGGTTGGCTAAGTTATGTTGATTTTTAAATATCGATTAAAAATTGTCGAGATTGCAAGGACAGGCAATCCTGATTTTAAACCCAACTGCAGAACAAATACTTATCTAATGTCCATCTGTATTTGCCTATTTTGTAAAAATATATTTATACATATTCTTGAAGGCTCATCGCGCCAGTGATGAAAAATTGAACCGCGCTCACGTCTAAATAAATTTATGTTTCTAAAATACTTGTGAAAAATTTCCTTATGTGGTTGGCTTTTTCACAAGTCTCAGAATATGAGTGATTAAATTTTGCACAATTTCAAATGAAAAATAATTAACAGTGAAAATAGTCGAATATTTTCCTTTTAATTTTACTGATATGCTTATCATACAGATACGCGTATTTCGTTTACTACTTGCAGACTTCTTCAGTGTTTTGTACTCGACTGAGGAAAGAAATCTAAAATTGTATTTTATTCGCACAGGTAACAATTTGATGTTTCTCGCAGCTGCATGGTTGTTTATTATCCAATGAAATAGTACAGGTAGGGGGTTGAATAAAAATATTTTTATTTATTTTATTGTTGGTATTTAAAATGATATTTCCGACGTTAGAGGGACAGGTAGGGGTGGTGTTATTCGTTTTATTATATTTCACTAAAATTTTAAATAAAGAAGAATGTCCGCTGCCTTGGTTTTTATTTAGGAGTGAGTCATTTTTAGTTTTGTAGATTTCGATGCTTTCAGTTGAATCTAGTTTTCTATAATCTCTAATGTAACTTACTATTTGTCACTACAAATATCATCTTTCGAAATGCTATGATTCTCCTGGATGATGTGTTGTGCTACTTTGGATCGGAACTCTGTTGAGTTCGTTTTTTTAGCCAATTCTGCTTCTTTCAGGTGTTCATTGAGTGGTTTTTGCATATTTCTCCTAGTTTTCCCAATATAAACTTTGTTGCAACGACTGCAGATTATATACACCTGATTTTTCCATTTGTTCGATTGGGTCTTTAGTTGAACCTAGAACAGAGTTGACTTGGTTAGCTCTGCTGCTATATACGATATCTAACCCGTGTTTTCTTAATTTCGCTCTGAGTGGGAGAGAAATCTTGCTAAACTCCAATGCTACTCTTCTTTTGAGTTGTTGATCAGTGAGTAGGTTATTGAGGGTGATTGTGAGGTGAGGGTGACAGTGAGGGAATTCCGTTGTAAACTTCTTTTCCTTTTACTAAGTGATGGTTTTTTCCGGCTGTAATGGTTTTTTCCGGATATCCGTTTATTCTCGCAATTTCAAATATGTGTTTCGTTTCTTTTACTAAACCTTTTTGGGAGATGGCAAGTGTTAACATTCGATGGATCATGTGGTTGAACGATGCCATCTTATGTTGATAGGAGTGGTTGGAGGTATTCGGGATGACCCTGTCAGTATCCGTAGGTTTCCTGTAAATTTCTAGTTCTAGAGACGTTCCTGTTTTACTTAACAATAGATCTAAGAACGGTAGTTGACCTTCTTTTTCTACTTCGACAGTAAACTGTATATTCCTATGAAATCCGTTAAGAGCAGTTAAGGTTGATTCTAAGGTTGATCCCTTTCCCTTATTGCAGCAAAAATATCAACTACGTATCTCTTCCAAAATCTTGGTTACCGTTCTTCTACTGCTAAATCTGACTCCAATTTAGCCATGAAAATTTCACTGATGAATGGGAAACCCCCCTTCAATTGCTTTGTTATATTCGACTAAATTGATCTGATTTGGACAATCAACTGAACACCGATCAGAAAAGTTAAATTAACGGAAACTACTGAGCACAAATAAGTGTTTTTTTCGCTAAATAAGACGCTAGATCGTTCTAGCTCGTTCTAGAACAGTTCACTGAACAAACCTATTATGTATATTAACTTTGATGTAAGTCATAAATGAACTTTCAAAAAATAACAGACTTAATATATGCATTATGCATTCGCCAACGCTCAAAATTTCGATTAAATCAAACTCGAATTCTTATTAACCGCTTAACATACATACATATATATATATATATATATTATAAATTCAAATTAATTAATTTGTTTTAAAATATGATAATAAATTAAATATTTTTCTTTTAACAAAATGTTTATTATAAAATAAAATTACGTGTAATCCTGTTCAATTATAATAGCTTTTTACCTTTAGAGTATCATTTTTTTACACATATATACATACATACATACCTACATATATTATTATAATTCATTTTAATTCATACAATTTAAAAAATCAATTTCTATTGTAAATAAATATTTTAAATAAAAGCAACATACATATACAAATATTATAATAATAAATAAAAGTAACTTTTATTTACGTTTTAAAATCCTTTCAATATGAAATTTCATGGTCTTTTTATATCCTATAGGATTTCATAAGTTTTCTTTAGAGTTTTTCACTTGAACTTGATAAAAAACAAACCATCTAAGTGAATTTTGAATGAAAAAAAATTATCGTGATTTGAATTGGCATTAATTATCAATAATTTATTTTAATTGTTATTTTTAAATTTATATTAGTATGTAGTGTATTAGCTACTTGTAAAACTGAGCACTGGTGTACCGGGTGTTCCAGACCATGCGTATCAGCTTTAAAGAGGGGAAGGAGCCTTTATTTTAAAATTGAATAAAAATTTGATTAACTAAATCAAGAGTGCTCTATCGATTGGTGATATTTTCAAATTCCGGGAAGGAAGGGAAATCGGTTTTTTCAGAACAAAAATCACCGAAATTGACCGAAATCGAGATTTTTAAATGGGAAGGGGTACTTTTTTATGCAAATTTGGATTCTACGTCAAAAAATAAGTAACTTTTGTAAAGTAAATTTTTTTTTTTTTGTTTTTTATTTTGTTTTGTTGTAGGAAGCCAAAACTGAAATAAAAAATATGATAACATGAACAACAAATTTAGTTATAAAAATTATTATCATTAATTCTAGTTTTTCAAAAGAAAATATTGAGCTTTTTTGTTTTATTGTTATTAATTTTAAAGAAAAATACTAAGAAAACGAAAAAAAAAATCATTTAACATAATTTTCTTATTTTTTATCTAAGAATCTGAATTTGCATTAAAAAGTACCCCTTCCCATTTGAAAATCTTGATTTCGGCCAGTTTCGGTGATTTTTGGTCTTAAAAAACCGATTTTCGGTTCTTTCCGGAAGTTCAAAATACCACCAATATTTAATTTTAAAATAACGGCTTCCCTTCCCTTCTTAAAAAGCTTATACGCATGCTCTGGACCACCCGGTATAATTATTTAAAATCAGCAGAAGATATGCCAGCATCAATAATGCAGAAGAATTTTCGTCATAAATAACATCTTTTATTTTTTTTTATTAATTGGTCTGCATATATTTCTGACTTATAACTGACTTCTCTACATTAACGGTAATATTCTTTGTAGTCAAACAAACAGTTTATTTATTGTCAAATTAAAAAGCTATTATCTATTGTATTTTTAACTGCAATCTGATAGTTAACATCAGTTTTTATTTACTTTGAAGATTGCAGAATAATATAGCTTCAAAGTCACCGTTCGGTCTAAATATTTTACTGAAACATAAATAATTTAAATTTATTATCGTATCAAAAATTTATTCTTTACAACTCATTTTTAACCTTTTAAGTTAATATAAACTATCAAAATGTTAGCTTAGGTTATTCATTTTTAATGAAATAGGATTCACTGAAATTGTATATATGGAATTCTCATAATATCCAATATAACATAAAATTATGAACTGCTTAATGAAATCAAATAACATGAGATATGGAGTCTTGCTTTGTAACCATAACTGAGCGGCTGAAGATTTGAACCCTATCAGTTAAAATTGTCTAACTATTAATTAATAAACAAAAAGCTATTTATTATGTTAATATTTATCTAATTATTTTTTAATATCTTTGGTAATTAGTTTTTAAATGCTATATATATTATATTCAAATGTTTCTATTTCAACTGCGAGTTATATTTTGTGAAATGAAATTTATAAATAATTTTGAATGAATCACCACCTCATACTCTATATAAATATAATATAAACTAGTGCAATTGCACAGTAGTAACTTTATTTAAAATAAAATCCTGGATAACAACATCATCATTAATTCATATCAATTTATATGAATCTTATTTAATTTTTTTCTATAGATAGGTGGGAATCCTCAAAGGACACCAAGTGGTTTCAGTCGTGCACGCACAAACAACAATCCTAGTAAGGGCCTTAAACCCACTAAAACCACCTCTTTTTTGTCTTTCATACATAAAAAATCTATGATAGATCGACTAATGAATTCTTACTCTCAGAAAATAAAAACTATATGTTTTTTTACATAATTTAAATTGTGGTTATTAATTAAAAAAAATATTTTTTGTAAAATATTTAAGTAAATTTAAATTAAAAATTTTAAAAAAGTGATTTAAAAATGAATTTATTTTTCTATTTTTAATATTTTGTCATAGTATTGGAATTGTTTAACTTTTTTCTGCTATTAGCCTATCCATATATCTCTATAATCTAGATATGTACCATGAAAAAGAAATCTTATCTCTATTTGACATCAATTACAGTAAAAATCGGTTATAGTCACTACTGGTTATAGGTAAAATTCGCTTTTAGTGAACAATTTTACTGTCATCATCTTTTTTAGTATTTTTTTTATGTATTTTAATTCGTTTATAGTCAAAAATGTTTGTAGCCACAATTCTGTTATAGCCAACAATTTGTTTGAAAGAAAGTAATAAACTTCATAAATACATGCAATCGATGTCGCTTATTACATTATAGTGCTGTTATTCGACTAATGAATAATAGTTTTTTTAAATGCTTGCTTTTGTTCTATTGAAAAAATTTAAAGGACAAATAAATTTATTTGCGTATCTTTCAAAATAATCCAGAAAAGCAAAACTGTAGGGATAATGAATCCAAAAAAGATTTATTCCCTTGCAGTTATTCCAGAAGCAGGGCGCTCTGAAAATAATATGTTTCTCGAAGTGGTCAACCGAAACTGGCATTTATATCACTTAAAAACATTTTAGACTTCATGTTCGAAATAATTTGAATTTTGATGAAAGGTATATTTTTTTTTATTTAAGTATATTTTATTTCATTTATTTATATTCAAGATCCAAATTACAACAAAATATTCAAAATTTTGTATCTAAATTGGTAAAATTTACAAAAAATACAAAAACATTTTGATCAATAATTTTCAATTTAAAAAAAACAATGTTTTATTATCCGGCGTAGAAGTATAGTTAATTATCCTACTCTACTTCTATCAAGTTCTATTGATTGAACAGTGAACCTGAACAGTGAAGTGAACAGTGAACACTTAACACTGAAAATAAAATAATATTTTTGGAATGGAGCATACAGAACATACAGAATACAGATACAGCAAATAATAAAAAAAAACAAAAAAAAACAAAAAAAAAACAAAAATAATTTTTTTTGAGTGAAGTGAGTTACGCACACAATAATGACAAAATTAAAAGGTAGAAGCAATAAAGTGGTATAATGTATAATATTATACAATTCAAATATGCTGATACACATGTATACTATTGTGTATAATTTTAAGTAATAAGAATAACCTTTGAGTGAATTATGTTTTTTTTTGTGTTAAATGCTGTTTGCCTTTTGGTTATTATACCATATTAAACTATTGATTAAATTTCTATTAGTCCTTATTATTATAAATCAAAAAAATTGTTTGTTTTATTTATATTATTATTATTATTTATTATTTTTCCTTATTATTTGCGAAGAAGACTAACATTAAATTAAAAAAATATAGTTCATGCAATCAATTTTTCCTGCAAAGGTTCAGCATGGTAGACAGGGGTTAAAAAAAAGCACCAAAGCAATTTGTATATATATGCATTTGTATACATATGCAATTTGTATATGTGTTGGAGCATTCCGTCGAACTTACAAACATCCAGATAAATGCAGAATAATATATATATAATTATAATTTCATTTCTTAATAAATTAAATTAATAAAAAAAGTTTAATGCTCACACGAATGTAGTAAAGGGATAAAAACAATGTTCGTTTTATATTTCATCGGTACAAGATTAAATTTAATGTCATCTATCATGTACAAATCTGGTGAATTTTCTTCTCTACAGTTAGATACGAATATATTCAAAATAAAAGATCTCACTGGTATTTCAAATAAATTATTTGCGCTTTTCGAAATTAACCCCAATTAAAATGAAATCTAAATTGTTTAGATTACTTGAAATATATTGAATTCCATTACATGCTGATAAAACTTTCAAAGTACATTATTTTCAATGTTGTTATTGAAAATTTCATCTTCACCATCTTCAATGTTTTCATGATTAATATCAGATAATTCCAAATCCCAGTTACTGGTACATTCATCGACGTTTTCTGTTATAAAATTTGTTTCTACTAAACTAAACTGCGGATCAGTAAATACATCACTTGATACAAAATTTGAAAATTGCGGAATATTATTGTTTTTAACATGTATACAATTGTATTCTTTTCGGTGAATCTAAAATCTAACTTTTTGGCAATTGTTTTTGCACGCCTGTATTAAGTGCCACTTTTTTTGAATTTTTTCCAGATCGAAGTAAATTTATCCATTTTGTAAATTAAAATTTAGTTTAACTTAAAGCACCTTTCGGGTTAAGCGCAATAAAAACACTATATAAAATATATAAAATAATGTAGTATTGTGCTGAAATCTAGTTTATTATGCTACTAGCACAATAAAATAAGCATTATAGCAGTTACAATGCATCTTATATTGGCTTTAAAGCATAGCATGAAATAAATGCTTATATACTGTTATCCGACACTTATAATGCTTGTACAATAATTGTCATGCCTTTATCATGCTACTTGTTGCTTATACGACAGTTATAATGCTTATTTTGAATTTTTCGTACTATAAGCATTATTGGTGTTACTTGGGTTATAGTCACTATAAAATATAACGCCAATTTTTTCAATAATAAAATAAAAAATAATAAGTCAAAAGTGAATTATTTTATTAAAAAACTGATTTATATATTATCTTTTTCTGTTCTTTATTACAAATATATATATTTATGATTAAAATAAAGTTTAAAATTGTTATACGAAAGAAATTTTATTGAATTTGATTTTGCTTGTAAAGATGCAATTTTTTTTTGACTACGCTTATAGTCACAAAACGGTTATAGTTACAAATATAAGTGAAATTCAGCGAATGACTATAACCGTGTTTTACTGTATATATATATTTTTTCTAAATAGCAGAACCAAATGAACAAACATTTATTATATCATTTTTGAAGAGTATGATCTGATTTTTGTTTTTATGTTTTGTTTTCAATTTTTGTTTGTGTTTTCGTTTTTATACCTTTTTCTATAAGTTTGTGTGTTTATTTAAAATGAAAGAATTTTTTTTAAGTTAATCTACTATCAACTTTAACGTTTTGAAAAGTATTGTATGCATGTCAAAGAGTATCACTTTATATGCTCGAAATATTGTAGATATGTTGGTATAAACTTGCAGTCCCGTACTTAATTAAGCACGAAAAGGTGATTATATACCTAAGTTACTGTCAAAAGCATAAAAAAAAAATAAAAAATGTATGAAGAAACATTAATAGAAACTATTAAAGTGCATGAATGTTTATACAAAAAATCAAGTGTCAATTACAGATATATAAAAGAGAAGGATTCAAATAGTTAAAGCTTCAAATAGGTAAAGAATTCAAATGGTTCAAGGAAAAAAAAGTACTTTTAAATGTTACAAGCTTACACGATAACGTTATTGCTAGTCCACATTCGGCTTCTAAGTGTTTTCTGAAAGATAATTTTGTCAAATTTTTTCTCAATAAATCCAGTAATAAATCATATACTGAAAGAGCCATTCTAGCATATTTAAAAAATTGCTCAGGATCGCTGTTTTCAATTATGGTTAATAAATATTTATTTCTTGAACCCACGATATTCTATTGGTATTATGCTATTATATAATATTTCATAAATTTTTAGTACAACATTGTACAATATAAAAAGCATTTTAGTTGCATCAAAGTCCATTTTTAATATTTATTTCTATGTATTAATAAAAATTAAGATCACAAACTTATAACAACAACTATAGCTTGTACAGACAGTCAAATGATGATTTCAACGATTATTTGAATATGTTTCAGTTTTGATTTTTAAACCTTGATATCCTTGAAGATTTTATTTTATTATTATATTTTTATTTTGTTGTTTTATTTCATTCTTGATTTGTATATATATATGTATATACCTATGAAAAAATAATAGAAATAAAGTTTATGCAATAAAAAATAAATCATAATTGTTTAAAAACACCTACAAATAGAAAATTATAATTGGTTGAGTTAGAAATTTAGTTTTAGAAATTTTTATGACGAACAAAATAGTTAGACATTTTTGATAAATTCTATTTCAATTAAAAGTTCTTAATTTTAAATAATAAATTTTGAATATTAGTCAGATAATAAATATATATATGATTAATATTTAATTTCTATTTTAAATTATTAAAATATTATTTGTTTTAATAAATCAGTCTGATTAACACTTCACAGAGATTAATTTCAACTTAATGTATGTATGTATGTGTATATTAATAAATGAAATGGTCATTGAAGTAGATTTTGATCATATTGTGGATGGGAAATCACAAAAAAGTTATATTTTATCGAATATAATGTGATGAGGTTTAGGTGAAATCAGTGGAATGATTTTTGTTGGAACAATCGACATTTATGAAACAGCTAGACTTTTGTTTTTGCATTAATTTTTAATACAAAATTTCGTCATTTGAATTGTGGTTGTTCCATTTGATATATTTGATATATAATTATGTACAATGTACATGTGTGTGTTAAAACGATTAAATGTCTTCAACAAGACTAATAATAATTAAAAAAATATTTAAAAAAAAAAAAATACATACAGTCAGAAAAAAATAGTAGACCACTTACAAATCGGATTATAGCTCGAAAATTATTTATTTAATTTTTATTTTTCGTCCAAAGGATGGATTAAAATTGCATCTTTTTTACATATTTTGGAGTATACAGATTTTAAAAAATTTAATATTTTAATTAGTAAATATGTGTTTTTAAAAAAAGGTCTTTCATCAATTTTCATAATAAAATTCCACTATGAAAAGCTTATAAAATATAAAATGTACTGCACTAACACATTTTTTGTGTCTTGGCCTGTAAATTAATGTTAGTCTTGGTATTCAAGTACCGCAAAATAATTCACTGAGAATTTTTTAAGTTTTAAATTAAGTTGCCTTCATTTAAATTTTCTATACTGAATGTGGTGCATGTAGTAAAGAAAATGTTGCACCTCATTTAAGTAAAACAAGTTCAAAGGGATTAAAATTTAGTTAGAACCATTTCTATAACTTTTCGACTTTTAATTCTTACATGATCTGAGTTCAAACCGGCGTAAGCCACGTTGGTTTCTATCTTTAAATATATATAATATTTTAGTACGAAAGAACCAAATATTGGATTTTTTTTTTTTTAAAGCTGGATTTAATTAAGTACTGTTTTGGCAGACTCGTGCCATAAATTTCAAATGAATATATGTACATATATGTAATTTAATTGAAATATATAACGTTTATGCTTAACTAGCCGTACTTAAGTTAACTTAAGTAAATGTCAAACTCATGTACGCTCATGTGGATTTGCATATAATCAACTAGCGGTACTTAAGTTAACTTACGTTTCAGTTTCGTTAAAAAATTTACTTTTCGTTCAATTAAACCTGGTACGATTCATCTCGTAGATTACTTAAGTAAAATGACGTTTGAATGCAATAACATTCGATTTGTGTATAAAAATCAATAGAAATAAAATTCAGACGTAGCTTAAGTTGGCTATAGTTAACAACCTTAAGTAGCTTTAAGTTTTGATGTAAGTTTAACAAAAAGTATTAAGTTAACTTAAGTATACGATTAGTTAGGCTTTTTGATTTAAACTTAACGATTAAACATCTTTTTGTTCAGTTCGATCTCACTTATCTTTCATTCCTCTTCTTCTTTTATTCATCTTCTTGTTCTTCTTCTTATTAGCCTTCTTTTCTACTTCTTCTTTATCATTTGCATCCGCATCCGCATCCGCATCTTGATTTCTTCGTTTTGCGACACTTTTATCTTCTTCGTTTAGTTTTTTCTTCATCTTCGTTTTTTTTTTCTTCTTCTTGTATTCTTTATCTTCTTCTCTAATTGTTTTCTTCTTTTTTTCCTTTTAATCTTTTTTCCGACTTTTCTTTTTCATCCGCATCTTCTTTTTCTTTATGTTCATCTTTATTAATTTGTCCCTATCCCTACTTGGACTCGGATTTCTTCGTTTTGCGGCACCAACATTTTATGCCTTTACATTTATTCCATTTATCGTTTCTTTATAGCTTTATTGTCTTACTCAATTACAGTGTTCCAACAATATTAAGATTATGAAAAGTTTTTAATATTGTGAGACCAGTCTTCATATACGCCATAGGATTAAAAATAAATTCCGTAGTTTAAACTTTTGTTTTTCAACAGTTTGTGATTAAATGAGTAGGTTGTGGCGCAGACAACAATTAAGATATTTAAATAATTTAAATTGAAAAAATTTAAAACTAGAAGAATTCATAAGAATTTCACCCACACTTGTGCTGTAAAAAAATTATTAACTAAATTTGTCCATATACATATACATTTTTGTAAAATAATATCATTGTGGGAAAACACTTTGCGCGCATAATTGACTTCATTACATAATTTACTTGATTGAATGAATTACTTTTTTTATTCTTCTTTAGGGGGATAGGGACAATTATTTTCTACTGAATTGCTGGTGTTTGATTTTTATTTAGCAAAAAATCAAAAACATAAATGCTATTGCGAGAGTATATAGTGTTATATACAAGCCTTTAACGATGTATAATGATAAATGAATATGAAACAAGTCTATATAGGTAGTGATAGGTACAATTAATAGGAATTGGATTTTGTTTTTCTTACCGTTTTCGTTTTAAGTTTTAGATTTGTTTATCCTTTTTTTTATAATTCTACTTTGAGTATAAATATACTGGTTTAAGTTCCGAAAGACTAGTACTTTTTTAAAACGTCAACCATTTGACGATCTATTTTTTATTACTGTGCATTTGATTTTAGCCTTCAATGATCTTAGCCAATCATTTGATTTTATATTAGATTTATAATTAAATTTCCACTACAAATTGACAATTAACGAGTTTTAGTATTTATGACTGACGAATCAAAAATGTTTTTGAATTTTTGATTTTGACATGTTGTTGACGTATTTTGACATGTTTTTGACGTTTTAAAAAGACTGTCACAATTGGTTTGGCTGAAATTCGGTGCAAATGCACCTGATGACATCACATGACATAAGTTCAGTAAATTTCTATGAATTTCTTGAATTTTTCTCATATAAACTTAAGTCTATATTTCAGGAACGAACACTTAACAGACGGACTAATCTGTTTTGGAAAGGGTAAGTAGTAGTAAAAAGTATTATGGAACTAAATATGTACCGTTAGATAATTTTCTTGAAAAATAAAAAAAGACTATCAAAATAAAACGCTTTGTTTTTATTTAAAATCCCTCTACTCTATAAAATCAGTTACAGATTGGTTTGACATATCATTTAAAAGAGTATTTCTAGAGCTTATTTTAAGAAATTTATTGTTTATTTGTTATTAGAGATTTATATTGATTTAAGTGAATCCATTGATCTATATTCCACGGTTCATATTTTCAAAGTGCCGTAGTAAACCCCGATATTAAACACATGAACAAGCACTTTACAGAACTTAATATGATGTCAAAGGCTATCTTTCTGGAAACAATTAGTCCAATTATTTAAGATAGTCTTCGGAATTTTCACCAACATATTTTTTACTATTGTAGAAGTAAAATATTTTCTTAGAATTTAAAAAAAACAAAAAATTATTATATTTTTAATTATTATTGTATGTTAACCGAAAAATGTTTTGCAAACTATACATTTCGCAAAAATGACACTTTACAAAACAATCGTGGATATTCATTATTGAATTTTCAATAAAATTGATTTTATAAAAGACTATCAAACAACAATTTTATGGTATTGCGGAAGTTTTTTGAAACTAATAGACTTGTCAAAAAAATAGTTTTTTTTTTGTTATTTTGTATACCCAATTTCGACGTTGTTAAATTCACAATTTTATCTAATTGATTTTTGTTTCTAAAACGTTTTCTTTATAAAACATATGAAATAAAAAAGTTTTAAATATCAGTCCAAGTCCACTCTAAGTAGGTATAAGTATAACATTAATTCGGTTCATATAAGGTTTTTGTTTATTCTTTTTCCTTATCAAAATTTCTAGTGGCGACAGAACATCCCCTCGGAACAAGGAACTTATTCATTAGTATTTTTGGCCAGATCAAACCAAAGGTGACATAGGATCACTACCTGTGCATTGTTTGGGAAAATATGGGCCTCGTACAACATCATTCAACAAAATATCATAATAGTTAGCAAAATTCCTTACTGGTATATAACGACTGGTTAGTATGTGTTACTGGCCGGTGAGAAGCCACACTACCGAGCTGTGTATTTCATTCAACTCAAATTGTCATAGCTGCAAAAATGAGACAAATGAACACTTTCTTTGTATAGTTGTCAAGCGTTAGCTAAAGCCAGATTCCGGGCTTTAGGTGAGGCTTTTCCTAACAATGTAGGAATTATTCGGGGTAAAAAGTTGGTGATCTTATCGACAGGGTGGCTCTAGTACTGAATTTTTTGGGAAAGTGATAATATATGTGTGGCGAATAAATGTAAATGTATGTCAAACATATAAGCCAACATCAGTTGTCACACAATACATAATATCAAAAATTAATATAAAAAATATGGGGATGGTCTTATAATTGGGAAAAAAATATTTCCAAAGTTACAAAATTCTAAACATAAAAACAAAAAAATTACAAACAAAAAAAATCCTCATACAAAAATTGCCCACATGTATATGAATGCTTTTAGAGTTAGCTTCAAAATCAGGGGTTTAAGTTACATTCATGCGTAACCGCTGTTAATTACAAAAAAGAGATATCTCCCTTTTTCAGAATATTTACCTTAATTATTTTTTTTATTTATAGAAAAAGCAGATATCCAGATTTTCAGCTTTTGAAATTTTTTTTTTTGGAATTGTGTAAATGGAATGATGGAAATGGAATTTGTTTTTGTAATAACGTACCCAACCCAAAATATGACCATAAGAAATTCAATTGAACTTTCCAGTGGTTAGCCTTTTTTTTTCAAATTTTGTATGATAAAAACAAATTTAGCTTCCTGAGCGTGAAATACTAAAACTGTTATTTGAATTTATTTCTATTGAAGTTTCTTCCCAAAAAGATCACCACCTGCACAATATATGAGAGTGATTGCCTAACAACAAATAAATCACTATAGAGTTTTTTTTTTTTTTTACACTGTACAGTAACATAGGTAGAATCACCTTTTCGTGCTTAATTAAGTACGGTACTGCAATTTTACACTACAATCTACAATATTTCGAGTATTTATTTTAACAAATTACTGGCTTATCAACTCATTAAATGTGGAAAACTACTGCTATTGTCAGGAACTAAGTCTTCTTAAATAGAATAGTTTCATTTTTATTTAATTTGTTACCAGATTAACTCTCAATTATCTTTTGTCATTTATTATATCCCAATGACAAAGGGTACTAGACCAGGTCGAAAAATCCATAAAGCATTTTTTTTTTTTTTTTTTGCTTCATCGGCAATCGAACCTGGGACCTTCCGGTTGAAAGGCAGGCGATCTACCTACTGCGCCACCCAGCGTAAGTTGTGGTATCAAAAAGGTACCATTAAACCTACCACTTCTACTTACTTATCTATAATGAGGTCTCTCAAAGTGTCCAATTGGAGTAAATGAACGTTAGTTAGTTTTCTAAAAATGTGTTTTGAAAAGTGAAAATTTGTGAAATTTATAAATTTGACAAATAACATTTTTGCATAATAGAATTTTCCAAGCTGGTCTGCTCCATGTTTCAAGTGTGGGACGTTATACCAAAAATTTCAATTAGAAAAAAAGATATATTAAAACCTTTTTTTTTTTAATGAAATTATTTTGAAACAATAAAATATAGTAATTAAATATTTTACGAAGCTTTCTTGTTGCTGACGTAGTCTTTGAACTTTTTATCCTTTTTCTATTAATATAACGGTATTTTATAGCTAAAATTGCATAATAGAATATATTAAATTTTTTAAGAAATTAAAAATAATTTTTATAAATTTTATGATATTTTCTTATCCTTCAAATCATTAAATTTAGGAATTTTAAACTTTAGACTTTTAGAAAGAACGTGAACCACAAGACATTTTAAAAAGTTTAATACTAAAAATAGTTTAAATTTTTGTATTGAATTTCTAACGTTATAAAAATATAAGCAATGCATAATGGTATTGATATAGAGATAAGGTTATAATTTGTTATTCAAAGAGAGGGTTCCAGAAACGAAATTAGTACAATTTTGTTTCTTTATACAAAAACCGATCACAATAAAGTAAAACAAATTATTGAAAAAAGCTATGATCCGATTTTTAGCTAAAGAAGAAAAAATTATAAATAGAAGATCTTTCTTCAAGAAAGAAAAGTAAGTTTTATTAAAATTAGTAAGTTAATTGAATTAGGTACTATTTTTAAATTTGCAAGTTTGATATTTTAGTAAAATCTATAATAAATAAATTTTATCCTATAGTTATTTAGGTATTTTTGTTTAATTCTATTTTTAATTTAGTGGTATTCAATTTTTTGTTGATTTTTTATAACTCACAGATGCATTTATATATAGTACATCTTGTAATAATTTTATAAAATCAAACAAAGGAAAAATTTGAGTTGTATAGGTGTATAGTCTAACACTATAAATACTTACTGATGAGTTCAAGCAGTGTTCTGTTAAACAAAACCGGAATTATTAATTATTAATACAAATTGCATGATTGTCAAATTTAAAGCTTATTGAAAAGACATCAAAAATACTGTTTGAATGAAAAATTAGTTAAATTTTTTAGCAGCACGATCAACAAAAGTTTTTCATCAGTTATCCGAAATAATAACTGAATATAATAAATTATCTACGGAATACGCTACAAGAGTTATTTCCAACACTGTCATTGACCACCTGATATCAGATATTAATCAATATATGTACAATTTTCATATTTCTGATACTTGTCTCTCTGACCACCAACTCTTTTTGGTAAGTGTAGAAATTAAGCCCAAATCAGAAAAATTAAATCATCAGAAAGTAGTCTTAATGTATGAAAATTTAAACAATCCTGATCTATGGACTAACCTTGAAACAATTAACAATTTTGACGATCTGGTGGGGAAACTAACGGAAATAATTGAAAGTAATACCAAAACTATTGTAGTAAAAAATAACAAGAAACATGAATGGATGACAGAGAATATTTTAAGTGAAATGAAAATACGTGATTCTTATTTTAAATATAAAAGGAAATACGTTGATTATGCCCATGTCCAAAAACTATACGAGGCCTCTAAAGAAGAAGTTAAAAAACTGATTTATGAAGCAAAAAAACATTTTTATTCAGAAAAACTCTCTAAAAGCCCTAATAACAGTAAAACACTGTGGAATATTTGTAAAAAAAAATTGTTTAACAAGGACACTAATATAGAAACAAGCGGTAGCATTAAAACTTTAGAAATTGATAATCGATGCGTTTCGGAAAAGACGGATATCGTTGAATGTTTTAATGACTTTTTTATAAATGTTACCGAAAAAATAGACACTCCATTTGATCCCATTGATAATGCGTATATGAATGATTTTATACCTACTATATTTTCTAATTTTAATTTGAGTCCTACAAACGCAGAAGAAGTTAAAAATGTTATCATTCTACTGAACTCAGCTGCAGCTACATGATATGATAAGATTTCAACCAAATTTATTAAAAGGTTCTCTGAACCTTTAAGTCGGATTTTAGTCAAGTTTGTAAATATGTCTTTT
Organism: Argyra leucocephala; assembly: GCA_963942445.1. Lineage (NCBI taxonomy): Eukaryota > Metazoa > Arthropoda > Insecta > Diptera > Dolichopodidae > Argyra > Argyra leucocephala. The sequence goes on along the minus strand of OZ012680.1, from coordinate 18,315,745 downwards.
GATACTTCGTGTTTCACTAACTCTTTAAAAAATTCCATAGTATCTCCAATTTTCAAAAGCGGCAGCAAAAATGTATGCTCCAATTATAGACCTATTTCCGTACTTACAGCGCTTTAAAAAATTTTCGAAACCATAATCAAAGGCCCGACTTACAAACTTCTTGAGAAATAATAATATAATCCATGAAGAACAATATGGTTTTGAACTTAACTCCAACACAACTGCTGCTTGTCTAAATCTGACCAATTTCATATCGAAAAACTCTGAGGACGGGAAATATGTTGCGTGTGTCTTCTTATCTTAATAAAAAAAATTAAAATTAATGAATTTCACCAATACCCAAATACAGTTTTTCCAGTCATATCTGTTTAATCGTCAGCAAGTAGTACACATCGGAAATATACACAGCTCTACAAAAATCATGAAAAAGGGAGTTCCCCAAGGATCTATTTTACAAAATTAAACTTAATAGGTTCTGTACAACTTTACGCAGATGACGCAGTTTTGAGGTACACTGAAAGTGATGAACTTGAATTGAGAATTGCAATTGAGAAAGATCTCAAAATAATAGACGAATGGCTTGTCAAACATCGTCTGTCGTTGAACCTCAAGAAAACGAAAATTATGGTCTTTGAAAATAGGAAGATAAATAATTCAACTTTTCTTTTCAATGGTAATGCTATCGACATAGTAAAGTCATTTAACTACCTTGATCTAGTAATTGATGGAAAACAAAAATGGAAAGATCACGTGGAGCACATAATCAAAAAAATTTCTCCCTACATATTTATATTAAAGAGACTTCGAAATTATTTTTCTGCCAGCATCGGTTTATTGTTCTTATGTTTTGTCAAATATAGTGTATCTTAATCCAATATGGAGCAGGGCACCTCAAACTACACTAACCCGCTTAAATGTTCTTCACAAAAAAGCAATTAAAATAATTTTTAGATACCCTGTCTTGTTTCCTGGCGAACAATTGTACAATGAACAATATTTAAGTTTTAAAAGCAAAAAAGCAAAAAAGAATTGTATATGATTGCATTTAAAATAGTCAACAATTATATAAAGCATAATTTCATACTGAATAGAATGGTATACACTAGGAATAAGTCAAATGTTTATTTAAGTCTTTTCAAAACAAATAACCAGAAAAACAATTGTCTTTATAACTGTTTAAAAATATATAATGAATTACCATCAGAATTAAAAAATATTAATAACGTATATGTTTTTAAAATGGAAATAAAGAAGTATATTTTGAGCCAAATTTAATTTAATTTACTTATGAGTTTATGAATTTTTAATTTTAAGATTTTTGAATTTCTATACTTGAGTTTAGTTATAAGTTTATGTTTTAATGATTCATTTTATTATATTTTCCTTTTAAATTTTTTCTTTGTACAAGTTTTTCGTTTTTTTCCTTTCTCATCTTTCATATATTTAATAAGTTAATTTAGTCTAAACTAAAAAACTAATATGTATGATAAAACTTAAGATTTTAACTTTAAGCTTGAAATTTAAATTTTTTCAATTTTGGTACGAATGGAAAGGTATTTCTTTTTATTTTATGTATGTATTTTTTTATTTTTTTTTAATTGCTAATTTTAGTTTTAATTATTTAAATTAAATAAATTTAAATTTTTATTTGTAATCTCAATTACTTTTACTTTTGAATTAATAAAGAAAAAACAAATAATCTATTAGAAAAATCGAATGAAACTCTTACAAGGTTTGTTAATCATTTTATTTCACATTATTTAACATTTTATTCAAATTGACATACATACCAAAATCGAACATTATAATATACTAAAGAAAAAAGTTGAAAAATAGAATGCAAAATAAAAATAAATTTTAAAAATATAAAAATGTTAGATAATAAATATTAAAAATATATATTTCATTTAGATAGTAGATGCAATTACTGTTACTATTACAATTTAATCGAAATGTTCAACAATTGAAATGTATACCTATATTGTCATGGCAGAAAAACAACCACAATAAAACAATAAAGAAAAGAAAAACAATTTTTGATTTTGTTTTTTCTTTTTCTAAAATAGAAACCTTGAAATTGAAAAATAAAATTGAATATTTATATTAAAAATTTGAAGTAAATATTAAAACAACAAAAAAAAACAACAATAATAATTGTCTCAATGATCAATTCAATTATTTTAAATTGATTGATTCAATTGTTTATAAAGTATGAACGTCGTATGCGTGTAGATAATACAATTGTAAAAAAAAAAATATGTTATTTATACAATAAAAACATATTGTTATGAATAATATTTTCTCATTTTTAAACTTTCCGCACTTATAAAATAAAAACATAATGTATGTATAATATATCTAAAATGCATATAATCATATATAGATATAAGTATAAACATTTTGAAAAAATAAATATTATTAAAAAAAAAATTTTTTTTTGTTTCCAAAAATATGGTATAACCTGAATTGGGCGACTAGCGACAGATACAGGTACTGACGATAAATACATCACTGGCATAAACACAATTGCGAATAAAAAGTAGAACTACAAAAATAGCTCTATTTAACAAAAATTTACTAAATTTATTAATTTTTCCTCAAAAGCCATTTCAAAGAATGTAAAAGAAAACAGATTTACTTTTAATATTTTAATGTTGTTGGAAATTATTTACGTTTAATCATATGTTCCATCATATGCTACCAAAAGTAGCTGGGCGACGGATACAAAAATAGAAATTTTTCTAATTTGTATCCGTCGCCCAGCTACAGTATCCGCAATTGTGTTTATGTGCATATAAAATATATGAGGCTATTTTTTTGGACAGAAGTTGTAGATGTATCTATCGCTAGTTGCCCCAATTCTGTTTAAACTAATAAGAGGTAATCCCCAAGAAACATCCCCAAGAGCCTAATCACATATTTCCTAATAGTAAGGGAGTCGATCCAACTAAAGCCTATCTAGTTATTCCCCGTTATAACCAATTTATGTTAGATCGACTTAAACCAAATTTTTTTTTTTAAATTTTTGATCATAATATGATTACAAAAATTTCTTGATTTCTTTTGTGACTATAATTAATGTGTAAGTCGCGGTGGAAATATTTATTCCACGATACATTAAACTATTTACTGATACTATACTGATTACATTATTTTAGAAAATATTTATATTTTCTTTGGGCAGCTTCACAATCGTATAATGTAAGCAGTGGCGGATTAAATCAAGTGGGGAGACTCCAAGTGTAAAAAATTTTTAAATTAATTTGACATTATCAGGTGGGTTGAATTAAAAAATATTAATTTTATTTTATACCTATATTATTATTTACACACTAGTATATAATGCCATTACTAGTCTAGTAAAGTTTGGATGCAGTTTAAAAAAGTATGCACATTACCACTCAAAACACCAACAATAACAATTTAAAGTAAATATATGCATCATCTCTCATCCTTATGCAGTAATGTTATTTTCTTACTACATTTTATTTAAACAGTTCTATACCTACACTTCTAGAACCCTTCCATAATACATTAAAAAAAAATTTATTTATTCTCTCAAAGCAAAATGTATCCATGTAACATTTACACTCAAAAAAAGGTACTGCCCACAGATAAACATAAATGGAATACCTGTACAGCAAGCAAATGATGTTAAATATCTCGGAGTACATCTTGATAGAAGGCTGAATTGAAAAAAAACATATTTCAAGTAAAAGATATCAGCTCAAAATAAAGTTAAAGACTTTATACTGGTTAATTAGTAAACAATTAAAACTATACTTGGACTATAAATTACTGATATATAATTCCTTGCTAAAAGCATATGACAGTACCAATTATGGAGAAGTACTTCGAACTCAAATATGGAGATAATACAAAGAATGCAATCATAAGTTCTAAGAGTTATAAAAAATGCCCCTTGGTATGTGACAAATAGAAACTTGTACAGAAACTTAAACATACCAACAGTAAAAGAAGAACTTTAAAAGGTCACAAACAACTATGCGACCAGACTGTCGAGTTGTCCAAATTCATTGGCAAGAAACCTACTGAACATCCCAACTATCAGCAGAAGTACAAAAGAAGACTTTAGTTGTCTAGCAGAAAAATAATTTCTTTAAAGTAAAACAGTCCGTACACCACATCTCTATTTTAATTCATCCCTTAAGGATTCTATTTTTATCTTTTAGAACTTATTGAAATTTTCAAATACACAGAAGGATTCAATAAATTCGTAGACGAAAAAAAAAAATTATTCTCTCAGTTGTTCTCATTAATTCTTTCGTTCATAATGAACTGTTTTTTATTATTATTGTTGTTGTTATAAAAGGCTTCAGACAAAAACAAAATTAATACATATAAGATATAATTTTTCAACTCTCATAGTTTTTCTTAAAAAACTTTTACAGCTTTTTAACTTTAACTTTGACACCATTAGATTTGAGACTATTTGTTTTCATCAAAAATCATTTTCTATAATTGGAAGCATGCAATTCGGCTTCGAATGAATAATTGAAATTAAAAAATCACTCTTTGGAATTCAAATTATTTACATTTAGATATATAAAAGTGTAGAGTTGTGCAAAAATATGTATGTGTACCTATACTTTATAAATAATAACAAAAACTTTCTATTGGGTAAGAGCAATACATAAGACATCCAATCCAGAGTAAATTTTTCTAATCCAATGCAGTGTAATGAAAGCAAAAATATGGGGTTCTCTTAAATACCGAGTCGACATATATTGATAGAAAATACTACCACGAAATCAAAAAGTGTTATAACAAAACTGTTATAGTTGGCTTTACCATATGATTCCGTGTAGTCATTTGTCAAGATAACAAACTGGTCGATATCATTTACAAAAACTACCATCGATGGTAAGTACATCAAAAATCTATACTACATGCCAACTATAAAAAGCCATATAAATAAATTTGAAGCAAGTAGAACTTAACTATCAGCAAAGTGTATTTCACATACCACTACTAACATAGTATTGAAATATTAAATATAATTAGCCTATATTCAGAGTACATCATGCTATTAGAATCCATCATCAGTGAAATAATAAAATAAATTAAAATAAACGGTAAATCCAATACATTGATAACCCGAGATCAATATAACCGATAACATCGCTAATTTACAATACTGATTAGACAACAAAGCAAATGAAACTACTTAATTTTGGGGTTTTAACGCATTGACACAACAAAAACTAAATTGTGAACAGAGACCCTTCCTATTCAAATAGTATTACCATTTCTGTCACAATTGATGATAAAAAAATTGATTGTGTACCCGCATATTTAAATATCTTGACTGGTAAAGAAAAATAGAGCATAACATGCAGCCATTACATAATACCAATAGCAATATTAAAATTCTTCAGATGTCAAATAATTCTTTGTAAAATCAACATTCAATTTCGATTATACTTAAAGTGGTACGATTTAGCTGAAACCGCTTAAAACTGATCAATATAGCTCTTGTAAATAAAGTTAAATAAAGCTGCATACTCTCTTGAGTATCAAACCATTAAAAGCTTAATAGATTTTCAGTACTAAGAAGTGTCAAACTCTGTACGTGGTTATTAACTCATTGCAATTTGTATTTTTATTTGTTATAAAAATCAAATCATATATTTTTGTTTTAAATTAACATATCAAAAAACAAAAAAATTTAAAACTTACTACTGATTAAAGTTGATTATTTTAACAATTTATTCATTGTGACAGAATTTTCAAAATAAAAAGAGAAAAAAAATTGTAGCCGGCTCCAATTTAATTTATTTTTTTTATTCTTATTATCAGCCTATCAGTTCTCATTAATTATCACGTCAGTAAATCCATTTTGCAATTAATTACATTACATATGTTATTGATATATACATATACATATGTGTGTATATACATGAGTAATTCATTTATTTTTAATAAGGATTATATCAGTAGTAAAATGGCATAAACGACAAAATTGATTTTAGAAAAAAACCAAGATAAGTAAGTTGGTATATTCTCATTTTTTTATACCGCATTCAATTTGTATATAATCTTAAAATTTCGATTTGTTGATAGAAATAGCTGAAGTTGATATGACCTAACTTAAGTTTCACTAAAAAATATTATTGTATTTATTCAATTTAGAGGTTATGTATTAAAAAATCAAATTTTACATTTTTTTGCTATACTAAGTGATGCTATGCTAAATGATAATATTTTCAAACAAATAGAATAATTGCATTTTAACATGACAATTACATAGCATGAAAGTTCAAAAACATCAAAATATTGTCAACTATCTTTGCTATAGGTATTAATTTTTGTAATGCCATTTAATATGATGGCAATTTGACAGTATGTAGAAAGTCCATATGGATGAAAAAAAAATAGGTTTGATTTGAAGTTAGGTATATACTACACATATAAGTTGTCAACAAATATTTTTTGACTCTGTGACGTAGGTATAGGGTATTACTGGTACTGTCATGATAGAAAAGTTTTAAAATAGAAATATATATGGAGAAGCTTCAAAACTTGAGATAGCGATAGATTTTCATATTGTAAATTTTGTTTTCGGTGAATATCAAAATTTTAAAAACCTATTTCCGGTCCTTTTCGCAATATCACCAATCAAGAGAGCAGCCTTATTTTTGTTAATAAATCTTTTTTTTGCTAATTTTTAAAATAATGACTTCTTCCTGAAAACTCCCTCTTAAAAATCTGATACACATGCTTTGTACATTTGTTTTGGTATATACATTTTTTTTGATGGGAGCAAATGCGACCTCCTCTATTGTACTTCTCCATTTATTGTCTTAGAATTGCAGGTTTATGTCCTTGATGAACGCTATTATTGCTTTGATGACAATTTTAGGATTAGGTGATGTTTATTCTTGGAAATATTTATGTCTTTTCATGCTATGACCAGCTATTATTCTAAACAGAATCTGCACCAGTTTATGTTCGATCTACCAATCTTGAAAAGGTGTTTGTAAAATGGATCATGACCTGTGATAGGCCATGTTAGTGTTTGATAAACCATTACCTGTTTTTTCAAGAACATCTGTTTGTTCATTACCCAGAAGTTCACATAAAAGTAACTCTGTGTTCTTCCGCTAGCTTTATTAGCCCACGTAACAATTATATTGCTATAAGATTCTTGCGTACTATTATAACACTATTATAAACACTCTTATAGAAGTATTAGTGTTAATTTGAGTGCTCCGCAATAGTTGCGAAACGTTATAAGTACGTTATAGCACCACTAAAAAGTAGAATCCTATAAGGAATACAGTAACAATTGTGTAATATTGTTATATGATTAGTATACATATGTTTTAGAGTATATATGCTTTTATTTTGAAATGAAATTCATTTGAAATTATTTAAGTTATGCAAGAGTGAGATAGGTATAATTTTTATTTTAAAATAATAATTTTATGGAGTTTATATTTATTTCATGAGAAAGGGAGATAGATATTAACTACATATTCTTATATTTGTATGTAAATGATTTATAATATAAAAAATGTCTTACTAATAAGTATAATATATTTTCCGGTTAAGAATAATTGTTCTAATATTTATAATTATTGTGACCAAAAGGAAAAATTTGGCTAAGAAAGAATTATCATTGAATAAATATTTTTTTTAAAAGCTACAGAACCTTCTTATAGAAATATTAATCATTATTCCCATAAAAATATCATTATAACATCTTTAGTGCTTATCGATAGTCATGTAGCAGTTTTATAGTACTAATTTTGTTTTTATAACAATAAAATGTTACGTATATATAGCTAGATGAATGGATGATAAAATAAGACAATATTTCTATTGTATAATTAATAATTATAAGAACAGCAGCTGGCTAATTTAAATACTATAATTTCACTAAAATTGCTAATATATTTTTTTAAAAAAATTATCAAATTTTTCAAATTGTTCTCTTGAAACGTTACAAAAATTGACTTTACCGGTTATGCCTCATTGCCACAAATTGGATTCATTAACACTTTAATTCTTTGTAAACGTTATTAATCTAGATATATATGTATGTTTATTATATTATATTTTGTATGTTTTTATCATATTGAAATGTTATTTCATAATTATTTTTCAATAAAAAAAACAAAAAAAAAATCAATTAAAAACTTCAAATTAATTTTGAAATCCTACAAAAAAAAAAAAAAATAAACAAACGAAAAATTCGTAATTAATCAGGTATGGTGAAAAAAAAATTAATGAATGGGAATGACGAATTATATTTTAATGAATACATGAAAAATCAGGGTATCCCAAAAAATAAAGAAAAAGAAAAATGAATTGGCGTCGACCAGACATTTTATTCAAGGACATTTTAATTGTATTAATTATTATTTATTTATTTATTTACTTATCGCTATATTTTTATATACATTTTTACATATTTTTTACATATCGTATATCAATCCAATATTTTTAAATTTTGTTTTATTTTTTTTTTTAATAAAGTTGACGCAGTTGAATGGGATATTTGGTGGTGAACTGGAAAAAATATAGCAGAATTCAGAAACAGCATCGAAGAGTTGGTTAAAGCGTTTCAGGATAGAAATAAATTTAGTGACATAGTTTAGAGTATCATATAACAATGGATGATGTGATCGCGGATATCTAAAGATGGATCGCAGTAGAAGAAGAATAAAATTGATAGTTACGTGTATAATTTCACTTTAAATATATTTTCGGGACTTCACAATGAGAGTATAAATTTAAATTATTATATACTTTTATATTAACTTGCCAGTGTCTGTTTATATGTATATATGTTTGGTAGGTAGGTTGGAATTTTTTTGTTAATATTCAAACCAAATGCAAAAAGAAAAAAAATAATTTTGTTTAAAAAATTTAAAGAGCTCTGAAATTTTGCACAGCTACTCACGATTAAAAAAGCAACCGGACACGGTACTTTACAAAGCTATTAAATGACAGGTTTGGGTTGCTGCCGAACAACTCTTAGCCCGTTTCAGGCATATTTCAAAAACCAATTGTATTACAGGCATAAAAATTTACACTTAGATACATTTTCACAAATAAAGAAATACGACTGCTACCAATTTTGAAAATGTTGACTGGTTCGGGTTGTATTAACAATATTCCAGCAAAATTCATTATATACTTTTGTGTTTTATCTTATAGTAGTTCTAGATGCTCAACATCCACCACTAGTTTTATTTTCTACTTTTTAGGAGGCTAGTTTGGTTTCGATAAAAGTATATTTTAAAAATTTTTATTTTTACATTATTATTTTATTATTATTATTATTATTTTTTATATATTAACAGCCCAAATTTAGTTTCGAGAAATCTATATACTTTTGCACCGTTGTTGGATTTCAAAAAGAAGTCGTTGGCGTTCGGCAGAAAGTTCAAAGCCATTTAACGATGTTCACTTTGAATTTTAAAAGCAAATTCACATCGTACCATTTTCATTTTAAATTTTAAATTTACTACCGAGTCAGTTGTAGAAGTTGTGGGACAATAAAGAAAAATAAGAAGAAGAAGAAATATTTAATAATTTCATGGAATCGTCACATAGATTACATAAACAAGAAAGCAAACAGTACATTTTTTTGATGTCAAAGTATGTATGGAAAAACATGGGGATTATCTCCACAGATGGCTGTATGGCTTTACAAGTTTATAATAAGACCTATAATAATTTACGCGACATTTGCATGATGCACAAAAACAGAACAGACAAAAGCATGTGCCAAGCTTACTAAAATACAAAGAATAGTATACCTTGGGACTACTGGAGCACACTACTGGAAAATTCTGGAATTCCCACCGATTCATCTATACATGATGAAGACTACAGAAATGACAGCAACAAGGCTGTATCTAAAAAATAACCTTAACCCAAAAGACCAGGACACAGTATCATTCCGCAGAAAATTAAATTAGGAACCGAAGCAATTGCAATGTTTGTCGTTGATTGGCGCAGACACTTCACTGTACTATTATCTAAAAGTGAAGAAGTCGAAAGGTTGATTAGAGCCTTACCTCCAGGAGCTTCAGTATGTTATCCTGATGGATCAAAGTTCGGGGTGAAAACCGGTGCTGGCGTATTTGGATCAAATTTAGCGCGGCTTATATCCCATTATTTGACAAGGTAAACCCAAGATATCGGCATTACAGTGCAGTAAAAGAGGGAACAAAGGTGCCAAAATATACCTAATTTCAAATAGCCAAACTGCCTTAAAAGCTCTGGCTTCCCCAATTTTTAAATCAAAGCTTATCTATAGCTTTAACAGAAGTTTAATAAAGCTAGCGGAAGGAAACACAGTTACTCTTATGTGGTGCAGGGCATGAAGAATCAGATATCCTTGCAAAGCAGGTGTGAAGAGTCAATTCTTAGGATCAGAGCCAAGTTTTGTATAATTATTTTGATAATTGTTGAACATTGTAACTTCCCTATTGTGCTCATGTACACAATATGCAAATATAATTAAATGAAAACAAAAATAGTTACGGTTGATAAGCCTACAATAAAGAGCTTATAAATAAATAAAAATAAAAATAGATAAGCACAAATTCCTGGTTAAATATAGTAGAATTATTTTTAAAGCTCCATGTCTTTCTGGAAGACAAAAAACATCTCATCATCAGAATATCCTAAATTAAAAGAAAAAAAAAATATTTAACTATGTATATTGTATATTGTATATATATGTATATTACCACACGATTAACTTTTTTTGTTAAATATTATTTTTTTTTGGAAATTCGGGTAACCAAAAAAAAATCCTTGAAGAATACGAAGGAAAAAAAAATTATATTTTTCTAAAACGTTGAAGTTCTGATAAAGTAATCTATAGGAGGAAAGGTAATTCGTTTCTCCGAATCGTACATAAACGGATATAAAGCTTAGACTTTACTTAATTTACTATTATTAATTTTTAGGTCTATCATTTTAATTTGCCCATACTAGTATAGTAAAGGCTTACCACAACAAGGACAAAAATAAAATATTCTAACAAAAGGATTTGTATAATATAACCTCACCGATATAGTCTGTGTTGGTTGGTGTATATTTGATAAAATCAAAAAGCAATTATATATGAATCCCAATTCTACGAATTGTGGAATATTAAAATGATTAAATTTCGTAGAAATATAAAAGTAAATTTTTATATACTAATTAAATAAAATATTTGTCGTCTTTGGTGTTAGTTTGGTGTTAGTGAATATTTCGGTTCAAGTACACAAACGAACTAACTACAGCAGAAATATAGCAAATAAAAATATATTTTCTTGAAGGTCATTGCAAATTGAATAAGCCGCGAAACGAAAAAGCTGACCAAACATGGAAGCTATATCATGAAGGAGGAAAAACGGTAACAAGAATTAAATTTGTTTGAAACGTGCTTCCTCAATGCAAAAATATACCTACGTACAATCTACACAAATTCGTGAGTAACAAATTTATTCAAAATATTAGCCTTACTGATCAAAGGTATATTTTTCTTTCTACAATCCTCAATTAGTACAAGCTGTACATTCGTGTACAAAACTATCGTTTGAAACCTAATGTTTGGCTTAACTAAAAAAAAAATAATGTCTTGCATAAATTGAATAAATATTTTGCAAAAGTGACGAAAATATGTATAGAGAATGCAATCAAGCGAAAACAATGATAGAATATATTTTCTGTGACTGTTAGACCTGATTAACAATAAGGTAATTTTCATTGGAATTGCATTTATTCTAATCCGAAGAACTATTTTATATTCAAATCGATGTATCTCCAGATTCATTAAGTGATATATGATGCTACAATAAGCCTGTTTGTTGCCATTACATTACATTGGTAAGTAGAGTATATTGTAAAAAGTCGGAAAATTTCAATAACTTGTTTTCGGTTTTTGTTATAAAGTTAAAGTTTAATACTAAGTTAATGGTTAACAGCAAAATATAATTGACTTATTTTTCAGGGGAAAGTTGAAAAGTGATATAAAAAAAAATGGTTACGGTTTTGGATAACACTAAAAAAAATGAATAACCCGTTTAGATTTTCACCTGTTCCCTAGCATCAAATTACTAAATGACTAATTCTGATTTTTAAATTTTTTAATAGTAAAAAATTGTCTTTATTAATGCTTGATATTTTGTTTTACTATAAAGTACATACATAACTTAATTAAACCGTTAAATCGCACGAATCGAGAAATTATGATGTGGGTGGATTAGAAAAAACGGATCAAATTTTATTGGAAAAGTTAAAAATAATAGTATAGTTATACTCTTCTAATACATTTTCAATATTTATATAAGCTTGATCGCTGGGACTATAATGCTCTTCAAATAAAAATAGTAACGGTGTTAATATAGCTTTTTTTTTTAAACTTTGATTATATTATAACTTTATAAAGTATGCACTTCTAACCGTATATCAATTAACCTCAAATTATTGATGTATTAGTTATTTAGCAGACACCTACATTAAAAAAAAATATTAGATGAAAAAAGGAGTTCAAAAATAAAAGCAGAATTCATTTAATTAAAGATATTTATTTATAAAATATAAAACTTTTTAATAATTTTATTTTTGATTTCTAATTTTAAAATCATTTAAAAAAGAAAAACAATAAAAACAAGAAAATTGTATTGTTTGATTTGAATTTATCCTGATGGGCTTTGTATTTTTATACTCTTTTGTATACATATTTTTATAGGTATTTAATAATCAATATATTGTTCTATTTATATAAAATTTCATATCCTTTTTTTTTGTATTTTTTTACTCGTCCTTTTTTTTATAAAATCTGACTTCTATTTTTTATATTAAAAAACTCGGATAACAAAATTGACGACATCATCTATGAAATATTGAAAAAAATTTATTTTTGACAAAATTCAGTTCATTTAAAGACTTGAGCTAAAAATAAATTGACAACCAAAAATTCAATGAATGGCTTTTTTTTTGCTTTTGTACTATATACCTACATAACAGTATAGATTTCATTATCAGATTTAAGACTAGAATATAATTTTCAAATACTACAGTGTTGTAAGAAAAAGTTTTTACACATAAATTCTTATACATACGAAGATATTTAACAAATTTTCCCATTAAAATTAACTTAAATGTGACCTCGATAGCCGAGTATTAAAGCACTCAAGTATAGTAATGTCCGACTAAAATTATGAAATCCGATCAAATCCGACCAACTAACTTAAATATAACCTTGGTAGCTGAATAGTAAAGCACTCGAGTATAGCAATGTCCGATCAAAATGATGAAATTCAACCAAATCCGATCAAATGATGATTGGATTAAATCCAACCAAAATGATTAAAATTACTAGAAGTAAATTTCAATATAACTTCGGTTCTAACATGATTTAATAATTAATAAACATAATAATTAAAATCTAATAAAAGAAATATAATATATACAACATACAAAATATACACCAAATAATTACCGTTGCGAAACGGAAAATGACTTGCATTATTGTAGAAATGGCCTGCAGAATTATCAGTAGATTCACAGTTATATAAATAAATAAATAAACTTTAACATAAAGTATAGCTACCGATGAAATTATTATATCGGTAAAAATGGGATTGCTATATCTGTGATCTATCATCTTTTAAATCCACTTTCAGATGAAACCTAGCTGTTAAAAAATTTAAAAAATTTAAATAAAAATATCATTATTGTAAATAGTTTTGGTATGTCAATTAAAAATAAAAAAACTTTTAAAAACATGCTTTTTCCAAGGGTTACACAATTTTGGTAGAACTTTAAATGTACTAAAAAGGAAAAAATAAATTAGGTAGTTCAAGGTCTGTTAGAAAATGCTATGTGTGTAATTCTAATATTTGACTTCAGGTAGGAAAAAGTAATGTTAGATAAAATGTTTGTACGAAAAAAGCAAATATATGAACTTTATATGCCGAAAAGCAGGGAGCGTAAGTCTAAAATATGTGCTTATATTTTAAACAGTTATTGGGATTGACGCTATATTAATGTTATCGTACTAATTCCTTTTTTTTCGTACTAAAAGTCTAAAAACTAAAAAAAGAAATAATAATTTGAATAATTTGACTCAAAGGAGAATCCAACTTACAAACCTTGTGATATTAACATGACGCCTTAACCAACTAAGGTAAAAACCGCTTAAAATTATTTTTCCAAAATACAGATATTAAATAAAAATTTATTTTGACTCCTACATCGCCCAATAAAACAAATAAGTAACAATGCAAGCTAAAGAAAAGCAAGTAAAAAATAGAATTCTTTATAAAAATCTCTCTCTCTCTCTCTCACTGCTATTTTTCCCCAACTTAAAGCTTGCGATGGTACTAATTCAATTTGATTTGTTCCACCAATATTATTTGTGTTAGCCGAATTTGGAATATTACTCAGCGCAAGCAGATGTTTTCAACCAATGCGCACGTTTATCTTAAATTATAAAATGAACAATAATTCAAAATGCAGATATTTCAAAATTTGATCTTTCAAAATCCCAACTTTCAAAATCCGATTAACTGAAATCAACGCTATTATTAAAATACATATTTTCATTACTAAAAGCACAATCTAGGAAAAAGTAAAATATTTAATGAGTTAAAATTGTAAAGTTGTAAAATTTTTGTGACTTACAACAAACACAGTTTCAAATAAGGGTTTTTAATATGTCGGAATTTTGATAGACGGATTGTTTTTTGGTCGAGATATCGTACATCACTCTTATTTAACTCTATCTTATTTTTCGTTTCATAAAATTCGATTCATAAATACTCTTTCGATTTTTTATTTTAACTTCGTAAATATTCGGTACTACTTATTTCGTAAATACTGTTTTTTTTTTATTAATTAATAAATCTTACATTCGAGTTCGAAGAAATTTGAAATAAAAATAAAATAAATTTAAAAATTATATACAATTCTAATAGAGCTCTGATGAGTTCATTGATTAGTTTTTTATTAAGCACATAATCTAGCTAGCTCATCAATATATTTATAGTTCATTATACTGTCATGTCAATACACTCAATCTATTTTCTTACAGTATTAACACTTAATTGATGATTAAAAACGATTAAATTATAAATTAACTTCATTGTACATTTTATTAATGGGCTCAAATCTGTAATAATATTCAGTATGGGGAAATTGAAAATGGAATATTTCAACGGTTCTGATTAATATTAATTATCTCGTATTTTGATAATTAACTGAAATAAGGCTTAAAAAAGTACTGAAAACAATCGTTAATCTAAAATATGGAAGCCTTCGGGTTAAATAAGTGTTAAACGCCTTCTAGTGAGCTGCATAAGATCGATAAAACAAATGGATGGATGGATGAATGGATGGCACATTTTGATAAGGAAGTTCATGAGTATAAAGAAGTGTTTACATGAGCTGGATACGATTAGTAAACAACGAAATCAATAAATATGAAAAAATTTATTCTAATATGAAACCCTTTCAGTTGTTGAATGTGCTAAAGCGGAAATAAAACACCTACCTATAGTCTTAAATTGAATATTACAAAAAAAGTTTTGTAGAAAAACTGTATTCTGTAAGCAATTTATTATTTGGCTTTACGTTAAATATCCTAAATGTCAAATATCCTAATGTCAAAACTGTAGAAAGTTTGTTTTTATATTAGAAGTATTGTCAATTACAAAACAGATCTAATTTTTAAGTGACAAAACTATATATACTAACAATTGTGGCATTTGGAAATGAAGTCACAATTTTGTAATTCCTGAATTTGTACGGATAAATTGTTAGGATTTTTGATATTTTTTTTTTTTGTAGAAAAATAGATATTTTGGAGAGCCATATTATTTTAATAAGTATCTGAAAAATTTCTTCTGGCACTGTACACACACATATGACATATTTAATAGTGTAACAAACATGTGATGAATGAAAATAAAAAATAATAAACAATAACAAAAAATTTAATTGACATGTCCTTGGATATTACATTATTTTACAGCGAATACAATATTATCCTTGAAATGCAATATTACCTACAAAAGTATACATAAAAAAAAAATTATATTGTTTTACGCTTTTATTTATAGGACACATTATATTACATATATATATCATAATATAAAACATTCACGTACACATTTCAGGTGTTAAATTAATATATTTGAAAAAATAATAATATTTTGTAAGAATATGATACCATATCTAACTTATACGAATTTATATTATAGAACAAAAATATAACAAAATTAATTAATCTCAAAACAAAAAAAATATGTATGTATACATATATGTAATGTATATGCATAAACATTTACGTTGAATGCCTAAGAATCCTAAGCTTCAGAACTGATGTACAATTGTTCTTTGTTAGTGCAATTTTTGTCAAACAAAAAAAAAAAAACAATTTTTCTTAAAAAAAATATTTGTTTAGTAAGTTGAATCCCAGACTTTTAAAAGTTGCAATAAACAAGCTTCTGGATGTATTATATGAAGACAGAATGTAGGGTAAATTATTAAAACACAAAAATCATATATACTTAGGTGTACAAGCTAACAAATTAAAGGATAACAGTAAATATAAGCTGCTGTGCATTTTAAATAAAAACGAACAATTTGAAGTCAGAGGTGCCTAACCGCAGGCTTCTGCTTTAAATAATTTTAAAATTTTATACACTTTAACGCGGAATAGCAAATATTAAATGCGAAGCGAATATCACTTGACAGCAACATTTCACATTATTTTTTTTTTTGCATATTTTATTGAAATTTTGGCTTATTAATTGAAATCTGTAAACACTTTGAAATATGAATCTCTTACTCATTTAACTTCCAAAGCATTGATATAAACATAAAGAGATAAAATATAGTGTATTTACAACTACAACTACAACTCTAATATAGATTCAAGATTGCTTATATAATATGACATTTTTCATTGTTTTTTGTGACCTTGGTCCTATGTTAAGTACCAGTGTATTTTTAAAGTTGTCCTCTGTATGAAATGAATTAATAAAATCTTATATTATGGTAAAAACCTGGGAACAAGGTGATAAAAATATAATGAATTAATAACATCAATATATAGTGAAATTATTTCTAATAACAAAATATTTCTAGTAACAAAAATGTTTTATTAAATCTGAAAAAATTGAAATCCCAAAAATATAATAGTGTGATAAAAAAAATCAAATTGAAAGAGATTGACGGATGGACAGTATACGTTTGCTTAAGTTCCATTTTAATAATAATAATAATAAATGAGAAATATATGAAATTGTTAGACCTAACAAGAAGTCAGGCTACTATTTTTTATATCCCATCCCATCCAAAAATATATTGAAAATTTTATATTGAACAAATTGATGAGAATATTTTTTTGTTTATTTTTTAGGGTTAGCAATTTTCTGCATTTTTTTAAATTATATTTGAAAAATGTTCCGATTTTTAATTATACATAAAATTTTCGTATTATGTCTGTCGTTAGTTCTGTTTGTAACGCTATAATGAATTCACTATTTGAGACATATGCAATAAGTATTAGAAGAATTAAATGAGGTGAATTATTACAAATTAATTTTATATTAAAATTCAAATCAAGGTCCGATTTCTAAAAAATACACACCAGCTACTATAAGCCTCTCCTTGCGCAAATATAATAACTACAAAGTTAAATTCAAATCTAAATTAAAAAAAAAAAAATAGATTTTGGTTGTTGATGTTGTTGTTGTTGTATACTTACAAGTTATCTATATATATATGAAAATGAAATTTGTTATGTATGTCTTTATGTCTATTAATAGTAATAATATAATAATAATGTTATGTATGTCTATGTCTATTATAGAATCGAAAACTACTGAATCGATTTTGATGAAATTTTCACAGTATATTACTAGGTCTCCTCGGTTTTTAAAATTCCGACGGATATATTTTCACAAATATATTAAGAACCAAAAGTGCTACAGAACTGAAAATTTGTATTCATGTACTGCCTCAAAAAGAAATAAATACGTCTATTACCGTTTTCAAAATTTTGAATGGTTCGGGCAACTGCCATACAACTCCCAACACCTATTACAAATATAATGAGCAAACATATCTTTTAATGTCTTCCAATAGCCTGAGTGGTTCGGGTAGCAGTCATACAACATCCGAGCCGGAATATTTAAATCACCTATCAGGAATATTTAAAAAATTAAAGTTTTTATGTAACTG
Source organism: Argyra leucocephala (assembly GCA_963942445.1). Lineage (NCBI taxonomy): Eukaryota > Metazoa > Arthropoda > Insecta > Diptera > Dolichopodidae > Argyra > Argyra leucocephala. The sequence continues at coordinate 18,297,520 of OZ012680.1, read as the reverse complement.
AAAATTGTGTATCAGGTACTCCCTCATAAATAAAACGATGACATACTTTTCTAAAATTTTGAGTAATTTGAATGGAGATTCATATATAAATTCTGAGAGATTTTTCGTTTTGTTTTGACAGATTTTAATTTTAATTGATATTAGTTCAATTCATTATTTTTTATAACTTTATTATTATTTAAACTTAAAAAATAGTTGTTTTTTATATTAAACTTTATATTAAATATTAATTTTTTTTTTTTAAATAATTAATTAAAACAATTTTAAACATTGTATTCAAATATTAGTTTAAATTTTTTCTTAAAATAAAGTCAATGAATAAGATTAAATTTATGTCATTAAAATATTATTTTAAATTAGGTATTTCTATTATAGGGACTTTGGGCCAGCAACACGGACCGGGTACAGCTAGTTATTATATAAATTCAATCTATAAATCACTGAAAAAATAGTTGGTTGTAATAGCAATACTGTAATCGCAGACAACGCACCTTAAAAATTATATGTTTTGTAGTTTTGATAGATATTTAGGTTGGATTGTGATTCACAATAGAAACTGACAAAAAGTTGTCAATTACAACTACATTTTAGCCCTTAAGACCCTTAATAATTTTGATACAACCAAAACAAAAGTCAACAATTTCTAGACGCTATTAAAGCTTTGATGTCGGATACTATCCGGATGGTGGTACAGTGCCGAAACAAAATTTGAAAACGTAGATAGTAATTTTTTTATCTATTTAATCTTGATTTTCGGTCATTGTAGCGTAGATGGGAATTAGAGAGCCGGAACATTTGAGAACTGGGCATAGACTAAATACCTGTGCGATCGCGAGGAAAATATGTCTATCGTATAACATTAACAAAACAAAGCAATTCTTACCCAGGTCTCGTACTGATTTATCAAGAGTAGTAGCCATCTAGTCAGTAAACCACACTGCTAAGCTAGGTATTCCGTTCAATCCCCATTGTCGGAGCTGCCAAATTTAAAATGGGACAGACACTTTTGAACACTTCTTTTGCTAAAGCCAGACTCCAGACTTTGGGTGCAAAATCGGAGATCTGATCAACCTTGTCAATCATACAGGGTTGCTTTAGTCCCTGGGAAGAGTAAAAATGAGAGAATTATCCCCTATAACAATAAATAACAACAAATAGGTCACTCGAATCGTGGTATCAAAAAGGTACAATTAAGTGCTTATTAGTTTTCCAGAAACAACTGGAATGGCTACTTCTACCTACCTACAACAACGTTTGAATTGTGTTGTGAATCGCAATAGCACGCTTAATGTACAAAAATATTTTTTGTTTTTCTATTTATATAAAGATATTTTCCAAATGTTCAGATCTCGTACTGATTTATCAAGAGTAGTAGCCATCTAGTCAGTAAACCACACTGCTAAGCTAGGTATTCCGTTCAATCCCCATTGTCGGAGCTGCAAAATTTAAAATGGGACAGACACTTTTGAACACTTCTTTTGCTAAAGCCAGACTCCAGACTTTGGGTGCAAAATCAGAGATCTGATCAACCTTGTCAATCATACAGGGTTCCTTTCTAGTCCCTGGGAAGAGTAAAAATGAGATAATTATCCCCTATAACAATAAATAACAACAAATAGGTCACTCGAATCGTGGTATCAAAGAGGTACAATTAAGTGCTTATTAGTTTTCCAGAAACAACTGGAATGGCCACTTCTACCTACCTACAACAACGTTTGAATTGTATTGTGAATCGCAATAGCACGCTTAATGTACAAAAATATTTTTTGTTTTTCTATTTATATAAAGATATTTTCCAAATGTTTGGGTAGTGTGTAAAAAAAAAAAAAACAATTTTTTTGTTTCGAAATACAAAGCTATAGTCCAATTTTAGGGATAGAGGATAAGTGGCAGAGAAAGAAATCACGTAATGGAAGAACACATACCTCTTTCGCATATTTTTCATGATAATCATAATCGTCCGATAACTCCATCCGTGTGGCATAAGGTGGAAATAAAATCTTTCCGCAGAGTCCTATCTGCAGCTAACCTCTTCAATTGTAGCCACGTTCTTTAGTGGGTACTTGCTTCGGCTAAAACTTTTGTTCTTCAAGTTTTTTTCGGCCTTGCGACGCGACGTATACCCTGAGGATTCCCTTCGAAATATTGCTTCGCGATATTGTTGTCAGGTTTCCTTAGAGTATACCCGATCCAATCCATTTCCATTGTTGAATTTCAACGTCTATTTGTTTTTGCTTCACTTATTGCCACACAGCATTCTGTTCGAAATGGTTTGTGGTGAACGAATGTTTAGGATTCGCTGGAGGCATCTATTGATGTACGCTTAAAGTTTTCTGGTGATATTTATTGAAACTTTCCATGTTTCGCAAGTGTACAATAGAATGGATTTTACACTTTCATTGCAGATTCTCATTTTTGTACGCAGAGATTCTGATTTTGTATTGCTTGACTGCCATATTTTTGACAGATAAAATAAAAAAAATTTGAACAAAAGATATAATTTGGGACTTTTAAAAATTATAGAATTTGAAATAATCAACAAAATTAATTCGTTTAATTAAATTATATATAAGAAAGTAAACAATCCAAGTGAGTATTTTACAATGATTTGACCAATTCAGATATGGATATAATAGTGTAAAAGCTATCCTAATGCACCAACCGTCGTGTGGCGAATATATTCGTATACGGTACATCGTGTGGCGTATATATACCGTCGTTCTACATAATGCACCACCCATCGTGTATTACATATATGTAAGCGACTCATATTGGCTAGCGAATGAAAAATCCAATACTAAGCCATCAATGGCGATCTGGTAGTCCATCATATTACGAGACCCTTGTCAAGTTGTTGTTTAATATTTTTTAATAGATATATGATTATTTAAAATCACATAAAAACAAATGGAAAATTTATCAATTTTAGTGAAAAAGAAAAGAAAAATTTTCTGCCCTTTACAAAAAAGTGACAAGATGAAGAATTTACATACAACCGACCACTGGTTACAAACACTGATGAAGAAAGTAAATTTCTCCCGATATTTTCACAATAAAAATAGAGCTAAAACTGAAAATGCAGGTGTTATTAAAATAATTCTTATTAAAATTAATTTTTTTATACCTTAATAAGTTTACAGGTACCAAAATTCTGTGTCTTAAATCCAATTCTACTACTTCTAATACATCAACAAAATAAAAAACTATGTTGTGCTAACACTAATTATTTTGAGTGAAAGAGAATTACAGAAAAAAACGTGAATACAGTAATTTTTAGGTTGACACGGTTTCTTAATCAAATTTATATTTGATAGTCACGTGTAATTATCTATTTCTAGCTCGTTGCATATTAAAAATTATATAAGAGGTTTTTAAGAATCATGTATCTTCTTATTATGAATTCTAAAATAGTTTTAAGATTGTTAATGTTAAGTTTCAAGGTCCTAAAAAAAATGTTGTTAAGATTAATTATCAAAAAGAGATTACGTAAAAGTATTTAATTTCAAAATTTTGTATGTTAATTTTCTATTAACCTCAATAATTGAAATAGTATTCAACATTGTTTGCAACGTGTTGTTGATTTAGATTTTGTTTATGATATTTTGATTTTTATGAAATTCTATATTTTTAAATCCATATAGAAATATTTATCTATAAATTAATGTATTATGTATATATTTTTATGTATTTTTTTATTATTTTTGTTTGTAGAATCAAACTCAAACAGTTAAAGAAGCTATTATAGAACTATTTAAAGAGCTATAAATAGAGCTATTTAAAAAAAAATTATTTATATTTTGCAAGCAAACAAAACATTATTTTTTTTTTTTTGTAAATTTTCAATGACCCAATTCCTTAAATAACAATGCAGTTTTTAATTTTTAAATAACTAACTATAGATACATCCATATCCATAGATATCAAAAAAATAACAAAATTCAATTGGAATTTCGGATTAAAAATTTTCTAAATTGATTTTTTATTTTTTTTTTGTAAGTGTATTATTATTGAAAATATGTTTAAATAATAATATACGCATCAATAAAATGTATCAAAAATTCAGGGTTGCACTTAAATTACAAAGAAGTTTTATTATTTGATAATTTTTTAATTTAAATATATTATTTTTTTATATAGAGGGTGGGTGGGACACCAATGTTACATTTAATGTCTACAATGTTACTAATTCATATTAAATTCAAATTACAAACTGATTGAATACTGAAGATCTACAACCAATTCGACTATAGAGTTCTGGCAATTTTTTTTAAGTTTTATTAAGAGTGAATTAAGCTTCATAAATTGCTTATTAATATCTGACAAGGGATAATTTGAATTAAATTGTAAATAGACAATTTTGTTGTATGTGGACTCAATGAAAATTCTTAAAATATTCACTCAGTGAGTTTACATGCAGAACATGTGACTATGTGGTGAGTAATATTAACACCAGCAATATATCATATATATTGGTCAGGATGAGGGTTTGCCTTAACGCAATTTAAAACAAATTATTTTTAATAGTAACTAATTTATATATTAAAAATATATATGAAAAAACTAAAAAAGGCTTGATTTAAAATTATAAAGAAAATTAAAAATAACAGAAATATTCACATTTGTGTTTGTTTCGCAACATTCGTGCCACACCCTAATATATTATATTAAAGATTAGTTTTTTTTGTTCTTCTTTATTAAAATTGAGTTTAATTTTAATAAAATTGAGTTTAATTTTAATAAAATTGAGTTTAATTTTAATAAAATTGAGTTGAAGCATCGTTAATACTATAATTAAACTCTGATATTTGGTCTGTATGTCAACTTGCAAATTTATATAAATTTATCCAAATTCCTGTATGTTTACTTTTTTATTTGCACGCTCTTTACAAATTTTTGAGAAATTTAAGAAAATTTTGTGTTTAAAACGTCACGTCAGAGCTCTCTCTTAAATAAATTTTTGCAAAAATTTGTAAAAACTTACTGTAAATTTTTTGTTGTTGTTTTAAATGTCAATAGAATATTTTTCATATAAAAAGTAGTATACCTAAAATAAATAAAAAGTTGTATGCCTAACCTGAAAACTTATTTTCGGACAAAAAGACCAAAACAACGAAAAATTATTTAATTTAATTTTTTTCAACAAAAACATTCAATAGTTTTACAAAAAAATTCGAAAAATTACTAAATTTATTCAAATTTAAAAAAATCTCAACCTAAAAATCAATTATTTTTGACATGGAAAAATTTGGATAAATTTATGCAAATTTTGCGTATGCCTACTTTTGTTTGCAAAATACAACATTTTAACTATTCTCGCAAAAATTTTATGATCACTTGAATTTTCCTCTCATTTGCAAATTTTTGCAAATAAAAGTAAATATACAGACCTATTGACATTTTACAGGAAAAGGTGATACTTTGGCATTTATTTACGTTAAGTGTTATGTTATTATTACTACACCAAATAGCGAAGTTTTTAACATCACTTTGAAGATGACGAGAGTGTCGCGGAGATGAGATTTGCTTAAAAATTTTCATATTGTCAGCATACACAAGAATATCAGAATTTTTTATAATATTATATACATCTTCGGTGATTGAATTAAAAATTAAATGGCTCAAGTGGCTACCTTGTGGAACACCCGATTTAGGAATGAAACCATCTGAAACATTAAGCCTAAAAAGGACGTGATACACTCTGTCAGACAAATATGAACTAAGCCAATCTAATAATGAGAGGTGGAAATCTTAAAGAACGAAATTTAAATAAAATGACGCTATGGGACAGTTTATTGAAAGCCTGGTTAAAGTCGGTAGCAATCGAGTGCACGTTTAGCCCCTTTTCCATGGAATTGAGACTAAAAGAGACGAATTCGTTTAGATTAGTAGTGGTGGATTTCCCACTACTAATACCATTGCATTTATCAGAATGATACAAAACTTTAATAGGAAGTCAACATTTCACATATCAAACCACCCTACCACTTCGAATAGAAATACTCAAGCAATCAGGTTTGAAGCTGTCACACCTATAAAGTTTGAATCCTGAAATTTTGACCATTTCTGAAGTTATATTCGGCTCAAGTCACTGGCCCGGATATCATTATGATATGTACATTACAGGCACGAAGCGTCCATATATTGAGTTGAATGAGTGCTTCCCCAAATGAAATCTTATTAGTTTAATATAAAAATTACTTAACTACAAAAATTTCAAGCAAAAAATTATATGAATAGATATTAACTACATTATACATATATGTTTAGAAAATAATGCCTATATAAACATCATTATTTTCTATTATTCTTTCAATCATACAAGTCCACAAGAGATATTCAACAACCACAAAATTTAAAATATTTGAAAATAATGCCTTTTAAAAATCATTATTCTCTTACCAATATAGCTATAATAATTATACATTGCATAAAAATATAATGACATTCTCCTCAGTTCTCTTCTCATTTGCAATATGCATGCACTCAAACACACTGTCTCTATTTAGTTTCCTAGCAACAACAACAAAATAATAAATTAAGCGACAATAAAATAAAATCTTAGAAGGAAAAAAAATTGAATGAGCTGCTTGCTGATATTTATTCCAAATCTACCTGATATAATTAGAAAATATCTCATAGAAAATAGGTTATCTAGGGAAACAACAACAAAATATTGCATGACACAAAATGAATTTACAAACAAAAAAAGTAGCAAGGAATGAATTAATTTTGTGCATTATTGTGGTTGTTGACTTAAATATTTATTTAAAGATTTATATAAATAATGTATGTAGTTTTGGGTTTTTTTTTATAGAGTAGTATTGATTTGTGTTACTGTTAAGTAATTCTGTAGTTTTTTTGTTATTGAATGTTACATTGTTTATTTTCAGCCATTTTGTGTTATGCAGTTTTGAAACAATTTGTTAACATATGTAAAAATTTAAAATGTTTTTTTTTTTATTATTTATAAATAATGAAAATAGATAATTGTAATTGAGTTATTGAAAGCTTAAGAAAAAATCACTTTCAGTTAGAAGTTTTAAGGAAAAATTATTAATTGTTAAAGATGGTAAACCAATGCTTGCTCTACTAATAACAACAACAACAATAAAACGATGTAATTAGCATTTTTCAGTAAAATCTGTTAATTCGTATACGTGGTATTTTCCAACATAAATATAGAAAATTCATATTCACACTTTTTTTACATTGCTTTCTTAAAGTCAGAGCTTAAATTAAAGTCATATTTTCAGATGAAAATTTTGATAACAAAAACAGTATTTGCGAAATATTAACATTTTTAATTGTAACAGAATTAAAAAATTCTGTTAATAAATATTCCCAACTTTGTAAATTCATAATAACACTTCATAATAACTACTTTAGTTGAGCGATCGTTTTTCTGCCTAAACAGAATTAAGACTACTTTGAAGTATATGTGAACAATTTTAACTGTCGATATTAGCAAAAACTTAAATAGAAACAGAAAAGCCAAAGCAAACTGATGCTTCCTTTTATAGTGCTTCCCCAGTTGAAAATTCCACGCCCCGTCACTGGTACATTAGTGTTGGACATGTATCATCTGAGTAAATCGATTTGAGGAAATAGGCTGCTAATGTTAATATGAATTCCATTAAGTAATTTGTCATCATTTAGGGCAGCACATGAAATATAATTAGGAATCGAAGCCGAAACGTTCGCCAAATTACCCGTTGTCATAATATATAGTATCAAACAGGAAAAATAAATCTGTTATTAAAACCGAAACCTGTGACAAAAATAATGCATTAATCTAAAAACTGTGCAAAAAAAAAAATGCAAAGAAAAGCTGATACATTTTCAAACTATATTCACATCAAAATTATTCCCATCAAAATTATTGACTGGGCGGAGGATTTGGCATTTACATATTCATATATTTTGTCATCAAATTTTTCTAAATGAATTTCCCCATCGAGAGATTTTCCCCATCACATGGAAGTCAAACAGGTTAAAAATTAGTATAAATCTTTGTATATAGTCTAAACTAAACGGTAGAATTGCAGAAAAATGCAATCTAACGATATGACAAACATTGGTTAAAATTTCAAGAAGTGTAAAAATTGCTGCTAGGATTTCAGTAGCTTGTAAAAATAAACATTTTTTTTATAGTTTTTCTCGTCAGGAAAAGTAGAGTTTATATTTCAAATTGCGGTAGGGGTTTTATGGTGCACAGATTTTCTTTAAAATATCTTCATTTTCAATATTTTATTTTTCCCAATGTTTAATTATTCATGATTATTTTTTTAAGATTTAATATTTATGTTGTTAAATAAATTAAAACTAATATCGATTGTAAAATCTTTATTAATTTAATACAAATACACCTGATTCTAAAATAATTAATTGTAATTAATTCAATTAATTTAAACCTTTACACCCGTCCCACAAAGAACAATATAGGTTACAATAATTTAATTACTTATGCTTCAATTTTTACTACGATTCAACTAAAAACAAAACAAAATAAATTATTAAATTAGTTAAAAGAGAAGTAGACTTATCTTCACACAATAAAAAAATTCAACATTGTGATATTATAAGACAAGAAGTTATGCAGTAGTTTCATAAGTAGTTCAAGAATCGCCGGTAGTATAATTCCTGCGGCCTCTTTCGATGATTTGCTGCTAGAAACAAAATAAAATAATTTAAGAATATTTAATCATATTCCGTGCGAAGTGTTTCCGTACCCCATTTGCCAACCAATATTATGTAGTCATTATACCATCTGACTGTTATTCAAAAGGTTCAAGGTTAGAATCCCATTTAGGGCATAGATATTGTAAAATGGATGTCTTTTCAGTTATTTTTTAAAATAATTTGTTTTAAATACAATTCGTTTATAACCTCAACATCCCGAATGTGGTATTAAGGAAGTTTCCGAACCTTTCGCACTTGCACTTGATACTCGCACTAACCCTGTCAAATCGCACTAAATTTAATAAATTTGATTTTGCGATATCTAGTGTACTTGAGACTACACTAAAATTTTGACAATAAATCAAGTGCGATTTGACAGGTTTAGTGCGAGTATCAAGTGCAAGTGCGAGAGGTTCGGAAACGCCCTAAATTCCATTTTATGTATTCCCCAAACATGATCAATTCTATATTTTTGATCTACACAAATTTAAGATGGTCATTAATATCTTCGTTTGCACTTGTCCATCTTCTTTTTTACCCTTCTTCTTTCCTAACTTTCCTTTGTCTCTCTAGCTAAATGTACCAATCGGTATAAAAGGGTTGCACATGGTGTTTTGAACTACGTATGAAAAATTTGTTATCACTTGATACATGTTTTACTTATATGACAAAAAAAGTCTTTTTGGTATTATATGTTGTATAAATCATGACTTAGACCTAATTAGGAAATTGTTTTCTATTCATAAACTTATTATTAGCCCTAAAACGAAGTAAATGTTCTTCAGCTTATTTGGCAATTTTTCCCTTGATTTTAATTTTATCTTCCATTCGTCTAATTGCTCTATAATTATTATTATTAATAATTCTATTTTCTTTTCTGAATCAAATTCGTGTAGTAGCGACTGTTTTGTAATAGAAACTGTAGATTCATTTAAGTATTTTGGTTTAATTTTGAATAAAAGACTTAACTGGTCTAATCACGCTATATTTCTTTAAAAAATTATTGCAGAAAGATAATAAGGTACCTTTATCACTTGTATTGTACCTGTTTATGATGCTCTGTTCAATTCTAAGCTTCTCTATGGCTTACCTTGTTGGGTTGGTACTTATATGAACAAATTACTATTCTCTTCTCTAATCTATATATTACTGTACTATCGTTAATCACATTACAGAAACATGCAATTAGGATTATCTGTGGTAAAAACCGCTATTGTCCTACACTGAAAAAAATTTTCTTAATAAGATTGACAAAATAATTTTGTAAACAAACATTTTTTATTCATACAACAATTTTTTTTCAATTTATCAAAAATGTTTGTTTGCTCAACAATTTTTTGTTAATTTGTGAATATTTTTCTATAATTTTTCCAAAATTTATAATTTGTAAAATAGAAAATTAAGTTTGTAAAATTGACAAAAAAAAAAAATAATAATTTTTATCCAAGTGAATAAAATTTTGTTATCCTGACAAAAAACAGTTTTAAATCAATATTTGTATATTTGACAAAATTTACCTTAATTTGACAAAAAATTTTACTATGCAGTTGATTACAATTAATAAATTTTTGTTAATTCTACTAAATCTATTTTGTCAATAAGAAAAGTATTATTATAAGTTTTGATGCTGTCATAGTCAGATTAATAAAAGAATTTTGTAAACAGTTGTTGGCAAACAATTTTTATTCAAACAACAATTTTTTTTTGTACTTTAGTTGAAAATACAAAAGTAAAGGTGCAGTTTTATGTGAAGTTGCGTTTTTGAATTTGCTTATTAAAGAGCTCAATTAAAAAAAAAGTGAAGAGCTAAATAAAAAAAGACATTTGAAAAATTAAATTAAAAAAAGATAATTATCAATTCAAAAAAAAAAAAAAATTAAAAATTAATAAAAAAAATATTTTGAAGAATTTAATTAAAAAAAAGATATTAGAATTAAGTTAAAAACTAAACAATATGAAATATTTAAAGCTAAAATTTATTTACTTATGTATTTTAATAGAACTAGTGAATTATTTAATTTGAGTTGTTAATGAATTTGGTTAGTTTTATTTGAATTTTGCAAATAAAACATTTATTAAAAATAGTAAATAATTTGAAGAAGCAAAAAAATAAATTTTACTATTTTATTAAATAAATAACTTGAAGAAACAGTATGAACCAAAGAGCTGGAACAGTCAGAAGCTGAAGTCTGAACATTTTTGAAATATTATGAACTTTATTAGAAGTATAATTTTGAATAAAACTTTATTTTCAATTTTTTTTTTGTTTTCAAATAATAGAAATGCTATCAAATAAATTAATTGTATTAAAAAGACTATTATTGTTTTATTTCTAACTCTAATAATATCATTCATTTATTTTTCAGACGCACATATATTATATAGTGTTTATAAGGGCTGCCTTGTTTTTTTAATATAAGATATGATTTCATATTTAACTTCTAGGGTACTGTATGCATACAAATAAATAACTTACAGATTCGTTTATCATCAAAATGAAGCAGTAACAAATATTATAATAAAACTAGCTTTGTAACCCGTCATAAATGACGGAAGCAAAATAAATCCTAGTTTCTTTTTTTCTTTCATTAGATTCTTTATTCCGAAATTACAGTACTTATGTTTATATCACTTTTTATTTATTTTTATTTATGTTTATATTGGCCTAACACTAATCTTTTTTTTTATATATAAGAGAAAAAGAAGTACCATACCAATAAATTTGTATAAAATGTTTGTATTTTTGTATGGTATACTCGTACTCACTTCCATTTAGTTATAATTCGTTAGTTGGGTTCCATTTAGTATAAATTATACCGTATTAGCGTTATTGTGGCCTCTGGGAGAGCAAATTTAAAAATGGGATCTTATTTTCATATAAATTTTGTCTTTTGTATACTGTATAGGGATCTTATTTTGCTATATGAATAAACTGTTATTATGGTATTGTGTTATTTTTAAAAAATATTCATAATTTTGTATCTAAATTGGTAAAATTTACAAAAAATACAAAAACATTTTCATCAATAATTTTCAATTTAAAAAAAACCAATGTTTTATTATCCGGCGTAGAAGTAGAGTTAACTATCCTACTCTACTTTTATCAAGTTCTATTGATTGAACAGTGAACCTGAACAGTGAAGTGAAAAGTGAACACTTAACACTGAAAATAAAATAATATTTTTGGGTTGGAGCATGCAGAACATACAGAATCTGTATTCTGTATACAGCAAATAATACAAAAAAAACAAGAAAAAAACAAAAATAATTTCTTTTGAGTGAAGTGAGTTACGCACACAATAATGACAAAAATAAAAGGTATAAGCAATAAAGTACTATAATAATGTATAATATTATACAATACAAATATGCTGATACACATTTATATTATTGTGTATAATTTTAAGTAATAAGAATAACCTTTGAGTGAATTATGTTTTTTTTTTGTGTTAAATACTGTTTGCCTTTGGGTTATTATACCATATTAAACTATTGATAAAATTTCTATTAATACTTCTTATTATAAATCAAAAAAATTGTTTGTTTTATTTATATTATCATTATTATTTTTTATTTTTCCCTATTATTTGCGAAGAAGACTAACATTAAATTAAAAAAATATAGTTCATGCAATCAATTTTTCCTGCAAAGGTTCAGCATGGTAGACAGGGGTTAAAAAAAGTACCAAAGCAATTTGTATATATATGCATTTGTATACATATGCAATTTGTATATGTGTTGGAGCGTTCCGTCGAACCTTCAAACATCCAGATAAATGCAAAATAATATATATATATAATATCAAATAAGTTATTTTTAAGTTAGAAATGCTCTATCGAGTAGCTCATATTTTGGTTTTAACATTTATTGATGATATATTATTGATCTGTAAGTTATTTATTTGTATATGCATACACAATACCCTATTAACAAAATAATTCTGTTAATAACTGAATAGAGGTTAATTTGACAAAACTAAATTGTTGATTTAATAAAAACTTTATTTATTGATATATTATTTTCTCCAATCAACAAAATATTATTTTCATTTCAATATATTATTTTATTACATTGACGAAAAATTTTAGCATAATGAAAATTCATTTCGTCATTTTAAGAAATTTCGTTTTGTCATTTATACAGATTTAAATTGTTATAAAGATAACACTGTTTGTCATATTTACAGAATGAAAAAAAATTGTATTTTTTTGTCATATTGACTCAGTATTTTTGTTGACGCTTTATTTACCTAGTTTTTGTCATTTTAACGCAGAATTTTGTCAATATTACCTAGTGTTTTTTTTTCAGTATAGTTTTTCTCTTTTTGTGAAATTGCCTCTTGCGCCTTAGACATCTTTTTTTCTTTAAAACTCTCTCATAAAAGTAGTCGTCTCTCTCAACATGTCAATGTCGAAATTTCACGTTTAGCTGGCAATCAAAACTTTGTTAGAAAATTTAAAGGAATTTTGTTTGATCAAAGATGTCTGAAGTAATAGAGAAATTGTATTAATGGTTAGTTTTAAAGACTAGTTTTAATTTAAAAAAAAAAAAAAAGATGGGAGTTTTTAGTGCGTCCAAGTCAGCACAGTCCTTTACTTTGTTCTTCCCCGGCACATCTACACAGAAGTAGAAAGCTCTTTTGATGATTTTATTCTGAAAAAAAAATACTTAAAGCAAAATGGAACAATGACAAAAAAATTTTTTCCTATAGCTCGTTTGCAAGAGTACAGTGCTGTTGTAGCTTTCTTTACTCTTTCAATTATATTCGGTTTCCAACTTAGCTTCTTGTCTAAGATAAGACCCAAGTATTTAGCTCTATCTTTGATAATTAGTTGGGTGCTGTTAATATAAATAGGGTCTACTGTCGAAAATTTATATTTTCTAGTGAAGAGGACTACATCAGTCTTTTGTGGATTTACTGAGAGTCCACAGTTTATAGTCCATTCAGCCAGTTGACTTAAAGCGCTTTGCATGAGGTCTCTAAGTGTGCTTAGATACTTTCCAGAGACAGCAATAGCAATGTCATCCGCATAAGCAATCAAACTGCAGCCTGCCCCCTTCTAGTATTAGTAATAATTCATTTACCACCAAGTTCCATAGAAGAGGAAACAAAACACCCCCCTGAGGAGTGCCTCTTTTGACAAACCTTCTTTTGTAAGCAGCACCAAGTTTAGCATTGATGACCCTGCTTGTAAGCATTTTGTTAACAAGTGCTACTAGTGCGGATTCTACTTCAAGGTTCGACAGTGTACGTGTGATTGCCTCAACGTTGACATTGTTAAAAGCTCCTTCTATGTCCATAAACGCAACCAGAGTATACTCTTTGTAAGCCAATGATTTTTCAATAGTACTAACTAGAGAGTGCAGGGCGGTATCCATCGACTTTCCCTTGTTGTATGCATGCTGTGACGTTGAGAGTCGATTATTATCCATATTACAACGTATATAGATATCAATCAATCTTTCAAGAGTCTTTAGTAAAAAAGAAGACAGACTAATTGGTCTGAAATCTTTCGAATAAGCGTGGGAACTTTTACCCGCTTTCGGTATGAATACTACTTTAACCTCAGACCAACACTTTGGAATATGGCCTAGATCTAGACAACTCTTAAAAATTGTTTTTAAGGGAAAAGGGAAAAGTAGTACTCAACCTGCACGTAAGTATTCTATGTAATATTCTAATGATTTGGTTGTTTATCAAAACAAAACAAAAAAAATAATAAAAAAATAACTGTTTGAGATCTCCAAAGTATATCAGCAAATTTTTATTAAATCAACCTCTTTTCCTTTCACATTTATTATTTTCCTCTCTTATTACAATATTTATCCCAAATTTGTAATAGAGTAGATATTTAAATTTTATTTTTTAATTGCAATTAAATCTTCATTTCAATAATATTTAAATTATACATACATACATACAAAGTAAGAAAAATCTATAGAAATAATTAAAAAAAAAAAAAAACAATGTTTTTAGTTCAAGGCTTCAATTACATTAAGTTCATAAGTATTAATTTGTTGTTGCTACCATTTGTTACCAAGTGATCAATAAAATTTAAGAAAACTAAACACAAAAAGATGTGTTTTTTTTTTTTAAATTTAAATTTCATTATTTTTTCCCACCATATTTTATTTATTAATGGGTTATGCATTAATAATTTAGCAAAACAAAAAAAAATAGAAAAAAAAAAATATAAAAATAAAACAACAAAACTATGGAAATAATTGCGGAAAATTTTCTCTCATATAAATTATTAATAAAAAAATTGTTTTTGTTTTTGTTTTCAGAGTCTAGTCCAGTCTATTTAAAAATTAATTTTTCAAAAGCAATTAATCGTTGTCAATACCTTAGATTCTTGAAATGAGTAATACAAAAAAAAACTACAGAGCCGATCATAAAATTATTTCCACCTTGCTAGAAAATAATTTAAGCTTTGTGATGAAAATTAACTGTAAATAATTTTGATAAATCTCGATAAAACTTCAAATACAACATAATAATAGTAGCCTTGTGTATCGGTGCATTTATTTTGTTGTAGAATAAAATTTGAGTTTATCAAATAGTCACCAAGGTGTAACACTCTATAATGCAAGGGATCAAGGTAAGTACTTTATATGACTTTTTTCGGTAAATAGTTTAAACAAGGGGCATTTTCCATAATAAGAAATATTTCAACAAGCTATTTTATTTCGACCATTCACATGTCTTGTATTAATTTAATTTTATTTATTTTCAATGCTGGTGGAGTGATAAAATTTTATTTCGTACATACCATCAAGTGAATGCGAACATTTATCTGTCCAAAAAATTTTTTGCCAGGCTTTACATAATGTTCTTTATCAAATTTTAATCAAAGGCGGTAATTTTTTTCAGAAATACATATATGGCTTCTTTTGTACAGAACATGTTTTAATATTTACTTCTCTCAATCTATTTAGTACACAATTGTTATCTCTATTTTTCGATGTTTACTGTTATTAAAGTTGTTCAGGACCTGTTTCATAGTTATGCTGGTATTTACTTTAACATGTTTTATTATTTGCGCACCTTCTTTCTTTGTAGTTTTACATTTTCGGCCTCTACCTTTAATATTTCGAACAGATCGACTATAATTTTGTTTCATGACTTGATATCTAATAGTAATTATATAAATATGATATTTTCGTGACAATTCTTGAACAGAAACTCTGCAGGTAATCTCTGTTGCACTCCTAATTTCGACCGATAATTTACGCTTTTTAACCATTCTGTGATGATTTTCGCACTTCAGTTAACGTTAACTGAAATGTTAAATATTGAATATTTAATCTATTTTGCTTCAAAATCATATCTTAATACAAATATATACTTTGAGATTGTGTCGTTCGTTCATGAAACGAAACTAACAAGAGAGCAGTGGAAAACAAGAAAATCAATTTACGAAATTGAAAAAAAAAATTTTTTTACTACTATTTTTTATTTTTTTTTTTTTATTTATAATTCAATAGTGAAAGTCCTAAAATAATATTCACATAATTAAAAAAAATTTAATTTCCTTCAAAAAATATCCTCGAACGGCTATACGGTGATCAATGCTTCAGAAGTTATGAGCTATTTTGTCCCCACACTTACCGTTTTTTTTTGCAGTAAATTATTTTCATTTATTTTTAATACACGAATTTTTATATTATTCATAAAAAAAAAAAAACAAATTTCATTTAGTCACACATCATATTATGCTGTTTTTTCATAATTTACTTTACTTTTGTACTTGATTCGTTTTTGTTTTTTTCTAATGAACATACAAAATCGAAACTGAATTTTTTTGTATGTGTTAGAAGAATGAACCACAAATTTTTGGACTATGTACATATTTTAATTTGATCATAATCATATCTAATAATAGTTTCGTTCTGCGTACTACGCTAATACTATGAAAAAATTGTTGCGAAATTTTCAACTAAAATTTAGCTGCCTCACAAATTGTAGCTCATCGCATCCACTTACTTAAAACAGTCATAAAATGTTTCATCTTATAGCGCTACAGCTCGGGGTAAGCTTTGGCTTTTATCATAATACTCCTTTAAAAATCTTTTATCATATTTCAGTTATAACAACTATTTAATAAATGTTAGCTCTCAGCTAAGGATTAATCCTAAGTCCTTTTGGAAATTTGTTAACTCCAAACGTAAATCTAATCAATTTCCCGTCACCATGTCCTATAATGATGTTAGTGCTAACTCTCCGAAATCTATTGCACATCTCTTCAAGCTATTTTTCTGTAGTTCTTATTCAGAAAATCTCTTTGAAGTTGATGAAAATAATTTTAATCACATGATAAACCAACCTGAAAACCAAGTTATCTCAATAGATTTCTCTACTCAGAAAATAAAGAGTTATTTGAATAATCTCAACAGTGATGTATTTCCTGGACCTGACAAAGTTCCATCTTTAATCTTAAAAAACTGTTCTGAATCTTTTGCGTTACCATTATCCCTTTTATTCAATCGATCGTTTACTTCTGGAATATTTCCACAATATTGGAAAAATTCATTTATTCGCCCTGTTTATAAAAAAGGTGCTAAAAATATGGTCACAAATTACCGTCAATAGTAGCAAATAATAGCAAAACTTTCATGCATACCTAAACTTTTCGAATTAATAGTTTTTGATTCAATTTATGATATTTGTTCTAAACATTTATCAATTAATCACCATGGTTTTGTAAAGAAAAAATCTACGGTTACAAATTTAGTTGAGTCTTGCTCACACTTCCTGAACACTATGGAGGCTGGCTTTCAGACTGATGTCATTTACACAGATTTGAGCAAGGCATTCGATTTACTGCCACATAGTGTTATTTTATTAAAACTTAAAAAACTGGGATTTCCTAAATTTTTTATAATGTGGATTAAATCATTTTTATCCAATAGATCTTATATTGTAATGTTTAGATCAGCCTTTTCTGAATCATTTTCTGCCACCTCTGATGTACCACAAGGCAGCCATCTAGGTCCCTTACTATTCATTATCTCAATTAATGATGTCAACAATCTCATTAACAATAGTAACGTGATCATATGTGCTGATGATATGAAAATTTATAAAAAAATATCTTTATATAATGATTGTACTGTACTACAGAATGATCTTGATTCGTTTTTTAAGTGGTGCGGCTATAATAATCTTCTCCTTAATATTGATAAATGCGCTGTTATTTCCTTTACTCGTAGATTGATTCCAATAATAACTGATTATACTTTTAATTCTAAACTAATCAATCGAGTTTCTCATTTTAAAGACCTTGGCGTACTTTTTGACGATAAACTCACATTTAAACTTCACTTTAATAGCATAATTAACATGGCAAATTCTATGTTAGGTTTTATTAAAAGATGGTCTAAGGAATTTGATGATCCATAAATTACTAAATCTTTATTCACTACTCTTGTTCGCCCCCACCTTGAGTACGCAAGCCCTGTCTGGTCACCTCACTATTTCACTCATATTAATAGAATTGAATCTATTCAAAAAAATTTTTTGCGATATGCTCTACGTAATCTTCCCTGGTCTAACCCAATAATCCTACCTCCATACATAAATCGTCTGAAGCTTCCTCAGATGAACACATTGCAATCAAGAAGGGTTGTTGTAGATATCTTATTCATATTCAAAGTATACAATGGTGAAATTGATTCCAAAATTATAAAAGATCAGATTAACTCGTACATTAACACCAGTTCGCGTTTTCGTATAGAACATATTTTTAATCTTCCTTTCCATAGAACTAATTATATGGTAAATTTGAGCCAATTAATAGAATGTTAATGGCAGTTAATCAATACAAAAACAGTGTTGACTTTTCTTTGAACAAAACCAGTTTAAAGAAAACCTTGTTTCACTTGCTTCCTTAGTCCTCCTAATTAATCTTGTTTTTCCGCTACTAATATTAACTAATTTGTAGTGTTATAATTAACTTTTAATACTTTTAATAACTTTTCATCTTCTCTTTTTTTTTCTGATGAAATTTATTTTATCTAATTTTGTTTTTTATAAAAACTATGTTGTATTAAATTTCAAAGTAATTTAAACTTTAAATCATAAATCTTATTTGATACATTGTGTTAATTCAAAATTTTAATAATTAAATTGTATTATATTTTGTAAACTGTTTAAACTAAATAGTAAATGAATAAATAAATAAAAAAGGTCGATCTTGCGCCGCTTGTCTCCAGTTTGAGATAGGTGCATCATTTGAATATTGTCTTCCCATTTTCCCCTTGGTTTTACCAAGAATTTTCACAACAGTTGACTGATATGGCAATATGCCACATATGGGGAATGGTTCATAAATAAAATCATTACTTCAATTATATTTTATTTATATAAAAGCACAAAAAGTATGAAATTCTAGGTGCAATGAATTTTTCAGTGGGGGATTATTCAATGCTTTCATTTTCGTCTTATACAAAACCGTTAACCATGTTAAATCAAAATCATAGTAAAACTAGCAAAAAAAATACAAAAAAATGTAAAATATAAGATTTTTCATAGAATTTCCCATCAGCACGTATTATATTCAATACAATATAATATATATTATCTATATATAATAAATTTGAATATAATAATGTATACATACATATTACATAATATATGGAAAATTTTCCAAAATAAAAAAAAAAAAAATTGAAAATATTTTCTATAAACTTGAATTTTCAATAATGCATATATACATAATTATACTTTAAATCATTAGAAAACAAAAAATGTTATATCTATTCGTAAGTACAATGGCCTACCACGACATCCAAATAATAAACATCATAAATTATGAATTTAAGAAAAAAAAAATTTGTTTTCATAAATTCTTGGAAATCATGTTTGTATACACAAATAAATTATGTATATAAACTCGTATACATTGACCTAGAGTAACTACACCTCAAATTCATATGAATTGTATTTAATGAAATTTTTTTCGATTAATTCAAATAGGGTTAGATAATTTGAGTAGGACTGTCTAATATCGAATATTGTAATCGATACCAGTATGTAAACTAAACTGATATATGAAGGATGAAACGGTATTTTTCTGTCCAATGTTTCTTTTTAATTTAAATTAATTTTTTTGGAACCATATAGTAGGTATGCTTTGTTAAATGCTTGCAGCCCCAAATTAAAGCTTTCCAATTAAAATGTCACCACGAAATTTATGCCACATGGAAATGCCACATGTGAAATGCCACATGGAAATAACGTTAATTAAAATCATTGAAAAAGGCATAAAATTGTAGCAAAAAACGGGATTTTAGTGCAACCCCTAAATTCAAAGACAATATTTTAAATAGAGGGATTTTGATCGGGTTTTTTTTTTACCAGATCTAACTAATACCGGTTTTGGTTTATGAAATTTGTTTTTTGCTATATTTATTTTATGTGTTTATTTCAATTATTATACAAATTTTATTACATTATATTCTATTACATATTTAAGTCTCGGAAATGTCGGTTTTCTGTTTAACATTTAATTGTCTAATATTTTACATTCAATTTTTGATAATTTTCTAGAATATTTATAATTTAGTGTAATTATTTACACTAGCTATTTCCGCCATCTTATATTTAAATATTTAATTCAAAATAAAATTTTCAATTTCCGCAAAACAATTAATTTTTCTTACCATATCGTCCAATTTAAACAATTTAACATTTTTTTACATAGCGTATTAGACAAAGAAAGACTTACCACCATGGCAACATAGGAATATGTATTTTTTTCTGTAGCAAAATGTTGACTGCTTTTTACAAAATAAACATTCATTTGAACTTGAAGATGTGCATTTCAATGTGACTAATGGTCAATTAGAAACATTTCGATGTGACTAAATCAAAGACACAAACCGGGGAAATATAAAACTTTATTTTTTAGATAGTTTTAATTGTTTTGATGGCTATAAAAAAATACTTATAATTTGGAAATAACTTATAATTTTTACTATTTGGTTCTTTTATTAAATATATTTTATAGTTTGCCTATAAGGGTTTAGTAGAGCTTGGATTTGTTTTTTTATAATTAAAATGTAATTTATTTGAAAAATTAGTTAATTTTTTTATTGCTTAATTGGGATTTTTCTGCGTTTGGAATTGGTAAATTTTTGGGTTCCTGTCACTGCTCTTTTTTTGAATTCACCGAGGTGGAATATTTTATAGACATTATTAGCGTATATTATAAGATATTAGATACGATTTGTAAAATCTTATACCAGGATGTGGACCCGTGACATAAGCTAATATGGTCGAATCAATATATGACGTTTGTATCATGATTCCGTCTGATGATATATTATTCTCTAATCGAATGCAACAAAAGATAAAATTAACTATTGTCTTCAGTAGAATTCGTTGCTGTGTATATACACTCTGCAATTTTCTAACTCTCTGATATCATAAAAATTAAAACTAAAAAATCAAATTTTAGTGCAAGAAATATGGTGCAAGAATTTTGCACCAGATTTCTTGCACTCAAAATTTTTTTACCTGACCGTTAAGCATTTAAAACACTGTACCTGATTTTGTACTAAAAATTTGCACGGAATTTTTATACACCATAATGTGCAATTTTGTTATTTTTATATATGCATAGCTTTACTTGAGTGACATACGATACCCTAACAAAAAAAAACCCAGCAGTTAAAATCCTGACAAAAAATTTTTGAGTACAAGAAATATGGTGCAAGAATTTTGTGCAAGAATTTTGCACCAGATTTCTTGCACTCAAAATTTTTTTACCTGACTGTTAAGCATTTTAAACACTGTACCTGATTTTGTACTAAAAATTTGCACTGAATTTTTATACACCATAATGTGCAATTTTGTTATTTTTATGTATGCATAGCTTTACCCTAACAAAAAAATACCCAGCAGTTAAAATCCTGACAAAAAATTTTTGAGTGCAAGAAATATGGTGCAAGAAGTTTGCACCAGATTTCTTGCACTCAAAAATTTTTTACCTGACTGTTAAGCATTTTAAACACTTTACCTGATTTTGTACTAAAAATTTGCATTGAATTTTTATACACCATAATGTGCAATTTTGTTATTTTTATATATGCATAGCTTTACTTGAGTGACATACGATACCCTAACAAAAAATACCCAGCAGTTAAAATCCTGATTTATTCCTATATTTAATTTTCCGACATTTCAACAATTACATATGCCTTTTTCCAACATAAAATAAAGCAAACCAAATAAAGACTTATGTATTTTAATTTGCTTTATTTTTATATGACGGAATTTTGATTGCCTATCTTTTTTTTTTGTTATGTACACACTTTACTTTACATTGCAAAATTTTTATTGGATGTAACAAATTTTTTAAATTGCATGTGATTATTTGTTTATAAAAATGCGTTAACTAAACACATTTTTGAATCTAAGCCGGGCGAAGCACGTCGTCGAGGAAGACCACATTTTTGTTTTGCGAAATGAAATATTGGTAGATATGGAAAAACTTCATATTTCCAACTTGAGAGGTTCTACTCGTAATCGCAATTAGTGGATGACGGAATTTTGCCAGATTCAGAACCACACAGGGCATTTTTTCACATAGTTTTTATACTCTGCTTTATTTTGAAAAAAAAATTTTTGTATATCTACCCTTAATATTCGTCCTTTAAACAATTTGACAACAACTAACGAAACTAACCACAGATAAAAGACAATAGACAGAGTTTGTTTTCACTCTATTCATCTTCATTCGAAATGTTGTAACACAAGGAAAAATAAAATTTTTATTGGCTTCTATTCGTATCTAAATTATTGTAACATATTTTTTTTTTACTTTTTTCAGAATTTCAAACCCAATACATCTGAGTTTGGATGGTACATTTTATGACGAAATTTTAATTTATTCCTGTAAATGCTTTAGGGATTTTTCTGTTTTGATGTTCAAGGAATTCCGATGACTTTTAATATTATTACACAAAATTGATAAGAAAAATTTTGCGATTTCGAATCACACACATAAAATGGAAATGGAAAATTTTGCTTTAAAAAGACGTGTGAAAGAGAAAGAGATAGACAAATATATGGATAATGTTTAGTATGATTTAAATTTTTTGTTACAACTCATTTTAAATTCTTGTCATTATGAGTCTATTCAACTTCGCTAATAGCTTTTGAGTAATTTTTTTTTTTGTTGATTTAATTTTACTTAATTTGGAGAACATTTTGGGTGAGAATGGGGAAAAGAATAACGAGAAAAATAATTAAAGTACTTCTAAGTGTTGAATTGAAATTATTTATATTATGCAGAGAAGTAGTGAAGTCTTATGATTTCCTGTGACTTCTGGTGAAAAAAAAAAAATAATAAAACCAGAGGAAGTGTAAATACTTAAGTTTAAAAAAAAGGTTTTTCTAGCTATTGCAATGCACCTAATGTCTCTCATAGTTTATAAAAATTAATTACGATAATAATGAATTGAAATAAAATTGATAAATTTATATACCCCTATCATAATAGGCAATGCAATTCACAATTTTGTCACTTGAGTATGAAATTGGTATCATTATAAACTTAGGATACGATGAATAAATTGAGCCACAGTCAAAATTATTTAAAAAGTTTAATAATGTCGCCTAATAATTGAACACGATTGAAAATACGATAATTTTGTCATGCATTGTCAAAATTTCCGCCCTCTATTTCAAAAGACTAATATGATACTAAAATATTGTATCCATATAAGACAATCGTAATTTTTTTAGTCTATTATGATAGACGTGGTAGTTTTTTAAAGTCAGAGAAAAATGCTAATACAGGTCTTAAACGTTCTTTTTCACCGTACCCACAGATTTGTCACAATTGCGGATTTGCTCAGAAAATAGGTAACGATCTCGCATAAATAATATAGCTTCATATTCATATTACTTTTACCCAACCAGGAAATTATCCTCCCGTTCAATTCAACAACAGAGAGTTGGTGCAGTGTGAGTCGATAAAGTACATACTTAAATATGCACGTGGACAGACGCCTCACTTGGAGAACACACATTATCAGCAAAAACAAGCAGTTAAGAATTAAGTTCAACCAACTTTCCTGGCTGATACCACGCTACTCCAAGATATCTTTAGCGTGTAAAGTAGCAGTATATAAAGCTATCATCAGGTCAATCTGGAGTTATGGGGTGAAGGTTTGGGGAACCTCTAGTAACTCCAACATCGTAATAATTTAATGTTTCGAGTCCAAACTATTAAGATCCATCGTCAATGCTGCCTGGTATGAACGAAATGACAGAATAAAGTTGGATTTCAATATTTCACCTGTTAATAACACAATAAAAAAGAAAGCTACAAAATATTCATATTGCCTAGAGATTCACTCAAATTTATTTGCGCCTCAACTAATTAAAAACGAAGCATCAAGCGAGGGTAAACTGAAACGTTTCAGACCACTGGATTTTTAAACCAGATTTACACAAGTCTCCATTAATAACCAAAATTTAATTTAGGGCTGAGTCCTTCAACTTTTTCCTTATAGAAACATGTCAATTACTCTCAAATATTGTACTCAATATCTTTGCTTATGGCTAAGATAGTTGTACAGAATAAAGATGCAACAAAAAAACTATTCATATCAATCAAAAAGGTGTACTATATAGGTGTACTTTGTTGTTGTGTAAGCTTATGTTGATCATCATAAGTAGGTTCAGTATCTTCATTTTTAATTTTAGCTACAGTTTCAAATGTACCAAACCCATTTCGAATATCCTTTAATCGTATTCAACTAGGTAGGGTTCTGTAAAACGAAGGATACCTCACAGAAATAACTGTCAAATTCAAAATGTTAAAAAATGCATGAAGAATACAAAAGAGAGAAAGAGAGAGAGAGAATCCAATACACAGTTTTATCGTGTGTCAAGACTGAGACCCCAAATTTTTTTTTTTTTTTTTTTTTACGTGGATTGGTGGGAATCGTCATAGACACAATGAGCCCCGTAGCTTCCATTGTGTGCCAGATTTTTACTGACTAAACCACACCCCTCCCATTAATACTAGTCCAACGGACTAACCATTAATTTATTGCTATTTTGATTTTCTTAAAGAAAAAGTTTACGAAATTCTATCGTATTAAATCTAGTGGCTTAGTTCTTTTAAGCCTTCTGACATCATTTTCATTATCTAGCAGTTGAGTGGCCTCAACGTTAACATGACCCTCCAGACGAGCTATATGCTTTGTTGCATATCTTTTTATTTCATTTTCTATGCAAGGAATTTTTAGATCTCTGTGCAAATCACTGTTGCGAACATACCAGGGGGCATTTACCATGTTGCGCAAGACTTTATTTTGGAATTTTTGTATACAAAGTACATGTGTTTGTTTGGCACATCCCCATATTTGTATGCCGTACAACCATATCGGTTTGATTATCTGATTATATAACAAAATCTTGTTATGTATAGGTAATTTAGAATTACGACCTAAGAGCCAGTACATTTCTCTATACTTATTTTCAAGCTCAAATTTTTTCTTTTTAACGTGCTCTTTCCATCTAAGTTTGACATCTAATGTCATTCCTAGGTATTTAGCATTGTTTTCTTGGGGTATATTGACCCCATTCAGATTTACCAATGGTGGTTGATTTTCTAATTTTTTATTTGTAAAATTTACATGTACTGATTTTAACTCATTGAGTTTAATTTTCCATTTCTTTGTCCAGAGGTATAGCTTGTCGCTTGCTCTATGCAATTTAATTGTAGCCTTGTCAATATTTGATCCTACTGCCATCAACGCAGTATCGTTAGCGAATGTAGCTACAGTTATATTTTCCATTTCTGGTAAATCATTGGTGTAGAGCAAATACAGTATGGGACCCAGAATACTACCTTGAAGCACACCCGTTTTAATATCTCTAATAGTAGAATACTCTTCGTCTTGTTTTATTCTGAATAGTCTGTTTTCTAGATATGATGAGAGTATATCTACGTATTGTTTAGTTTATTTATTAAGCCTCGATGCCATACTTTATCAAAAGCTTGGGCTACATCTAGAAATATTTTAGAGCATACTTTCTTTTCCTCTAAAGCTTTTTCTATTATGTCTGTTATTCTATGAATTTGATCGATTGTCGAGTGCTTAGATCTAAAGCCAAATTGATAATTTGGAATCAGATTACTATTTTCTATGATCGGTCTCATTCGAATCAATAATAGTTTTTCAAATAATTTTGATACTATTGGTAGTAATGATATTGGTCTGTAGGATTTGACCTCATTTATGGGCTTACCTGACTTTGGTATCATAATTATCTCTGCTATTTTCCACATATTCGGCACATACTTTATTCTTATAGCAGCGCTTATAATGCGTGTTAGCATTGTTATAGCTTTTTTCGGAAGTTCTTTCAGGACTTCCGATGTAATTAGATCAAAACCTGGAGCTTTTTTATCTCTGAGTTTTTTAATTTGTTCAACTATTTCACTCTTTGAAAATGGTGATATGACATTTTCTTGCCAATTATTATTTTCTTCAGTGAGATCATCCGAATCTGTCTCGTCTGGACAAAAAATTTCTTCAAGATGATCTGCGAATATTTCAGCTTTATTTTTATTATCTCTCGCCCATTCACCGCTTTTCATTCTGATTGGCGGGATTTGAGAGATCGAGGTTTTTGTACTCTTTGTTGCTTTCCACAACCAGTAGTTATTTTCTCTTTTAGCTGATAAATTTTTTATATATTTTTCAAAATTTTCATTTTTAAGATCTTTAATTTTTCTTTTAAGATTCTGAGTTAACCTATTTAGCAGAGTTTTGTCTGCCGGATCACGCGATTGTTGCCATCTACGTCTAGCTCTTCTTTTTATTTTTAACATATTTAATATTTCTCTAGGGTAGTTGAATCCTACCGATTCATATTCACAATTTTTTGTATTATTTCATCCAGCATTTTGAATAATTTTAATAAAATTTTCTACTTCAGAATCTATATCACATTTGGATCTTAGTTTTGTTTTTATGTTTATTTTGTTTTCTATTTCTTGTTTAAAGCTAGCCCAGTCAGTTCTCTTGTTCGTTAGCAGAGGTTTCGACTGAGGTTTCGACGACTGGAAAGAGACCCCAAATAGAAAAAGAAAAGTGGCAAGAAAAAATAATAATTTTTTTTTTTTTTTGTTTTTAAATTCAATTTTTTTATTTTTCAGTATTTCCTTAATCTATGATAAAATATAATTGATATAGTAGGTATATACAAGTAATAATATTAATACGTGTCACTGTACAAAAACTATTAACAATAATATGAAATGATAAAAATGGTGAAGGGTGTTTTTTTTTTGTTTTTGTTGACTTTAACCGATCTAAAAATAATTTTAAATTATTAAAACTACAGCTAGTAAAATTTTAAACGTGCATATTATTTTTTATAATAAGTAAAGTATGCTTAACTAAAATTACCTATTTGTTTTTTTTTTCCTGTTTTTGATTTATGAGTTCAAAAAAACATTATTTATTTTACTATGTTTATTCAATAAAATAATATTTACAATAAAAAATTATTTCGATTTTTTAACCTTTCATCTTGAACAAGGTCATCATCGATAATAAAACAAATTTTTTAATGTGTGGTGATACAAATGTTTATGTTTTAGACTTTTAATGCTTTCGTTTAAATTATTTTGCTGCAACAATTTCATTTCATTCATAATTATTATGATTACATTTTCAGCCTAGTGATCTTTTTAAATTTCAATATTATTTATTTGTGTACATAAAATGGTAATAAATTACTCATAGTCATTTAATAATAATTGTTTTAAATATATTTTTTATTATTTTAAATTTGAATATAAAGTAAACTAAAATGTATAGCTTTATTAATTTTAGAATCATTTAATATTTAAAAAAAAAATTCAAAACCATTATATAATAATAATAATATTAAATAATTATAGTGGAATATTTTTTTTTTTAATTATTTACAATAAATATTATTTTTTAAATCTATAAATTATTAAAGTTAAATTAAAACAAAAAAACACTCTGAAGTATATTACAAGCAGAGCTGTAGAATAAGCATTGTGTAATTGAAGTAGCATTATGTACCACTGTAAAACAAATTAATTACACAGTACCATAATTTGTAATTAAATTACAATATTTAATATTTAATAAACATATTTGTAAAAAAAGTAAATTGATATTGTGAAAACACTTTCTGAAAATGCTAAGTAATTCAAAGTAATGTAGAGTAATGCAGAATAATCTGTGGCAATAATATTTAACCGCTTAAGTCGACATAAGCGAAAAATGAGATATTGTTACCATCACATTCTACGTGCAGTAGTCTATCTTCCACAAAAAACCCGAATCTTTTATGAATTTTCAAAGTTGATCGCATTAATTTATTTGTCTAAATCAGCTAGACTGTATATTGCGCATGCATTATATAATAACATACACTAAACTAACTGAAGTCCATTAAATAATCAATCAACTATCAAAACGTATCTACATGCCAAATATTCTATTTAAAAACAATATATAGTTACAGCTTATCTTATATGTTAATACGCTTAAACGTCTGTTAAACTTTTCACAAAGCTTTTACAACACGAAGCTTTTTTCAACTAGATTAGACAACTTTATTAGAACTATTAAGAATTACGATAGTGTGCAAAATTTTATTTAAAGACAAAAACCGCAAAACACAAAAACCAAATAAAACCAAAAATAAATTAAAATTAACCTAGAAACAATTCACCTATTGAGCAATAGCATTGCAATATCTGATTATATGAATTAACTAGGGGCTCCTGTTGAGTAATTATATTTCAAGTTGAAGTCAAATTTAAAATTTTTAAAAAAACAGTAATTTACGTACTGACATAGACTTCGCACAATATAGCAGAAACCACTCGTGTTTAATAAAAGTTTTCTGGTTAGTAAGTTTTATTTAGGACACATAAATACACGTCCCTCATATACTGCTTCGTTTCCGATATATTCCCAAGTGTCATTTAGTGATAAAATTACTAAAAATAAAAAGTTTTGTTATTAAAGAGGTACGTATATATATATACCTACATAATACATAATTGTAATAAAAACTATATTATTGCTACAAATAACCAAAATTTAGAAACAGTTACTTAAAAAGATAAAAATGAAGAATTCAAGTGATTTGTTTTTTTGTTGTTTTTATATTTTTTATTTTAGATGAATTTGATTCTTTGTTTTTATTTGGCATATGTACATAGATTCATTTGCAAGTACATAATGTAAATTATAATAACTGATCTATTTGCTTTTGTTTATTATTTTAATAAGATCTCACATATGCATAATGTATTTGCTGAATAATAAAATCATATGAGTACAAAATTTTCAACTGTGTGCGCATTTTTGTTTTATATATACGTCTTATATATTATATCAGAAGTTCATTAAGGAGTAGGAGAATTCGAAATAAAATAAAAAGGTGTCTACTGCGCAGGACCTTAAATGCTTGTCAATTATAATTATAGATTTTAAAAACAAAACAAAGTAGCAAAGACAAAAACCCAATTATCAGAATATTATTATAATAGCTTTGTTAAAATATTACGATATTACGATATTACAGCAAAAAAACTTACCGGTAAAACAAATAGTAAATTTAGAAAATATATTTTTACCTTATGTTCAGAAATTCCAATAATTGAAATTTATTTATTTTATTAACAAATAATTCAAAAGTATAAATTCAAATGCGCAGTAGCATTGAGTAAATATTATATTGTACATGGAGAATCCTAAATCGAAATTTACGATCGGCTAAGAACAATAAAAACAAAATATATCAATTCAATACATGGCAAATTTAGTAAACATAAAAATTCAAAAAACTTTAAAAAGAAAAATCACAGACTACCCTTACCTACATCAGAGTTACCCTAACGGGATAACAATAAAAACTGAAGAATAAGAGAAAAAGCATAATTATTGGCTTTACCCGTAACTATAATAGTCATAAGGCGTAAAAACTGAACAATAAGAGAAAAAGCATAATTATTGGCTTTACCCCTAAATATATAATAAATGGCCTATAGATTCGATATGATTTAACAAAGCCATAACTATATCATAACCTTCACTATAATGGTCATACCTAATCATACCAAAACGTCAAAACCAAAAGTTAAAAGAAGTGAAATAAAAATATAAATTCTATAAATAAATGTTTTTGTTTTTTGATTTTGAGTTTTGAAATAGTTAGGGCTATTATGATAATAAAAAAAATAACGAAAAACGTGTCTATGTGTATGTATTTAGTTTAAATGCATTTAATTTCATATCTATACTACCAGCGACATCTCTGTTCGCCACATTTTGTTCAAATGTACGTCTCTATTAATAGTATTTGTTAGGGAGCGTTTAGACATCAGATTTTGTTTCATGAAAGTTTTGTTTTACTTATTTTTATTACATTTACAAATTTTATTGCAAGTACATCAAATTTTATTTCAAAAGTTTTAATTACATATCTCAAAGATAAACAAAAACAGTTGCAAAGTATACTATTATTCTTCATGCAAAATCCACTTTCTAAACTTGCAAAATACGAAGATACGAATATGCGTGACGAGTACTAATAATAAATACTTATAAACAGATATAAATGTTCAGTGTAATTTCAGAATATTTATGAAATATAAATATTTAAATAGTAAATCAATTATTCAAGTATTATTTGTATTGATGAATAATAATAATATTTAATACACATTTTTTTTATTTTTTAATGTATATCTTTCAATATATTGTCATGACACAATTAGGAGTTTATAAATACCTTTTCTCGCAAAATTCACTTTTTCAACTTGCGAAATACGAAAATGTGTGTCGAGCACTATTATTTAAAAAAAAAAAAAATTATGATATTCTATAACAAATTCGGATGACAAACTTTAATGAACATCATTAATACGTTATAAACACAATTCAAAAAGGTATAAACGCTCCCTTATATAAAAGTTTGTCTTCAAAACTATTAGCTGTCAAAATTTTCAATTTGATTCTATGAAAAACAAATAAAATTATTATTTATTATATTATACATATTAAGTAAATTATAAATATTGTAAATTATAATTTTATTCATTTTATTATTATTATTTAAATAACAATAATAATTACAATTATAATAATTTATGATACCGTACGTATTATAATACCTTCCTACCTATTGTGAAAATAAAATTTTAATACATACAGTGAAAAAAAATATAAACTTGAAGTAGGCCTGCAGATTTATCTACAGGTCCACTGTTTAATAAATAAATAAATACCTAAATAAGAAATATAAAAAAAATAGTTATAGATAGATCAAACTATATTTTAAATTACAAACTGTTTCCGGCGTAACATTCGCCGGTCTAGCATTAGCATTATAAATGAAACAATTTATTTATTTTGTTTATTTTCTTTATTTTCTTTAAAAAAAATCAATGTTTTACATATTTTTATTTATTAAAAATAGTTTAACATTTTAATACTTATTCAAATATTTCACTAAAAACCCAATTCTCTATTTCACAGTTGTATGTTGCTTTGACTAGAGTACGATCTTTTGATAATGTTAGTGTAATATAAAATATTATGAAATGTTTTGAATAAGTATTAAGATGTTAAACTATTTTTAAGATGTTAAATAAAGTGAATTTTAGTTTTAAGTTTTTCAATTTAACTTATTTATTATGTAATAAAAAAATATGTAAAACATTTATTCTTTTTAAAAAAATAAAGAAAATAAACAAATAAAATAAATTGTTTCATTTATAATGCTAATGCTAGACCGGCGAATGTTACGCCGGGAATAGCTAGTATTTTGTATTAGGTTTAACGGTTATATTTAATTTTATTCTGTTATACCACTTTTCTAAAATTGACTTAACCGGTTGTATCCAAATTTATTTTATGATTTTATCTTACCTAAAAATGAATAGGCGCTTATAATTTAATTTTTAACAACTTATTTTTATTTTTTTAAAAGTTAACTATAATTTATCAATATTTTATTCAACCAAATACATACATTGGACTTTTTAT
The DNA here is from genome assembly GCA_963942445.1 of Argyra leucocephala. Lineage (NCBI taxonomy): Eukaryota > Metazoa > Arthropoda > Insecta > Diptera > Dolichopodidae > Argyra > Argyra leucocephala. Next base: position 18,265,771 of record OZ012680.1, on the reverse strand, counting down.
GTCTTCCCAATTTTTCACTAAATAATTTCATAATTGTAATATTTTTTAAATATATTCACACTGAAAAATTTTAAATCTCGACTTAGTCGGTTATATTTTTGCCGGTTAGAGGTTATATGATTACCAGTAGGTACTCGCGAAAATAGCATTACAATTTATTTTGTATTATTTAATATTTAATTCATCAGTATCTTACACCTTCAATTACAAGAGATTTTTTTTATCTCAAAGTTGTCTAAAATGTTTACATTCCATAATCTGTGTTGCAAACCAATTAAAATTTGATTGTATGAATGAATTAAAAATCTATTTGTACTAGATAATTCAAAATAATGATAAAATAGACGAGTGGTGTTACAATAAAACATAGAATCAAAAACGTTTACATGCGCGGAGTTTGTTTATCTAAAACAAAGTTAGTGCAAAATGGACTCAGGTTGTTTGGATACACGTGATGACAATATTCGAAAACAATCATATTAAAAGTATAATAGCAGAAATACATGGTTAAATAGACAACCAAAATTTTTTCATAACACAATAAAACGTGAAACAACCGAAGACAGTTGAAATATTGGTCATTAGACATATAGAGTTATAAAGATATAGATTTGACCATAAATAAGGAGACAAAAGTAATAAAAGAATAAAAAAATATTGTATATGTATTTAAAAAAAATAAAACAAATAAAACAACGTGAGAAAGATTTTATTGGCTAGCAAGTTTTTTTTAATGTAGGAAGTCATTGTGTGAGAAACATGAAAGACAACAAAATTAATTGAAGTGGATTGACAGATACACATATTTGTATATACATTGTAATGTTTTGTGTCGATTGCACAAGTTGGAAGAGTTTGTTTCGATCCTATATGCTTCTATAAAGGAATTAAAAAATCAAAAGTAAGTAAGTATTGTATAAGTAATAATTATTTTAAAAATGTATTTCTTTCATTAGTACCTACAATCCATAACAGCTATAACAGAGCTTATAATTATATTTATATTTAATATATAGAAATGGTGAAGTGCTTTTGATCAACAAAATATAAAAATAATACAAAAAGAAAAAGATATAATATATAGTTTTTTGCATGGCGAGACAATAGCTTAAAATAGATCAAAGAATGAAAGACTATAAACAAGGTTAAAGTCATAAGTTTGGACCAAATGAAGATATCAGTCCGTATATTCAAATTTAAAAACTTTAAAGACCCCTATTCTGATATTCAATTGATAAAAATGAGAATGGCGAATCTAATCATTATATTTAACCTGTAACCTGTAACTCAAAAAAAGTACGATTAAAATATTTGATCAATTTCAAACCCGATTTTCATTATTATGCCTTTAAATGGATAGACAGATATTTAAAAGGAGACGTGGTGAATTCAAATTTTTTTCAAATTCAATTTAAAATTTCACCCAATATGAGTGGTTTTGACATATAAAAATTTTAATTTATCAAATCGTCGCAACGCAATACCGGCGATTTAATTTTTTTTTTTTTTTTAAATAAATTAGTAAGTATGAGGTTGTTGTTTAAGATAAATCAATAAAAAATATAGTGTACAATAAAAAATATAGTGTAGTGAAAAATTGACATGATGGAAAACAATTCATATAATATTGAGTACGATTTTTTATCAATATATTTTTTATCGAATTTTGAGGAGCGGTTGAATAGTAGTTATACTACTATTAATATACATTTAATACATTTAAATAACAATTACTTTGAAGAAGTTAACAACACATATACAATTGATAATAAATAAAAACAAAATGACAAACATTTAACAATTATTGATACAATAAAAGTATTTTTGTTAATTTATTTATTTATTTATTTATGCTTAATACAAACATATTGTAATATACATAAGTGTACAAAATTAAACAAACAAAATATAATTTCCAGCTTAATCTTATTCTAGATCTTAATATTAAAATACTGATATTTATACATATTTGTAATTTATTACCAAAGAATGTTAGAAAATTATAAATTTATACTAACTCTAAGATATACGTAAGTGCAGCTTTTATTTTAGTTGGGCTGCGTTAAGTCTAATAAGACAATTAAAATAAATCATAATATAACCGCTCTTAACTATTGCCAAGAAAAGAAGAATATCAATGAAAATATTTGATCCCGAAATATCAAAATAAATATCGAACAATATTGAAATAACGACTACGGCGAATACTAAATTAGATCTAAACTAATGCTATTAACACTAATTGAAGGCACAAAATATTACATATAAAATTTATTAAGGAACTAAGTCTATAGATGAGCAGAAAATGTGAGTGAGAATGAACGGATGAAAGGATATTAATTTATTTATTTCAACTATTTATACCTGAAGAAATAACTCTCGTCAGAAGGCTATATAGTCCTACTTAAGATAATACTAAGCACAGTTCAATACAATACTAAAGCAAGTGGTTGACCAAACTCAACATTTTTGGATGAAATTGATGAGCAAATTTTAATTAACAAGACAAATATTGCTCAAAACCAAGTTCAATGTAAAACTAAGAGCTGTAACACCAACCAGACCAATAACAATTTTATTGTATACAAAATATTTTTAAAAAATTCATCAAAATTATCGTAAAATTTACACAAAATTTCGTTTTAATAATTTTTTGTTTTATTTTTTTTTTCAAATAATCAGGAAGTAATTATCATTATAAGAGAAAATAACTTATGATTCAGACTATCTATGATGAGAATATTAAGAATAATCTGAATTTTAATTCGACGTCATTTTATATAATAAAAAAATTAATTTCCTTAAAATTTTGTTAAATTCTTTCCAAACAAATTTATAAACATCCGTTATCAAAAATTATTTTATACTTGTATATTTCGTCACTCTAAACGAAGTTTTGAACAAAAACAAAAATATAAAAAAAAATTGGTTTGTGTCAGTGATTAATATTTATTCCTTTCAGAATTAAATTTTTTGTTAATATGACGACATTAACGTCAATAAAATGAATAAACATTATGTAAATATGTAGTCTAATATTTTATCGTTTTATTTTAATTCGAAATTATAAATTCTAATTAAATATTTATTGTATATACATATGTATATATGTATAATTTTGAAAAACAAAAAGCTAATAAAAAGTACATGAACTGAATACTATATAGACTCCATACAATTATTTCCAATTAAATAACTTTAAGTTAAAATTTCAAACTACTTTTTTTTTATGATTTAAAATGGAGTGTTACCAGGATTATGACCAATAATAAAATTTGATTTAAAAAAATCAAGCTATTATCTTTGACATACTAAATTCCTACGAGGTTTTGATAGATAAAAAATTTTAAGTCTAAGTGGCTGTGGTCTTGTTTGTTTTAATCTTCTAACAAAGTTTTGAATGTCAATTTTTGCCTATTGCCTATTAAGCTAGAAGATTCAGTATTGGCATGTTGAAGCAGACGATTCTAATACTGTACTTTGCATTTCTTTATTTTGTCTGTTTTGACTGTTTGAGAAAGATCATCAAATTTCGAGAAATATCAGTATTAAAAACATACCATTAACCTAAGTATTTAGTACATGTAATGAAAACATGAACTGTATTTTAGTACATGTTATGAAACCATGTAAACCATGAACTGCTTTGTCATAAACTAAGAATCCAGTTAGGTTTTGATGCATATGCTGCTTTTCTCTTAAATAATTATTTGATTGATAGAAAGCAATTTGTTTACATTAATGATGTTATGTCCAATTATTTAACTACTAAATGTGGAGTGCCACAAGGATCCTTATTGGGGTCTCTTCTTTTTAGTTTCTTCATTAACGATTTACGATTTTGTTTATCGGAAACCACGGCAGACTATATGCTGATGATGTTCAATTGTATATTATAGTGGATCCATTGCTAATATCAATAGATGCATTGCTAAAATTAATAATGATCTTGCAATGCAATTTTATTTTGGTCTAGAAATAATGGCCTAAGATTGAATGCATCGAAATCACATGCAATGATCATATTTTCGCGAGGTGTAGATATATCAATAATACCTAAAACCAAAATGAATAACATTACTTGTATTTGTACTTGTGTAGAATGAAGTTATTCAATATGTTCAGAAAGCTAAACATCTTCAATAATACTTTAACTTGGCGAGACCACATTAATCCCAACAAGGTCTACTCTAACTTACGCAAATTATGGAAGTTCTCTTTCTATCTAAACGGTTGGATTAAGAAAAAACTAATAAAATCACTTATAATACCAAATTTCTTATACTGCGATGTTGTTTACTCTGGCATGAGTGTAGGAGAGTTCAATATTCTAAAACTTCTATTAAATGCATGTACACGTTTTGTAACGAATAGACGTAAGCACGAGAGTATTAGAGATGTGTCGCAAATTATACTTAGCTTAACATTCGATAGCTTTCTAAAGTTCCGTTATCTTTGTTTTATGAAAAAAATTACGCTCAATTTACTGCCTGAATACTTAAATGATAAGCTAGTGTTTGGTAGATCACCTCGTAATTCAAACTTACTCATACCACGTCACAAAGGTCGCATCAGACATTTATCGTATTTTGTTCGAGTTGCTACTATGTGGAATATGATGCCGAACTATATTCGTTGTGTTTGTCGGTACAAAAATTTTGTTGAGCTCTGCAGAGAATATTTGAAAAATCAGGCGTAAAATAATTGAATCGATAATTAATTAATTTAGTTTAAATCAAATCTAACTTTCCTAATTTTTATTTTTTATTTTAAATTTTAATTTTTTAATAATTTTTTTCTTTTATTTTTAACTTAATTTTTTTCTATTTTAAATTTCCTAATAGTTTTAATTTTTTTTTTCTTTTCTTTTCTTTTATGTTTCTCTAATTTTAGTTTTAATTATTAAATTTTTTTCTAGTTTTAAAATTTTCATTTGAATTTTATTTTTTTCCGTTTTTTTTCTTTTTTTTTTTTTTTTAATTTATGTAACATATAATTTTTTTTTTTGTTTTTCTTGTTAACTATAACTTTATGTGTGTGTAAAATAAATAAACCAAATCGAACTGAATTGAATATTGTAATTGTATAGACTAAAAAAAGACTAATCGTCTTATGTACAATTTATATAAATTAAATAAATAATAAATAATGCCTTATTTTAAAACGTAACGTTCTTCGAATTATAACGTTAACGTTAAGCATTTTGTATTCATTGATTTAATGAGTTGTGATAAGCCAGCAAATTAATAAATAAATACTCGAACAACATTGTAGTAAAATATTGTAGTATAAACTTGCAGTACCGTACTAAATTAAGCACAAAAAGGTAATTCTACTTAAGTTACTGTCATGAATACAAAAAACAAATTATAACATTATGTACTTCTAATATATTGCAATCTTTAGTATATCTCCAGATTCGATACTGAATACCCAAACTGATTTCAATATTTTATTACATTTACATAAAATATTTTTTTTAGGCCGAGACGGTAGATGTTCTCTCAATTAACAAAATATAAAAATCTGTATTTGTACTTTACTTTGTGTTTTTTTTTTTACAGGTTCTTTTTCATTTAAAGGTTTGTATCCAAATCATACTAAACTAAAACATTTTGAATAATATTTGTACGGAATCACTAAATCACATTCAGAAATAGAAATAGTGGGATGAACACTCTACCGGATTGTGTAGTATTTTAGAGTGATTTTACGTCGATATGAACACAAAAATATATAATAAAAGTTCGGTTGCCGATTGCAAGACAATTGAAGGTAAATGTTATTCCCGCACATTTTCAATGACATCCATATTTGAATTGGTTAATAGTTATTCCAATGAAAAACTTATAAAAATACTTGATGGGTGTATAACAATACTTGGGCAAGTTCATTTTATTGTCTTGGCAGTAAAAACAAACGAAAAACAAACATAGTGCGCAGCTACAGGTTTTACTGTTACTGAAAATCTTGACCAATGAACGAATATAAGAAAAAATATATTCAAGTCTTGCTGGATTTCATGCTTTGTAAATTTATTAAGAAAATATTAGAATTATATAAAGTGCTTTCTATTTTAGCTTAAGAAACAAATTTGTAGCATCTTTTGCGACTGAAACATGGGGTTGGCATATTCACTTTCATCCGAAAGATTTTTAATATTTACATTTTTGAAAATAATATTTGGAATGAAGATTTTTTTGTTTGTTTATAGCTCTGATTTTTGGAAGCTTAATCTTTAAGGGAAAGATTAAAAAAAAATGTTTGGAGGTTGCTATATATAATAATACCCTTATCATGATTCTCGAATCGAACGTATAAGTAGACGAATTCGCTGTCATGCGATCATGATTAGCGAAGCGAACTTAATACAATTTATGTGACAACCGTAAAACAAAAATTAAAAAAAATATTTTGTTGTTTTTCGAGTAAAAATGGAGGAGAGGGTAAATTTAAAAAAAAATGTGAGAATATTATTTACAAAATTTATGAATAATAGAATAATATGATATTATTTGCAGCTATAAAAAAAAATTGAATAAGCTGGTGCAATTGAGAGAATAATGATTAGGCTTGTGGGAACAGCAAATTGGAATAAAAGTGCATTAAAAGTGTTGTGGAATCGATTTGCAACCCCGAATTAAATGTATTAGGATCTTCAAAACGTGAATTCAAAGAGTATGGAATAAATCATTGTTTATTTGTTTATTCGTCTATGTTCGGCGTGTTGATAATAATATGATTACAGGTATTGCAAAAAAAAAAAATATATAAAAACAACAGGCGTAGGAATAAGCTATCGATGCTCTGTTGAGCAAAGAACAAAATCCAGAGAATCCAAATTAATCTAGAGAGCCATTCTAAGTGTTGTTACAAATTCAAGTACACTTGAAGAAACCTGAAATGAAAAATAGCAGTAAATATATTCGAAACAATCGAAACTGTGAATTATTGCCAGTGATAATTTCCTTCATCGTATTTCACAGACTAATGTTACTATTGGTAATATATTCGATTTGTTCTAATTTAAGGCTTCGATTTATGTTTCACTGAATTTAAAATATTAAATAATGCATCTTTATTCAACTGAAAGTTTTTTATTAATCTAAATATACTTGTCAAAATATTTGATTTTCAAGTGTTAGGTTAGCAACGACTTTTCCACAGCGAATAAATTTATTCGCGAATCGTGATCACATTTACGCGAACGTTCAACTAGCATATTCGCTTCGACTCATATTCGATTCGAGAATCATGATAAGGGTATTAAACCACTGAATAGTTTTCAATTATTACTTTAGAAAATTAATTCTCTTACAATTTATGTATTTATTTATTTAATTTGTCTACGAAAGCAAATTTCAACAGAGTACAGCATAATATTTATAAGGCAAACAACAAAATATTTTTATCTTTTAAAATTTGAAACAAATTACAATAAGATTAAATATTGAAATTTATTAACAGCAATAACACTTTATTAGGAAGTTTTATTATTGATAAAATTTAATTAGGAAGTTACTTCATTAGGAAGTTATTTCATATAATAGAAACAAATTGTAATTAACAAAATTTTGAACTCACGTGAAAGTAAAATTAATATCGTGAACATAATGTCTATAATTAGTTTATTTTGTAGTTGTTGTTGTTGTTGTTATTGTTATTGATGAAATTAACAACAGAATGAATTATTTGAATACTATTTCAAATGTCTGACAGACAGTAATGACGTACTGTAATTAATTTGATGTCATTAATAAATATTTGATTTTTATTTATTACACATTATATTTGTTGTTGCTCATTTGAAATGGAAAAAATTTGTTAAAAATTTAAGAGTATAAATGTATAGATAAGATATTAGATATTTTAATTGAGTCACTTAGTACTCTAAAATTAGATATTATATTCTAAGATAAGATAAATATTCGGTAGTGAACTGAAAAAAGATAAAACTTTGAACTGATTGGAACATATAGTAGGATAAAGATGATATTCAAAGATATATTTAGTTAATATATATAGTATCATACATTCATACATCCTCGGGTAAATTTGTCGGTTAGAAAATATTTTGAAAATATTTTTGAAAAAATATATTATACAATATTAATAGATATACTAGATTTGGCTTATATTGGTAAAATAAGGAAAATTATTATTTATCATTTTATATTTTGATAATTATTTTATTGTAATTTTTTATGAAAAATATGGATTCAATAAATTAATTTGAACACTTGTTTCATATAAAACGAAATAAAAATTAATTTTTTTTTGTTTATTTTATATTTTATTTTGTATTTTTTAACATTTTTCTGATATTTTTCAACCTTTAAAATGTTCATATTTTTCTAACTCTTGACTAGTTTTCTAATTATTCGTAGCTATTGGATTTTATTTTTACTTTACACCAATATATAGTTTTTTTCAACTCAAATATCATTCACTAAACACATGAACTGTTATGTCTAAAGTACATATGAAGAATACATGAAAATAACTAAAAAAAATTCAGAGATATTTACATGTTAATTACAATAAAATATCATATCTTTTTTTCGTCTATGGAAATCAGAAAATGTCATTAAAATGATAATAGTATTCGCCTGCTCCTCCAAATTCGATAAAAAACATTTGATAAAAAATTGTACTCAATATTTCGTTATGAATTGTTTTCCATCATTTTCATTTATCATGGATTTATCTTAAACAACAACCTTATATGTAAAAACTTATTTGAAAAAGTCAACATTAATACACCCTTATCATGATTCTCGAATCGAATATGAGTCGAAGCGAATATGCTAGTCGAACGTTCGCGTAAATGTGATCACGATTCGTGTATAAATTTATTCGCTGTGGAAATGTCGTTGCTAACCTAACACTTGAAAATTAAATATTTTGCATTATTTCATATTTTAAATTCAGTGAAAAATAAATCGAAGTCTTAAATTCGAACAAATGGAATATATTACCAATAGTAACATTCATCATCATCTTATAGCGCTACAGCTCTGGGTGAGCTTTGGCCTTCATCACTATGCTCCTCCAAAAAGGTCGATCTTGTGCCGCTTGTCTCCAATTTAGGATTTGTAGGATTTGAGCATCGTTTTTCACGTTGTCTGCCCATCTGCTTCTTGGTCTTCCTCTACCACGGCTGCTATCGGGCTTTCTATTCAGTACCACTGCTTGCTTTCGGCTTTCGCTCATTCGACTTACGTGGCCAGCCCACCTTAGTCTTTGGGCCTTTGCAAACCGTACAATGTCCTCACTATCAATCATATTATTGAGCTCGCTGTTGCTTCTGATTACATATTCTCCATTCTGCAATATATTTGGGCCGAGTATTTTTCGGAGAATTTTTCTTTCAAATATGCGCAGGCTATTCTCCTCGGCTACGTTCATAGTCCATACCTCACATCCATACGTCACTATGGGTCGTATGAGAGTTTTATATATTGTCATTTTGACCTTTCTTGATATTAATTTTGATTGAAGCAACTTTCTGTTTGCATAGTAGCATCTATTTCCGGCCTGAATTCTATTATGAATACAGCATTGCATACTATTATCACTTCTTATTGTTGCTCCGAGGTATGTAAAGGTTGTAACTCCTTCAAAGTTGTACTCTCCAATTGTTATATTCTGAGTATTTCTTATTTGTTCATTTCTTGACATTTTTAGATATTTTGTCTTGTCTTCGTTGATTTTTAAGCCTACTTTTTGTGTCTCCGCTTCTAGATGTACAAATACTTCTGCCATATATCTGTAATTTTTTGCCATGATTACTATGTCATCCGCATATGCCACTATTTGTGTTGTCATATTGAATATACTGCCTTTCTTTTCTAATTTTCCTATGGCGTAATGTAGTATTAAGTTAAATAATAGTGCGGATAAGGCATCTCCTTGCCGTACTCCCGTTTCTATTTTAAATTCACGGGTTATTTGGTTTTGTATTATAATTTTAGCTTTTGATTTATGCATTGTCATTATGATGAGGTTTGATAATTTCTGAGGTATTCCCAAATGTCTTAGAGCTGTTAAAATTATGTTTCTATTTATGCTGTCAAATGCTTGCTTGAAATCTATAAAAAGCATGTGAAGATCTATGTCGTGTTCATAACATTTCTCCATGCTTTGTTTCATGACGAATATCTGGTCAATCGTTGATCTTTGGCTTCGGAATCCGCATTGATACTCTCCCAGTATTTCTTCAGCAAAGTAAGCTAATCTGGAGTATATGACATTGGATAATATTTTGTAAGCACAGCTTAATAACGTTATCCCCCTGTAGTTGCTGCATGTCATTTTGTCTCCTTTTTTGTGAATTGGACAGATTAGCCCCACCTTCCACTTCTCCGGAATATTTTCTTGCACCCATATTGTACATATTAACCTATGTATGTTTTTATGCAGAAATTCTCCACCTTTTTTTAGAAGTTCAGCTGTTAGCTTATCTTCTCCAGGAGCTCTTCCATTCTTTAATTTATATATAGCTTGTTTAACTTCTTCGTATGAAGGTGTCATAATTAATGGCTCTGCTGTATGCATTGTAATCTGCTGCCGTTGTTGTTCCTCGTTTCTTATATTTATATTTAATAGTTCATTGAAATATTCGTACCATCTATTCATAATATCGTCATTTTCTGAAAGCGTATTACCTTGTCTATCTTTGCAGCATTTACTCTTGGTTGGAAGCCTGTTGTCAGGTTTTTAATACTATTGTAGAATTTTTTCATGTCACCTTGATAATGTTCGTTTTGTATTTGTTCTATTTTTCTTTTTAGCATTTGTTTTTTCTTAGTTCTACATATTTTATTTGCACATTTTCTTTTTTCTCTATAATTTTCTCTATTTGTTCTTGTATCTCTTTGTAGCATTTTTAGTCTAGCATTGTTTTTAATATTTATCGCTGTTTCGCATTCGCTGTCAAACCATTCTATGTTTCTTTGCTGAGGTATAACACCTACAGTATTTCTGGCCGCTGAACTTATAGCTTCTTCGATTTTTCCCCATTCGCTATTCACATTATATGATTGCTCTTCATTATTTTCTTGTACCGATTCAAGTTTTCTTTGTATGTTGCATTGATATTGCATAACATTCGATTCAGTGTTTAGTTTGTTTGTGTCCCATTTTATCCTACGGAAACCTCTACTTTTTCCTGCGTTTGATACTTTTTGTCTAATATTCGCTGTTATTAGGAAGTGATCACTATCGCAGTTTGCTCCTCTGCACGTTTTCACGTTTGTTATTATTGACGATCTTCTGGTTGATATTAGTACATGATCTATTTGATTGGCGATGTTATTACCAGGAGCTTTCCATGTAGCTTTGTGTATATTTTTTCTCTCGAATGCCGTGCTTTTTATTTTCATTGATGATGCGCTTGCGCAATTGCATAATCTAATGTAATGTGTAATGTGTAATGTAATGTAAAAAATATTAACATTAGTCTGTGCAATACGATGAAGGAGATTATCACTGGCAATAATTAAGAGTTTCGATTGTTTCGTATATATTTACTGCTATTTTTCATTTCAGGTTTCTTCAAGTGTATTTGAATTTGTAACAACACTTAGAACGGCTCTCTAGATTAATTTGGATTCTCTGGATTTTGTTCTTTGCTCAACAGAGCATCGACAGCTTGTTCCTACGCCTGTTGCTTTTATATATATTTTTTTTTGCAATACCTGTAATCATATTATTATCAACACGCCGAACATAGACGAATAAACAAATAAACAATGATTTATTCCACTCTTTGAATTCACGTTTTGAAAATCATAATAAATTTAATTCGGTTGCAAATCGATTTCACAACAATTTTAATGCACTTTTATTCCAATTTGCTGTTCCCACAAGCCATTATTCATTATTCTCTCAATTACACCAACTTATCAAACTTTTTTTTTATAGCTTCAAATAATATCATATTATTATATTATTCATAAATTTTGTAAATAATCTCACATTTTTTTTTAAATTTACTCTCCCCTCCGTTTTTACTCGAAAAACAACAAAATATTTTTTTTTTATTTTTGTTTTACGGCTGTCACTTAAATTTTTCATTCGACAAATTGTCGAACGTATTAAGTTCGCTTCGCTAATCATGATCGCATTACAGCGAATTCGTCTACTTATACGTTCGATTCGAGAATCATGATAAGGGTATAAATTTATATCGAGAGTAATGTTGCAGCATATGATGAATTAAATATTTTGTATGTTAAAATAATTTGTTTATTTTTAATTATTTTATTTTATTTATTTTATTTTATTTATTTATTATTATAATTCCCTCTAAAAGAGCTTGAATTGAAGCTCCTACAGAGTGTATATGTTATACATGTTGTGAAATTTTAGTGTATATGTTATACAAAATAGAGTGTATATGTTATACAAATTGAAATTTCTAATTAAAAATTAAAAATATTAAATATTTTAATGCCGCCACGTCTCTTTTTTAAATATCTATCATTTAAGAGAATAATACATAATGAAAATCAGTTTTAAAATGGTTCAGCGATATTTGTATCTAGCTATTATATCCTTTTGTAAACTTACAGGTTAAATATAATGGTAACATGTGAAATACAATAAAGCAGGTTAAGAAAATTTGTTCAAAATTCGAACTCACAAATGTGGAATTACATTTTTTTGGATTTGGTGGTACTCAAACATTGATGTGAGGTGCAAAGTTCATGTTGAATTTGTAGTATTTTTCATACTGTATATCTTTGCAAAAATTATATATATATTTTTATACATGTATATTTAAAATATATTTTATAAAAACAATAATAATCAACTAAAGTATGTAAGCACTGCCCAGCAAGTTTGCCATTTTATTAGTTAAATAAGTAATATTGAAATTGATTTTGTTTTTAATATTTCCACGTTTCATTTACTATATCAAGTAGCTTAGGCTGGGATGAGTGTAGCCGAATTGTAATAATAAATCAATATAATGAAATTTAATTAACTATATATAATGAATTTTGACTTAATAACATTATGTAAATTTCAGATTTAATTAGTCCCACCCCCCAAACAAAAATTAATTTGAATATTATTTTATTCTATTATAATAATTCCTTTTCTCTATATAACAATATCCACAATTAATTTCAAGTATAGGCCGATGACTTTAAAAAAAAAATACCTTATTATCTACAATGATTTTTTTTTTTTTAATTAAATATCCCTTCATATCAGTTCAGGAATACCACAAAAATAATTAATATAAAATTAATTTAATAATATGTATATACTATAGCTATAGTACAATAATATATAGCTATCTTTAAATTCTCATGTTTCAAAATCTTAACAGAAAAGAATTAATTTTATAATTAGATGCCACTTTATTATCATCCACTCTTATTTACTTTGTAGTAAAGTATAATAGTAAAAGAGTCAATAACATTTTAACATTTTGTTGTGTTCTATAATTAGTAGCGAATATTTTTTTTTTTGTGTTTTTCATTGGATTGAATCTTTAGAACTTAATTAAGATTTAAATGAGAAATTTTTCAATTTAATTTAAGAAATTAGAATATTAAAAAAAAGAAAATGTTATTATAACTCTTATTTTTAACCTTCTTTTGTATTATAAAAAATATAATAATGTCATTAACAGTGAAAAGGTAGGTCGATGTCATTGCACTTATTTAATAGAAGATATTATGATATGTATATATTTTAAATAATATACATACATACTCCATATTTATTTACTATTCTTCTAATGGTATCACATGTCATGACATTTTTTTTTTATATGCTATTAAATTATTTTTTGATATTATATCGAAACCTGGTTAAATTTTTTAATGTAAAATTTGAATATTACTACACATTAATATAGTGTAATACAAATAATTTGTACGGTGCTACGAAATAACGCCATACGTAATAAAGCCATAATGGCCTTATTTCGATTTTGAATGGGAAATAAAGTCATACCGAATAATTATCAATATTTATTTTGAATTTTTGTTAAGTGTATATATATACATATTATGGCTATTTCTTTCTTTAGGTCCCATGTTTGAACGCCAAATATTATGCAATCCTGATTTTGGATCCAACTTTAATATTTCTACTAATTCAGGATATCTCATATTCATATGTACATAAACATTCTATAAAACGCGTATATTTCATATTTTGAAATCAACTCTAAAATCCTTCCTAATGCAAAATCTAATAAATACATATATCAGGTGTTCCAGAGCATGCGTATCAGTTTTTTAAGAAGGAAAAGAACTGTTATTTTAAAATTTAAAATTTATTTTAACTAAATCGAGGATGCTCTATCGATTGGTCATATTTTCAACTTCGATGAAGGACCGACAAAGGGTTTTTTAAGCCTAAAATATTCGTCGAAATTGGCCGAAATCGAGATTTTTAAATGCGAAGAGGTACTTTTTTATGAAAATTTGGATTCTACGTCAACAAATAAAAAACTTTTTTAAAGTAATTTTTTTTTTAGTTTAAAAATGTGAAAAATGTCTGGAATCGATAGATTTAATTTAGTTAATACAATTTTACGGACACCCGGTATATAAATATTCTGGAATAGCGATGTTTTAATAACAAATAATCTTTATATAACATAAAAAATTTATCACTGCACTCATTTTTTAAACGATCTGGTTTTATTTCGCATTTGAATGGGAAATAAAGCCATACCCAAAAAAATGTCCGATATGACTTTATTTCTCTTTCAAAAGCGAAATAAGGCCATTATGGCTTTATTATGAATGGCGTTATTTCACAGTGGCAATCTGAATATGTACGAAATTTCAAAATTTGTTTTGATTATTGTGAATAATTATAGGTAGAGACAGAGTGTATATGGGCACAATGACATTGTTTTCCACAAAAGTAGTTGAGGTCGATTATTCAACGATCGAGTGAACAACGATTTAAGTTCTATCTATCTATAGTAGTGTAGGAGGTGGCATTAATTCTTTAAATATTTTTATTGTTTTGATTCTTAGATATACATAAATATTGCTCCATGAAAAACATCCATCTATGTAGATACAAATTAAGTAAAATAACATGTACCCAATACAATATAGTTAATAAAGGGTGATTTTTATTTTTGATAAAACTTTAAATGGAAATAAAATACATATAAATTAGGTAGGTCGGTCGGTAGAAGTCGCTAAAAGCAAAAACCGACATTATGCATATGGTGGTGCCCTTTATTAGTCAAATTAAATTTTTTTTTTTATAATTTACTTTATTACGCGGAGTTACAAGGTATAGTATCGATCACATAGAATAGGATAGAACCATTTAATGAGTTATTTACAATAATAATTCGGAAACAGCAAGCTACTATAGAACAAACCAAAATGAAGTGTACGTTTTGATAAATATTATAGGTCCTAAGCTGGAAGGGGATTGATATGGTGCCCTTTATTATTCAAATTAATTTCTTTTTTTATGTTATTTAGTATACCATTTTTGTGTTGACACATCATTGTATCGAGACTGTATTATTTGAATTTATATTTACAGTTTCTAATTTTAAAAGAATAAAAGAAAGAACAGTCTTGTTCTGATTGAAATAGTGACTGGTGTGTTTTCAATATCTTTATTAAATTTTATTTAATGGATTATTATATTAACTATATTTATATTTATATAAAGAAGCAACAAAGAAGCTCATTGTGAAGCGATTTAGTACCTGAAAAATCAACCAATGAGTTCAGTAATAAGGCCCCGTAATATATTTCGAATTTAGAAATTTGGTTTTAATTAAAGTATTAATATATGACATTTATTGCTTAAAAATAATTCTCCGCATCTGTCCATCGTTATTAGTTATAACAGATCGCATTAGATTAGTCCAATTTTCCAATTTTGAATGACCTTTTCAAGCAAATAAAACAAATTAAGTGGATTTCTAAGCTGCAGTTGTTGTTTGTTGCCATGCTTATCAGTATAAAACAGTGTCTTCGAAAATTCTCATGAACTAATACAATTGCACTAAATCATACGAAATTCAGTAGGTCAATTCACTTGATTGTTTGTTTTACCTAACAATCTATAATTATAATTGACAAGCATTTAAGGTCCTGCGCAGTAGACACCTTTTCATTTTATTTCGATTCTCCTACTCCTTAATGAACTTCTAATATACATACTATATAAGATTATATATAAAACAAAAATGCGCACACAGTTGAACATTTTGTACTCATATGATTTTATTATTCACCAAATACATTATGCATAAGTGAGATATTATGAAAATAATAAACAAAAGTAAACAAGTCAGTTATTATATTTTATATTATGTACTTGCAAATGAATTTATGTACATATGCCAAAAAAAAAACAAAAAAACAAATTCATCTCAAATAAAAAATATAAAAAAGCAAAAACAAAACAAATCAGTTGAATTGTTCATATGACGAGCAAATTTATTTTTATATAGTAGAGTTGGAGTGTATATAATTATCCTTATTGAACTTCTAATATAATAGTTGTATATAAAACAATAATGCTCACACAGTTGAAAATTTTTTAATCATATGGTTTTATTATTCACCAAATACATTATTCGTGAGTTCTTATTAAAATAAAAAACAAAAACAAACAAAAATATAAAAAAAAACAAAAACAAAAAAAAAAAAAAAAAAAAAAAAATTTCATATGACGGGCAATTTCATCTTTACATAATAGAGTCAAAGTAGCTATCTATAATTATAATTGTCAAGCATTTAAGGTCCTGCGCAGTAGACACCTTTTCATCTTTAATGACAAAATTTTTTATTTTTAGTAATTTTATCCACTAAATGCCACTTACTATAGGGAATATATCGGAAACGAAGCAGTATATGAGAGACGTGTATTTATGTGTCCTAAATAAAAAATAAAACTTACTAACCACAAAACTTTTTATTAAACACGAGTGATTTCTGCTAATCGTGCGAAGTCTATGTCAGTACGTAAATTATTGTTTTTTTAAAAACTTTAAATTTGACTTCAACTTGAAATATAATTACTCAACAGGGGCCACTAGTACACTATATAACTAACAATACACTCTAATGGTAGATATGAGAGCCTTTAACAATACATTATGATGGCAGATATGAGCCAATTACTGTAGAATGCTTCTTGAAGTTAATTTTTATTCAAACAATGCAGTTATGTAGCAACGTACATATACGGCTGAAATTAATTTACATTTGTTTTTATTTTGTAAAACTAGTCTTTCAATAAATTAATTTTTTGAATCGCTGTTTAGCATCAATTTGTTAGCATCTATTTATTTTCTAGATGTGATCTTCAGTAAACAGAAAATAATTTATAATAAATTTGTATAGCGATTGCAATTGATAGTATAACATTTGCTCTGGCATCATTTTTAAAGAGCTATGAATCAATGATACCTCCAGTGCTTTAAGCCACATCAAACAAGTAGATTGTTTTCAGAATATAATTGAACCTATACCAGAAAATTAATGAAAAATAATAAAGATTAAAAAAACTCTAAGTACATTTCATTAATTTTAATTAATTATATTAAGCGATTTCGGTTATTACAGCATCATTAGTCTTTTAAAATTAATTAAAATCAAATTTCTTTTGTCGATCAATTTGTAATTGGATCTGTTACATTAATAAAGTCCACCACTAGGCACTAGGTGGTATTAGAAATAAATAATCCATAACAAAATGATTTTTCTTCTATCTGAAACTATAGGCGTATATCCAACATTCATAGGAAACTTACGGATCAAACCAACAAAAAATATGTGAATGATGGTCTTGCAGTTTGACATTTTCAATTAAATCGATCTAATATGATGGATGTAGAACAAAATGTTTATGTAAATTTTTATATAAATCTTTCATAGTGGTTAATAACAAAAATTGAAAATGGCGATAAGTAGATGATATTTATTGAACCAAAATTTTCCTCCTTTCTTGTCTATTGCTGCTGTTTTTATATTTTGGGTAAAATAAAGTTCTCATATTTTTATTTTGTTTTTATAAACTGTCAAAACTGTCAGGATATTAGTTTTAGTATTTAGATACAGCTTGGTTCGAATATGATTGATTAGAATATGATAGAAAAGTACTGATTAGATTAGTTTAAGGTTGAAGAAGATCAATCAATAATTAATATTTTCCTTATATAATTAAGGATTATGTATACCACCTATTAAATTTTAAGAATAATTGCTCTGTAACTTCGGTGAGCAGAATATTGATTTTTGGAAATACATTTTGTACAATTTGCAATACATTACTACATTTACATGTTAGCTTGAGTACTTGATTTGAGCACTTGATTTGAACTCTTCTTGAAATTTCAATCTGTATATATTCGATTAACGACCTTGAGTGGCTGTCAGCTTTAAAATAGCTTGAGTTTGACATATTGATGTTTGGTGATGATAAATTTTGATAACTAAAATTTATAAAAATTAATTTATTTTTTATTTATATACTCTCTTAAATCTTCTATTTTTTAAATTTACTTGAAACATTAAAGAAAACTTCGTGAATATTTGCAATTAAATGACAACTCAAGCTTTCAAGTTTCAAGCACTCTCAAGCTTTCAAAATGTGTATTTGATTAAAATTTTCAAGTCAAGTAACTAAAAATTATCAAGTCAAGCAAGTAAATATTTTATAATTGACTTGAATGAAGCTGATTTCAAGAAATTAGCGGATAAATGATATTGAAGCGTACTTGAAGGTTTCTTGTAGTCAAATTTTTTAAACACAAAATTTTCAAACAAAATAATTTACGACAATTTGCACTATCGAAAATTTTATCATTCAATAACTAATCACCTCTTATATATAGAATACGTATGGATGTGTATAATGATATATATATATAACGTATATAATATATCAAAGCATATAATGTATATCCTTCCATTATTATTCAAATCCATCAAATTCAATGATATGAAACTATTATTTTGCTTGAAACCATAATAATATATGAAGCGTAAAAAATTCCATTAAAAGGATGAAATTTTTTAATTCGAAATCAACCAAAAAAAAAAAAAAAAATCAAAACAAAAAATAGAATCAATTTACATCTATTTAATATAATAGAAGTCATTCGATTATTTAAGAGAGTAGAGTAACAGCATTCTCTTCTAATCTACTATCAAATTTTTCCAATATACATGCATACATTTACATATAATGAATATAATGATATATGCTTATAAAGAAATTGATATATGAATTGATTTTGTTTTTAATAAATCAGCTCATTGCCAATGGGATTGTTGAACTTGAAATTGAAAGGCATAATATAGAAAAAATATTATTCTTTGTTTTTATTTTAATTTTTTTTTTTAGAATTAAATTACTATTAAAACAATAATTTAAATAATTGGACATTATGTAAGCTAATCTCTTGGAATTATTATTATTATTCGAATTAGTTTTTTTTGTATATTTCTTTTGTTTTATTTTTAGTAATCAATCAATATAATACTTGAACTCTATCAAAAAATAAATAAATGATAAAATATAAAGGATTAAAAAAATATTAGAAAATCCTTTTATATTCAATTTGCATATATGTAAGTACTTGAATTCAGACAAAATTAATTAAATTCAAAAAATATTTAGAAAAATAAAAAATAAAATAATTTTAATGGAAAATTTTATTTTATGTTAATTTTTAATGAATAATAAATAATCATATATATATATATTATTTTCATGAGAAGATTATTTATTGAGATGATTAGAATTAATTTATATTATATAACCTTCATCTGGACAAAAAATAAATTTATATATTCATCAGATGTGGCAAAATACTAATCACATATTATGTCTGTATGTATATTTGAATTTTCATTTTTGTTTTCGGACATATTTTGTAGCTTAGTAGTTATTGATTTTTTTATGTGAATTTTTGAATTAATTTTTTGTTTTTTTATTTATATAGTAGTAAAATATTAAAAGAGATTTCAAGGACATGCAAAATGTATGTATGGATGTGTATGTGTATGTGTATGTGTATATGCATGTGTATGTATATGGTATAAAGTTTTTTAGTATAGATTTAAACAACCAAACGAAAGTTAGATCTGAAAATGGTACATCTATATAAAACACTACAGCATAAAAAAAAACCAAAAACCGATTCACAATTTTATATTCTAGGTTAGATTAGCATCTAAATGTTTAAATTTCGGTGAATTTTGATGAATAGCCATACCTAGGTTTCTTTATAAATTCTATAATTTTAATACTGATTCTAAATAGATTGGTAATTGGATATTGCCATCACTTTATATCCAATGCTTTAAATCTTATATGGTCATAAAAATGGATAATCTAACGGCGAATTGTAAATGGCTGAGAATAAATGACAATTCTGTGATAGTTGGGGATAAATATATTCTTGGAATAAATATACTTTCCATGATAGTTCGATTAGGGCTTCTGCGATTATTTATTTCTTTATTTTCTCAAATGAGCCCAATTGCTCGTACAGAGTGTATAATATAATCTAATAAAATAGAATCAGTGTAAATTAAAATTCAAAATGTACAAAATACTAATATAATTCAATGTAAATAATTTTTTTAATTAAAATAACGTTGATTTTAAATGTTTTACTGCTAACCGAATTCCATTTCAGATACCACGTTTGGTATTTAGGTTTCTAAGTAATATTATTATACTACCAACTTTCAAATTAAATTTATGTGGAAGCATTCCACTTAGACAGCAGCCATTTAAAAATTCCACGTGTTAATTGTTTTCATCGTTTTCACCGCAATCGCCGTAAATAGAATCTGTGTTTAAATAAGTTATATTTTCCTCCAAAATGTTTAATATTTGTTCGTTAATTGTAGTGATTTCAGAATTTTTAGAGCAAAATATGTACTTTTTTGAATAGGCAGCAAAACTATTAATGATATTATTACCTCTTGAAAACAATTTTAAAATAAAAACAAAAACAAAATAAAAAAAAAAACATGAAATTTCAAGAGAGAGAGATTAATTTTATGTATAGGTACCATTTGAAAAAAATGTATGTGATGGGAATGATTAATCTTTGTGTTGCTATATAGTTTCTGTTTTTGTTATTGTAATATTGATAAGATGCCACGCTAACGCAGTAGCAGTTTCACCATGCGTTTTATTATATAATATATTCTTTTTTATTAACTTTATTAGTATAAATACTGTTTACAACATCATAATTATGTATTTAAAAAAAAAAACCAATTCCCTAAAATTCATTGTGAATTATTTACATAACTTATTAAACTATTTTTGACAACATTAATATTGTCAACATTATGAATAACATCAGCAGACAAAGAACTAAACAGATTAAAACCTTTGTGGACCAAGTTATTTTGTTTGTTGTTTCTTCTAAAAACCGGAGTATGAATATGAATAAATGTGCTGATCTTAGAATTTGATTCACCCACATAATTTAAAAGTATCAATAAATAATCAGGTAGTACATTATATTTCGTCTTATATATGAAAATGAATGTATTCAATTTAAATCTTTGTCTTTATACATCCATTTCAATTTTCCTAGCATAAAATTTATATTTGACCTCTTGAATATTTCCAAATAATTTTCATAACACAATTTTGAAATATATGTAGTCGATCTTTTGGTGTTTCATTACACAAGAATAATAACGATGCACTATAGTGTCCAAGTGTGATAAAATTTTTGATTTAACTTACAATCTTATTAACACGCTGGGTGGCGCAGTAGGTAGAGCGCCTGCCTTTTAACCGAAAGGTCCCAGGTTCGATTCCCGACGGAGGCAAAAAATGCTTTCTGGATTTTTCGACCTGGTCCAGTACCCTTTATCATTGGGATAAAATAAATGATAAATAGTTGAGAGTTTTGGTTCTCACTAAAAATAAAATGGAACTATGCTATTATGAAGGCGAAGTACTCTACAATAGATATAGTTTTCCAGATTTAAATTAGTCTATACCACAAAAATTCTACAGAAAAAGCTATTGTATGTGATTGTGTATTCCAAATCTCTGTTTAAAAGCAGTTAGGGTGTTCATCCCATAGACTTGGAATTATATAAAAAAAAAAAAAATTACTAACATAATCTGAATGATTATCTAAATTTAATCTATTATCAATCGTAACCACCCAAATTCTTAATGACATTTACTTTAGGTTTATATTGTCTACATAATTATATTAACTGAACTTTTGGATCGATTATTTACCACCATGCAATTTCGTTTTTTTTCTAAATTTAGCTTAAGTATTCGCAACGAAGATTGTCAAATTTGCTAGATTTTCGTGTTCACCGATATGATAATATAGTATGGTTATGTCGCTTGATACTAATCAGAAAGCCCGAATCGCTCGAATCGAATTCTAAAATAAAAATTTTTTTTCATTATTTTTTATGTTAAATAATTTTGTTTTTCCATATGCCTTGTTTGACTAAATAAATAAATAAAATAAATAAAATAAAATTATGAAATTCAATAAAGTTGGTTAGGGCAAAAATTTGAAAATAATTTAAATAAAATTGAGCTACGCTATATTTATGAAGACCGATTTTCTAATACTAGTATAATATAGTTTCAAAAATTTATTAGTTGATATATACCATACCGTAGGTCCTTTAAAAATTTGATATTGATTTTGATAAGTTAGATTTTTCAAGAGACGGGTAAATAATTATCTTTTAAACTATCTGTAAATTTTATATACTATTCTATTTCTTTTATATTATTTTCTAATTTTATTTATTATCCTTTACTATTTTTCTTATTTTTCATCTTTAAATGGCTTAAATTCTGCGATGGCGATGAATATGTTTATTTAATGCGGGTTATAGAAGGTCAGAGCGCCCGAAATTTGTTTTACATCAACTTCATTCGGTACTAATCGTTTTATTCTCTCTTTTTAACGATTTATAAACGATGATTTTATAAACCTAACTAACCGTACTTAAATTAACTTAATAGTTTTCGTTAAGCTTAAGAACTTAAAGCTACTTAATGTTAACTAGCCAACTTAAGTTACGCCTGGTGGTAGAATTTCATTTTATTCGACACTTTGAAAGAGGGAAACACCATTTTGAATTTTATTTATATTGATTTTTATTTATATTGATGATGAATGTTTTTTTTTTTAATTTTAATTTTTGAATGAAAATATAATTTTTCTAAATTTTGAGATAAAGTTTCAATTTTTATATTTCACTAGAACTCCGAAAAAAATTGGGAATTAAGTGAAAAACATAGATTACTTACTTAGAAACTTGATTTTTTAATCCTAACATCTTGATTAATATACCGCTTCCGTTAACTTCTTGTAATTTTTACCATAAATTTATTGTATCCCTGATCTTTTAATGAATCTGGAATTTTTTTTTTATATAAAATTAAATATAGGAGAATCTAATTATGAATTGGATACGATATCGTCGTCGGTTGAATAAATTCCTCTCACTTTGTTTACTCGTTGTAACAAAGTGAAGAAGAAAATTCAAGAATATTCAAATAAACCTATGTTTTTCATTTATCTTCTATACTTATAAAAGGGAAAGTTTGTTTGTTTGTTTGTTTGTTTGTTTGTTTGTTTGTTCGCTATACACGCCCACAGTTTTAAAGATAGAGTTCTGAAATTTTGCACAGTTATTCATGGTACCGGTATGCAAATAACGCGGTCCTTTACAAAGGCATCAGATGACAGGTTCGGGTTGCTGCCGTACAACTCTTAGCATGTATGTCTCAGGAATAAAACCCAATAGTGTTACAGGCATGAAAATTTACACTTAAATACTCTATCAGAATGGTTCAAAAAAAAAATTGTGTTACAGACTTGAAAATTTATTCATAGGTACTCTATGAAAAATAAAAAAAAATGTATCGTCCTGAAAAAGTATTTTCGAATTTAGGAATCAGTATAAAATTTTTACATGACTATGTGAAGTGGCTATGTAAATTAGCCACAAAAATGTGACGATTCGTTTTATTAATCAGAAAATACTGCAGAGTGTTCCAGGGGGTCCATGTGTACAAATCGATAGATACAGTTATCGATGAAAATGTAGTAGCTTCAATATTGCTTCTACGAAACTTGAAGAAGCCAAAACTACGGTACTAGATTAAGAATAAGAACTTGGCATCTTAGTTTCATTTAAGTACAAATTCCAATTGATTGTGGAAAAAACGAACATTTCTTTATTTCAAGAATACCTCAGCAGCAAGGAGCGTATTTGCTTATACTTCATCAGAAAAGATCACCCAAATATTGTTTACAAAGAAATAATTTTAATATAAGTATAGCTTAAGTTGGAGTATTGTTGATATTTTTTTTATCGTAGTGAAAAAAAATATTAGAATATTTTTGATAAACCAATTTTTTTCAATTCGATTCATAAATCAAACTTCATTGAAATAAATTCGATTCATTTTGTGATCGACCCGGACAACGTCGGGTAACTGTGCTAGTATTTTATATTTTATATTCTAGACAGTAATTTAGGTAAAGTTACTTTTTAGTGCTTAATTAATTAAGTACGAGTCTGTAAGTTGTTACTATACATTTTACTACAATTTATTACCAAATTTCAGGCTTATCAATTTATTAAATGTGAAATACTACTACTATCGTCTGCAACCAACGCTTATTAAATATAGAATGACTCCATTTTATTTAATATGTTTCCATACTATTCTCACAATTATTTTTTGTCGTTTACTTTATCCCTCCCAATGGCAAAGGGTACTGGACCAGATCGAAAAACCCCATAATTTATTTCGTCATTAATCGAACTTTGGAACTTTCGGTTGAAATATATTGTTCTAGAGTAATCATATATACATTATGTATAATTATATAGAAGTGATTTTATTAAAAAAATATATTTATAAGCAACGAATTCAATTTTGAATCACTTACTTCTCTCATACTTTTGCTTCAATCAACATGGTATCGATAAAAGCAAAAGTATATATTGACTAAATAAAGGAAATTTTTTGCTTCCTCTTACCCTTTATACCCTCTATTATTATATTTAATTTTAATGTTCAGTTCAAACACCTTTTAAATTTTTTCTAAATTCAATACCTATCAAATTGCAATTTCATTCTAAATTCAAAAGTCAACAAAAAAATATTAAGAGTTTTAATTTAATTTTAGTTGTTGATTTTGGTAATAAACGGTATATATGCGATATTATTTCGATTTAAAGATTTTTACCCCGGATATAATATAAAAATATATATACCGTTATATATCTATTAGAACTCTATTTCTGTTTTTGAAATTAATTTCATATATACATTATTATAGAATTATTGTTGTAGGTTATGAACTCGCAATGAACTGTCAAAAAAGTTAGATTTTATCATTAATTTTTGACAAAAAAAAAAAAAACAAAAAATAAGAAAATAAAAAATTTTCGAATGTCATTTTATTTCTAAAATTCTTTTTTTATATTATTATTTTTTTTTGTTATGTGTTTTACATTAATAATACATAATGTAACTGATACATATATGTATATGTTGCGATAAGAGAAATAATAATGTTACAAGATAAGACTTATCCTTCCATTTCAGGACGTTTAATATTATGTATGTGAATTTCCCAAATCAAAAATTATTATTTTTTTATCATTGGAAAATATATATATATATATATATATATATATAATATAATATATGTATATAAATATATATATATATATTTCCGTTCCTTTTTTGATTAAATTATTTTTTCTTTTCTGATTTATTTTTATTATGAACCAGAGGTCAATCGCCTCTTCAATAAAGAAAGCATAACACCCATAAAAAATACCATCCTTGAAATAAGCCCAAACAACTGAAAGAAACATACAAAATAAAAAAAAAATAAAAAAATTTAACAAAATTTTTATTTTATTATGAAAATCTCTTATGTTCTTGTTTAAAACGTAAAAAAAAGCAAAATTTTGGATAAGAATAACGTATCTTAAGGCTATCAACCAGGTAAAATTCTTTAAAAAAAATTTTAAATAAAAAAATATAATTTTTTTTGTAAAAATAATTTTCAATTTAAAAATATGAAGGTAGAAATGAATAATATAGAATTAATAACAACCTTTAATCAGGTCTGGGTTTTTAGCCCACAGAGAATTATTATTAAAAAAGCAACTGAGAGCAGATCAGTTGAAAAAATTAAAAAAAAAAAATCATAACATTAATGTTCTTCTTCTTTTAGTAGCAGTCCAAACAGGATAAACAATTCCGAATTTGCAGTTTCCTGTAATTGGCTAGTCCATATTTTTCTACATTTCTTTAGACGGGACGTCCTGGCAATCGGTTATCAACTGATTTATTCTTGTATATACTGTTTTTGCAATCATATGACTTTTATATGTTTTCTACAGTCACGTTCCACGTTCCACGTTCCACGTTCCATAATAACCTATTTTTTATGTTTGAATTTCTAACACTATAATATGTTTTTTTCGGAGTTCGGTGTAAAAAATCTCAATTCGGTAGTTCTTAAGAACGTTTTTGTTACTGTTGTGTTAGCTCTTATATCTATACCGCATATGTTAAGATTGTTCTAATACATACTTTATAAATTTTGATTTTACTGCCTTGGCTGTAGATGATTTGATTTTCCGTATTATGTCAATTAAGCACCGTGAGTCAAAGAGTCCGACTTGGGATTGACAAGGTAACATATGATCGGTTATTGACCCAGATTCGCAACTATCAAGTTCCTGAGCAAGTTTTAAACATTAACAGTACGTGGTGCTCTGCGGAATCTATCCTATACAGCAACTGCTTATACGATAATTCGAAATTGTAAGTGTGCAAAAACAAGTTTCTCAGATTGACGATTTGCGTTAGGTTGATTAAAACTGTAGTATGAAAAAATGTAGTTACGAAAGACTTTAAATAAGCTTAACAATGTAGTACATCAGCCAATCCAATGTTTTCCGGATTGGAGTCCACAGGGTAAAAGAGTTCGGTAAACATGGCGCATATCAGTCCATAAATAAATAGAGAATAACAATAGAACACGGATTTGAAATTAAAAACATCTAGCACAAAACAGAGCCAGATGAAAAAGCTTTGCGGAAGCTCTATGATCCTAAAAGGGAGTGAAACATGAAAAAAAAAATTAATGTAAGAATAACTGACTCTATTTTGAATAGAAGACCCTATTCCTATTCTCAAATATCCATGAATGCACAACAAAATATAAATTAAAAGTAAAATTTAGTACAATTTTTTTTATATCAAGAAGTACCAGAAACTCAATGTGGAGAAAATAATTTAATTTCAGAATACAGCGAAATCTCTTGAAAACTAGATTATACCGGGTTCCAGAGCATACGTATCAGCTTTTTAAGACGTGAAGAAGCCGTTATTTTAAAATTGAAAAAAAAAACAATTTATCAACTAAATTGAGGGTGCTCTATCGATTGGTGATATTTTCAACTTCCAGGAAGGGCGGAAAAGTATTTTTTAAGCTCAAAACTCGCCGAAATTGACCGAAATCGAGATTTTCAAATGGAAAATTTTTTTTATGCAAATTCGGATTCTACGTTAAAAAATAATAACTTTTATGAGATGTTGGAAAGAAAATAATGTACCAATACGGCTTTCTAAAATATAATTCAGTCCGGTCTTATGACTTACAAATTTGAATTTTCTACCCTCATCGGAAAAACAAAAAAAAAAAAAAATAGGTAGTGAAGATATAAAAAATAATTTTTCAAAATTAGGATTTATCGCTTGAATAGGTTTGTTAATAATAATAATAATAATGATCAGAATATTGACAACAATGTCAGAGAAGTCTAATGAAAGGAAGATCTACGATTTCTATACGCGTAAGTTCTGAAAGAAAAAAATAATGACAGTGGTATGAGTTATACAGGGTGGTCCGGTTTAGAGCAAAAAGTTTTTAAGGGGTGATTTCTTGGAGTATTTTATGAAAAAAAATGTTCTAGAAGAGAGGTCTATCTATAAATGTATCTGGGCTACAGAGGGTTAAAGAAAATCGGATTAGAAAATTTATGTCTAAAGAATATCCACTACAGCTCAGAAGAAATTGAAACTAGAGCAACATCTTCTTCATGGCTTTTTTTTAGAATTAATACACCTAATTAACGGTATATGTTGAATGAGTATCAGACTTACCGTTTTTGAATAATAACTGCATAAACTTAAAATTTTGCTTTTAAAAACTGAAAATTTTGTGAAAAACGTTGATTATCTTGAAAAAATTCGCTATATGTTTTTTTTTTATTGTGTTGATGCACTACATCATCCCCTACAACTTTTTCATACACAACTTTCATATCAGACTTGCCGTTTTTTAGGTAAAGTCATATTTAATATTTGGGTAACCCATGTTTTAGTAAGAAAAATAATAACTGAGAGTTGAATATTGTAACAATTTTATTTTTTAGTCAAAATTAGTTAAAATTACTGAAATTAGTTAGGGTTAATGAAATTTTATATGACTTTACATTTAGGTGTATTAATTCTAAAAAAAAGCTATGAAGAAGATATTGGTCTAGTTTCAATTTCTTCTGAGCTGTAGTGGATATTCTTTAGACATAAATTTTCTAATCCGATTTTCTTTAACCCTCTGTAGCCCAGATACATTTATAGATAGACCTCTCTTCTAGAACATTTTTTTTCATAAAATACTCCAAGAAATCACCCCTTAAAAACTTTTTGCTCTAAACCGGACCACCCTGTATAATAGCATGGATGTAATCAAATAAATTATATACTGAACATACATTCAAATTGTCAGTAGTTCTATATGAGTGCTGTAGTCCTCTAGAATATTTTTACTCTTTGTAGTAAAATTTAAAAAACAAAATTTAAACACCCAAAGCAACAAATGTAACTACAAATTAGAAAATTCAAATAAATAGATATGAATATAAATTCGAGTGTAAAAAACTTCATTATATTTGAAAATAGCAATAGTGATAGGTCGAAATTACTACACAGAAAAATAAATATTGGAATTCCAATATGAAGGTAGGTCGATTGTAGAGAATGATTGAATCCAATCTTGTTCAATCAAAAAGCAATTTAGAATTTAAACTAGAGTTCAACTAGAAATGAATCTGAAATGATGAAAATCAATGGTGAAAAGTTTCACAATCAGAATTGACACAATCTCTAGTTCTGAATAAATAAATTAACAAATGCCATAGCTACATATTATAACAATTACGATGACTATACTATATTTAATATTACATTTTTTATTAAATCTACATTCTAAACGAAAATACATAAAAATGATTTCATTCAAATTTTATCATTTTGTTTTCGAAAATAATTTTAATACATCAAGGGAAATCCGAATTTTGTATTTCAAAGTATTAAGGAAGACAATCAAAATCATGTTAAAGAAATTTTTATTCTTGTTTTACACTCTTTTCTATCAAATATTCCAATTTATTACGGAATTTATTTTGTTTTATTATTTTTGTTGTACTGCCAATTTTTGATGAGTAAATAAACAGAAAAACATCCTTGATACTTAACGTATTTTACGTGCTTGGAATCACATTTATGAAAATACAAACTATAACATTGTGCTTATTTCACATATCATGCTCTTCTGTATACATATACATATATTTAATATTTGTTGTGCTTTTTTATATATCTCAGTAGATATATAAGACTTAGAATAAATTGAATTAGTTGAATAAAAAAGAAAACAAAAACGTTTTTCTTTTTTAAATGATTTCCCAAGGCCTCAACGCAACCAAAAACAGAGATTTTTTTTTTAATTTGATTTTAAACACTTTAAATCTACAAAAAAAAAATAGAATGAGATTGAAATTGAAAGTAAAAATCTTAATAGGTTCTAGGATATCAACGACACGAAAATTTAAAAACTTAGATTGTTCACATATGTTTGTTTTATTCCTTTGAAGTTTCAAAATTGGATTTAAATTATTGATTGGTTAATAGAGAGATGAATATTGTTTTTTTTTTTTATTGATTAAATCAATCAATCAAAATGGATAAATTATTTATCACTCTTATCAATAATTTTAAACGCATTAATAAACGCATTGCCTCTTGGATACTTATTGTGGATTAGAGAATTATTATCATAATCATTTATGGCAAAGCTTGGTAGTAAGTAGTATTGTATAGTGGTGAATAGTAATTACTTATATACAAAACAAAAATTGCAAACCCAGTAATGTTAGGGGACATATTGATAGACTTAAGCTATTCGCTCTTATTTTTGCAACTGTAGTTTGATTGCACATTTATATTACATTATTTTATATGAAAGAGTGTACATTTGCAACTGGTTTTATTAGTTTTAGCAGTTGCAGATGTGTCCGCCTTCATATAAGCTAAATGGAACACAAATATGCAATCAAACAGTTGCAAAATTAAAAATTGAATGTCTGCGGTTAGTCTTAGGTAACCTGCCAAATAACATTTTGTATGTTTACATTCCCAGAACAATCTTATGATTTAATCATTATTGTTTTCCAGATACTACGGTTAAAACCCTAAACAACATATTTTTTATTTTATTTTTTTTTATTATCATTGTAAACTGTACAATCTAACATCCAATAATTTGTATACATATAAGCAACATATAATGACTTGCGGTTGAAAAACCCAATGACAATCTAGTTATAGTGTATATCTAGTTATAGTACTAGCGCCGTTTGAAGCCAACAAATTGTTGTCTAGGGTATTTGGATGAGAATGTAATTTTGTTGTTGCACTTCTGCATTTCCTCCTCTATGATGCTTTTAAACTGTTGGTCTTGATGTAAAATATCGTTAGTTACGAACCATGGTTCACGTGCTTAGTATTCAGACTAATTACTTTTGATTGGATTCGTTGTAATATTTCAATATTAGAATTTTTGGCTACTCCCCACAGTTGGATTCTGTAAGTTCATATCTGTTTTAAAATAGTTTTATAAAGCAGAAGATGGTTTTCCGGCGAAATTGGTGATTTGCGACTAATGATCCAATACATTTTATTTAATTTCAAGACAAGCTGTTTTCTTTTGTTTTGAATATGGATTTTCCATGTAAGTCTTCTATCCAAATGCATGCCCAGATACTTGATTGTTTCTTTTTGTTTGGATATTATATCATCTGCATAGTTCCATAGAAAAGCAATCATTAGAATTCCTATTATACCAAGTCGATCTTTGTTTGAAGTCAAATGAAAGATATTACTTGAAGATCTCTTGAAACTTTGCTAATTTCCCAAATACAACACGACGTAGTATAGTAGTATACAAACAAAAACGACGTAAGACAGAGTTGGCTTTGACTGTGTGAATCAATTAGTCTTAATACTAATCTTAACTGATATAACATGTGACTATTAAAGAGGTTTAAAACGATATTAATCGGGCTATGCCAGAAGGGAATAATTAAGATAGGCATAAAATAAGGTTAAGTGAGGCTTTTATGCGATTCAATCGCAAGTTAATAAAGAATAAACTAAGCAATAGGTTCTATTTATAATTGAACTTACTGATAAGTCATTATTTGCTTAAGAAGGACATAATTCGTCTGAGAATTGGCAGTACTGATAACTACAGCATTTGTGAAAATTTCCATACTTAACAGCATATTGAGCAGATTCGCTTTCGCCTGTCTCTATAACTAGCAAGAACTAAACTCAGGTGGTTAGGAGTTATATGTGTTTCATAGCTTGGAAAATATCTCAAAGGTACATATTTTCTTTTGAAAATCTTTCTATTTTTGTTTACAGGTACAGGCTAATTCGCGGAATAAATAGAAGTCCAGTTCGTGTTGCATGACATCGTTATGAGCCTACATTGTGGCCTATAGTTGTGACTCTCTTTTTATTTTTTATTACGTTAAACTCGAAATATTGAAAAAATTACTTTTAAATAAACTAAATTTATTCAAAAATAATCTAAACCGTTCCAATTTCGAACATTTAAGTTGGACGAGAATGCGAATATAAAGTGGATTCCAGTTTAATAAGGTCTAAGCATCCAATAAAAATATCTTACTTGGAATAATTAAGGTGAGAATAAAACAACACGAACTATTATAATTATTTCTTGAAAATTGAATATAAACAGAACGATATTGACGTAACTAGCCATATGCGATTAAATTGCTTTGGTTATGGAAAATCAAACATTGAATTGATCTAAAGTCAAAAGAAGTACACAATATAAATCAAAAGATTGGTATACGACGAACACAGTTAAAAGCATTCAATAAATATGTAATTAAAAACAAAATGATCAATAAACACATGCGATCAAGAGAGATATAGAAGGATACAAAGGTATTATTCCCAACTCTAATTTTAATTACTTTCAATAATTATTCCAAATCCAGACATTAGAATTTTGTCTAATTATTCATATCTATTTTATAAGTTTATATTCAAATTATAATATTACAACACATTACAATTCAATACAAAAACTAACCTTCAGTGTTGCCACTACATTTTGAAAGCAAATTTAATTCAACATCATTCCACTTGAATACTTATAAGCATAACTAATTATTAATATATTGTCTTACATTTCACTATACCTTGAGTCGAAGAAAATAATTATAATCCTTAATCATATTATTACATATTATGTATTTGCAAATATTTATCCGCCCTCTGCTCTGCACGGAAATTGTTAAGAACAATGATTATGATGAGAAAAATTTAATTGTATTTACAATATTCTATCAATTTCAAATTGAATTTAAATATTTTATTCTATACTAATCACGTTTCGGTCAGAGCTTTCTTATTTTTATTTTATTTTATTTTATTTCATTTTTTTTTTTTTGTCTTATGTTATTACATTTTATAACTCTAATTACCAAAAATAAAAATAATATTATGAATTTATTTTCAGAAAATGAAATGAAAAACCCAAAGAAAATAACGAGATTTTTATTACATTATTGTATTGGCAACGTGAATAAAGGATAATAAAGAATATCAATTACTTTTGTCCTAGAATATTTATAAATTTTTGAATTAAGTCATCAATAAAATCATTGTGATTAATATTAACAACGTGTGGGTACGTAATGAGTGGTGTACAATAATGAATGGGTTACTGGTATATTAACTAGAATATTCCATATTATTTTTATTTTATAAAATACATCTACTAATACATTGATATTAAGGTTAATTTCAATTGTATGTGTGATGTCTCCATATGCACTGTGTAGTTCCATTTCTAGAATATTCCTATTCTGATATAATTTTTTATTTTAATTGTTTTTTGTTTTGACATTGATAATTTTTCAATTGAAATTTTAATAATATCATAATGTTTCTCTATAGTCAACTCTAGTTTTCAATTATGCCTGAAGAAATGATGTAAAATAAAAATTTTCATTATCAGCACAGATTCGAAACTTGTGACAGATCTAATTGCAAAAATATTCGCAGCGAATTTGTAATTACTAGCAATACCAATCCCTCCACCTGTCTATAAGCTCATAGATTGCTTCTTTAAAAGAATTTATTTTCGTCCCCAAATTCTTGCAAAAGTTCCGCAGAATGTAAATTCAAACAAATCTACCGGTGCACATGAGTCCTCAAAAATTGCGCAAACACTCTAGCTAAACCTGTGAACAAAGTTTTGCTCATACATAAAAAAAAGCCATTATAGTGCCTATTTGACAGAGCTTGATAAATGCTTAAAAATGGATTGCCCATGGAAAATGAGTGTTTATCATGCTTTGTCAAATGGAATAGTTCTAACTTTAGATTTAATAATTTAATACAATAACTAAGACAAATGTAACACTTAGATTAAGATAAAATAATTATAATAAATTTCTTCTTAATACAACACTCAAACGAAGTAGTTCATTTTAATTATTGTGTCCTCTACACCATACATCATATACCCATTTTCATGAAAAATGGCTTACATCCAGCTAATCCCAAAAAAAGGTCTCCCCCTTACAGTCCCTCTAATTATTGTCAATTGCTTTGACTTCACTATTGTCGAGAGTTATGGAAACGATCATTTACCTTTCAACTTAGAAAAATATCTAGAGAGTATCTAACAGTCTTATAAATAATTATCATTTTGATCCAAAAATGCACAGATGCATAGAAAAATATATATGGTTCCCAGATATATCTGAAGCTTTTGATCGTGTCTAGCATGTTTCATTACTGAAAAAACAATTGAATCGAAGCAATTTTGGGCTGGGAACCATTTTCAATACGTGAACTAAAAATTTCCTTTCACACCATTCAATACAAGTTGTATTCGATGGTTTTATATCCTAAAATTATAATATTATTGTCAACATTATTTAAAATATTTATCAATGATCTCCTATCCACGAATTCAAATCAATCAATCATTGCTAATCATTGTACCTTTGATTCCTTGTATTTCTTTGAAAAAGCTATATTGAAAGGACCCAAACTTCAGTTCATAGACAATATAATTTATTACATAAACAGCGACCTACAAAAAATACAAGACTGCGGTGGTGTAAATCGAATAAAATTTAATATTTCCAAAACCCAGAGCTGCCTCATATCGACAGCGCAGAAACGACCAATACCAAATATCCTATTCGAAAAGGTAAACACAAAAACTTTGAAATTATAAAAATTCTTTGAATGGAAATAAACAACAAACTTTTGTGGTACGATCACATTTTTTTTGTCGCAAAAGATGCTGCTAAATGTTTAGAATTATTAAGCAGAAGTAGAAGATACTTCATAAGGGCATACATTCAGCCAGGACTTGAATATAACTCGCATATTTGGAGTATGCATTCAGTATTAAGCGACCCTACAATACTTAGATAAAGTATAAAAGCGAGCTATCAAAATTATTAATGATGAAAACGTTTTATAACCCTTAACATTATTAAGTCATCGTCGCAACGTAGGATCAGCCACTCTGTTTTATATAAATATCTGTTGGGTAATTGCTCTGACGAAATAAAAAGTACTATGCTCAAAATAAAACCAAACAAGGTAGATACCCATAGTGGGACCCCCTTCCCCCAAATTTGTCCTTCCCGCAATGGAGCCTCTCCAAACCATAACTGTGAAAAATGATAGTTCTTTCATCAACCGAACCTCTAAACTGTGGAGTACCCTACCATTTTATGTCTTCCCAAAACACCTTTCTTACTTCGCTTCATTTAATCGGAGCTATAGCTATAATCTCTAAGGGAATGGAAAAAAAATATAAAAGCCATTATAGCTAATAACAACTATTAACAATATAAATATCATAAACTGGAAAATTAATCAATGAATTACCTATACGCACAGTGGTTATCATACCTAACATGGTTTGTTCAAATAATTTTTTTTGACTCTCTGTTTTAAAAATACTTTGTAGATGTCGATACACAGAATGTAAATACACAGTGGACATTAAAGCTAAATTTTAAAATATTGGTTATAATAGACAAACGGGGGTGGTATTAGTAGGTTTGAAATTATCACAATCATGGTTGATTTAAGCCACATGGTGTCAAAGAATGAACGTATTTTATTAGTACTGATATGGTACACATGTGTGCGAAAGAATGTAATACGAACATGTTAGGTTGCAATTTATTAACAAACAAAACAAAATAAAATAAATATTTAAATATATAAAAATTTATGGTGTAGGTTTTCGATATGCCCTCGCTCTCGAATATTTTATTGCATTCGATTAATTTTTCTGCATAAAAATTTCACATTTACCATTTGGCAATTTTGATATAATTAAAAACTTGCAGCATTTTAGTTAAACATTTTTTTATCCCAATACCCACATATTAATTATATTGCAGTTGCTAGAATAATGTTATTTTGCAATTTCACTTTTACAAGGATTAACAGTAACAAAAACCAAAAAATAAAAATACAATTTAACTCCTACCATACCAAATCAACATTAATTCACAATGGAGTGTGGGAGAAGCAAAAAAAAAAACCTTCACTTTTATTCAAAAATTCAACTTTGAATATTTTCAAATTCCAAATAGAAGTAAAAAAGTTATTTTACACCCTTAAAGCTATGATATTCGAAGAATATTTTTTTACCGTCATGTTGAAAAAAAAACTACTCATCTGAAAAGTATCTGAGTTTGAAAAATAACTACTTATACTATTATATTATTATTTTTTTAGTAGTTAAATTTGATATAAAATTTACACTTCAGAATATTGTATAGCAGAATGTGTATAACAAAAAATAACTGTTTCCTTTTTGTATTTATGTAGGATTCTAGGATAACACTTAGCTTTTTAAAGTACAAACATTTTCACGTAGGTTGATTTGGGGTTGTATTTTATACCAGAAATTATCATTTTTAACCTTTCTTCATTACCGTTATTATAATATTATCAAACAATAAGTCAAATTCTTTGTTACGTAATTTTTCTTCTGCCGATGTACAACCTTTTCAGAACGTGATGATATTTTGTTATATTTAATGCAGATGTTTAAAATCAAAAAGATAATAAAAAATAGCATATGGAATTTGACAAAATAAAGCACAAAGGCAATGAATTGAAACAAAACTGGGATTTACTAATGCAATTTTTTTCCAATACTAAAACTAAACATGTCTAAAATAGATGGTTTTGTGTGCATTATGATAAGGAATAGTCCAAAGTTAAATAAATATATGCTGTATTGCTGTAGTTTATTTATTTATTTATTTCGTCTACAAAGTTAGATCTTACAGGCTAACAACAAAACAACAAAAAAAAAAAAACTATATATAAAAATAAGAAAAAACAAAAAAAGAGTACTTAAAATTATTCAAAAATATAATTAAAACTATATAACGCAAGATCTTTAAATTGAGTTCTATTTAATAAAAAAACATCAATCTTATTATTTATAGCTAAAAACTCATTAAGCAAAGCAGAACACCTTGAAACCGGTTCATTTCTACTATAATTTGTTCTATGAAATTGAATATTCAACAAGTTCTGCGATCTAAGTAGTATCGGTGGTATAGCTAAACCGAAACTCTGTAATAAATTTGATGAATCAATATGTCAAAATATCGAGACCAAACATAACACAGAAAACAGATCAATTTTTTTGAATTTTTTCAATTCTTAATACGTGGATATTGTAATAAAGATTCCAAATAATTACACCGTATTCTAAAATTGGACTTACCAGAGGTACATATAACGTTTTAAGCGTATATGGATCTCTGAAATCGATAGAGTTTCTCTTAATAAAACCCAGCATTTTATTAGCCTTTGCGATTATGTAATCTACATGATTTTTGAAGGAAAATTTTTGACCGAAATAAGCCCCCAGGTCTTTTATATTATTTGATCTATTTAAAATGTTGCAATTTATAGAATAGTCAAATGTTATCGGTGATAATTTTCTAAAATACGACTTCGCGGTACACTTGCTATAGTTTAGGTCTAAACCATTAATTAGACACCAGTCACAAAATGTATTCAAGTCATCTTGCATTGATGTACAATCATGTAAAGATGATATTTTTGAGAAAATTTTCGCATCATCTGCAAAAAAGGAGATATGAGCAAATTTTAGTAATATATCACTTATAAAAAGAATGAATAGCGTGGGTCCCAAATTAGATCCCTGGGGTACTCCCGATTCTACAGGAAAATTGTATGAGGAAAAATTGCTGATCTTTACATATTGCACTCTGTTTCTTAGATATGATTCAAACCAGGAAAGTCCAGTTTTGAAATCATAAGTGAGTGGTATAATCTATCGAATGCTTTTACAAAATCAGTATACACTACATCCACCTGATTACCTAATTCCATTGTGATTTAAGGTATAGTTTACAAAAGATAAGTAAGATTTATAGTGGTAGATCTTTTTGTAGTAAAACCGTGTTGATTATTCGGAATTTTATTTTTAATTAGAAATTTTAATCTGTCATTAATCAATGCTTCAAATATTTTTGGAAAACAAGATAGTTTAGATATCGGTCTATAATTTTTTATATTATTTTATGGAGCGGATTTGTGAATTGGTGTGATGCTGGATAATTTCCAGCAGTCGAGAAAATCACCACTGTTGAGAGAGTAGTTAAATATTATTGTTAACGGAACAGCTAAAGCAGGACAATTTTTCCCTAAAATAGGTGGTATGCCGTCCGGACCATTGCTTTTGTTTCCATCGAGTTTACTAAGAGCTATTAAAATTTCGTCTTTCTCAAGCATTATATTACCTAAGTCAACAATTGGAGTAACATTAGCAAAACTACTCCTTACATTGGCTTTTTGAGGTGTAACAAAATTTGACCTAAAAAAATCGGCAAATAGAGAGCAACTTGTAGACAGATCCCTTGAAATTTTATTTTCGAATTCCATGTGTCGAGGAAAACCACTTATATTCCTCTTTTTGTTTATTACTGACCAAAAACTATTGCTTATCATTTCTTACTTTACACTCCAAGGACCACATATAATTACGATAAAGGAAGCGGTTTCAAAACTCAAATTCCCTTCGTAATCTTTCAAAATGTTTCTTGTCTGCAAGAAGATCTGTTTTTCGGTATATTTTATGAGCTTTATTTCCAGCATTTTTTAGTCTTAACAAATTACGGTTTACGGCATTTAGGATGATTTGACAATACAGTTTTTTTTTCGGAACAAATATTTCTATCGAATTGTTTATCACATTAATAAAAGCATTATATTTATCGAGTAGGCCAACCGGTTCCAAGATGATGTCCCAGTTTACACTTTCCAAAAATATATTTAATGAATTGTAATTGACATTATTGTAATCATATTGAAAATAGTTAGAAATTATATTCTTGCAAAATTTTACAATTTTAATTTTAATTCCTAGTGCAATGTGATGCATATCGCTACTTAAAATTGGACACTTATTTTCATAAATATTAAATAATAAATCTCAAATACTCAAAAATACTAAATCTAATAGTCTACACAAAAACTTTTGATATTTATTTATTTGAACCAAATCTAAACTTAAAAGTTGATCAATGACGATATGAACTGACGTTGAGGACAAATTAAACGGAACCATACGATTTTCGTCTTCCATTCCATCCATTTCCAACTGATATCTGGCAGATTAAAGTCTCCTAAGATGCACAAATGGCTTCGATCATTGTGAATAGAAAATTCATCTATGTTATTAACATGTTTAAGGTAAACATCCGATGGACTGTTAGGCGGTATGTAACCCGATCAGCCCGAATTAAAGTTTGGGCTGTTTCGTCTTCACCAAATATGATTTTGACAGTTCAATAATAGGATCATTAACAATTAAGTTAATTTTAGCGGAGATAAACGTGGATTTGACTGCCAACAATACATCACCTCCTTTGTTAAAACCAGTTGCTATAGGGCACCTATCATATCTGTAGTGACCGAGTAGTTATTTGGAAAAAGTTCAGAAGACATAATATCTTTGTGTAACCAAATTTCAGTAAGAACTAGTATATCGTAGTTGTACTGAGATACAGCATGATAAGACTCTTGAATTTATTTAACGCATACCACTTACATTTTGGTAGTATATTTGAAGATCATATGAACTGTTTCTTTTATGCAACGCTTCTATTTGATTTATCGCTTCACTTTCGACCATTACTTGGTCATTGCTTGAACAATCGAACGTGAACTCCACACGGCCAATTTTTTGGATCTAAAGGAACATGTAAGAAGTTTTCAGGAATACCAACTTTAACTTTAGTTATACAGAGAAGTGTTTTTAGAACCTTATATATATAAAAAAAATCTGTCCATGGCCATGAATAATATTTTGGGTATCGCTACTTTGCAAACGACAACTTCTTGCAGTTGATGAATTACTCAAAAATTTCTATTCTGAAGTTTTTCTCAACATACAAATATGACTTCTATGCAAATTGAAATACAATAGTTATTAGCTCATATCACTATTATGAACTGTTAAGATGTCTTGTATAAAATTGCCATTAGTTTGTCAAATAAAATTAATTATTTACTAGCCTAATTTTAGAATAACTGATGTCATCGAAAAAAAATTGGAAAAATGTATCTGTTCTTAAGTGTCTTCGACAAAGTACGGCATGAAGTGCTTGTCAACAAAATACGTCGCGTGCTCCCCGAAACATATATCGAACTGATCTCATCATAGTTATCGAATCGAGTATTTCAAACTAAGCGAAAAATATTACTCTGCTCTATTCAATATACACGCAGGAGGAGTACCATAAGGGAGTATATTTATATTTACTATACACCAGTGATATTCCAGAGATAGAAGATGCAATGGTAGCTACTTTTGTAGATACTGCTATATTAGTAGTCTGCAAAAATATAAATGAAGCTGAAAAAAAAAAGTTCAACAAGCCAATAACAAAATCTCCATTTTGCGGAAAAGATGGAAAATTAAATTGAATGAAGCCAAATCCACTCATGTTAACTTTACGAATAAAAAATTGAGTCGGATATTGCAGTAAGATAAACAAGTCTCAAAATTCTGCAAAATAACTGTATGATGCTTGACGCAAAGCTTAGATGGAAAGCGCACGTCAAGAAAAAATAAAACTAGAACTAGATCAGAAATACAAGCATTTGTATTGGCTAATTTGGCGGATATCTACGCTTTCGACATATAACAAAGTTTTGATTTACAATCAAATGGTGAAGCCAGTCTGGGTATATGATATTAAAATATGTGGTTGGGCTAAACTACTACATTTTCAAACTATCCAAACGTTCAAACGATCTAGAACAAAGTATTGCGAAACATTGTTAATGTCCCTTGGTTTGTTCGCAATGCTGACCGATTCAGAGAGAACTCAAGATACTTGTCATAAAAAAACGAAATGAAAAAAGTTGACTGTACGTCATAAAAGTCCCCTTTCTCAACATGTCAATGTCGAAATTTCACGTTTAGCTAACAATCAAAACTATGTTAGACGGCTTAAACGAACGCAACCGTTTGAATTATGTTAGGTTAAAATCTTTTATCTCTTAAAAATTCCTAATGGGATCTGGTTTGATCAAAGATCAAAGAAGAACAGAGTTAAAATTGTATTAATTGTTAGTCTTAAAGACCAGTTTTGTCCATAGTTACAGTCCATAACTTCGTTCTTCCCCGGCACATCGAACAAAAGTTGAAGGCTCTTTTCATAATTTTCTTCTATTTGCAAAAACGAGTCTCAAAGAAATGTATTCGGCAACTCTACAAGACAGCGTTCTAGGTCCAGTCCGTTGCTTGTTATACACTGAAGACTAGCGTCAAACACAATAATAACGATTTTTATCAATAATACGGCCATACTTGTATCTCGTAAAGGTAAGACTCACAAGCTCACACTATTAAAGAAACCGTTTCAGATAAGACCTGTTGGGGATTAGTTTGAGGGTCAATAGGGTAAGCACTGACTGATTAAGTCAAGGTTGTAGTGGTTGAATATCTAGTCATCCAGATATTGAAAATCTGATACTGAAATCTGTTGGTGATTTGTAAGGAGGATCATAGGGTAAGCACCGGCTGATTGACTTAGGATTGTATATGTTGAATATCAAGTCAGCCAGATCAGTCTGCAGACCATTAAAACGTTCAACTAATAGTGAATTGTATTACTATCGCATTATGATTTATTGAAAAGAGTTCTGTTTACTTTAATACTTTTATTTCCCAAACTAATCCAAACTGTAAAATATGTTCTGAATAAAAGTTAAACAACAATGGTGACAGAATGCAAATCAATTAATGAAATGAAATTTTTAGTAAAAAAAAAAAAAATCATGAGGAAAAACAGTATAGAATAAATTATCATATAGAAACAGATAAAAAGATACGAGTATACCAAATACACTATGGGTAAACATGAATGTTGTGAATATTTAAAAATGTAGAATGTAGATATCATACATATTTCATATTCTGATGTTTATTTTTAATTTGTGATGTTGTTTATATTGTATAGCATGAAAATTTAATACCTCATTCTCTCTCTCTCTCTCTTTATCACATTTTGTTTTTAATGTTTATATTTCAAGTTTATTAGAGTAAATTTTTTTTATTGAAATTTGATTTGGGATAAGAAATAAAGCCTTGAAGTTCCTTAAATTTTATTTTTCAAATTTATTTACTTTTATTTTAATTTTAATATGGTAGGTACATATCGACAAGTTGTATTAAAACAAAACAAAAATTATTTTTTTTTCTTTTGAAAGTTCTTTGGTAAAATATTTGTACGAAATCATTTAAATAGGAACGTTTGGGTTATGTAAGGGGTTTTTTGATAACAATGATCTAATATTTAAAACTATAAAATATCTCGCAAAGCTCCCACATCGCTCTTTTTGACCCTATATCATGTGCAAGAGTGTAATTGTTCAGTAAATAGTTTTATTCTTACCGAACCGAAATAGTCTTATCATATACTAATAAAGATAACCCGAAAGATATACACTGGAAAATAGGATACACTATCTGGATTTGATATCAATTTACATTTTGTAGTGATAATATCATCTGACTACTAATTGGAAGATCCGGTGTTCGAGTCCAGGTAATGCAAAGAGCATAAATATTTAATGGAATTAAACAACGAAATTTTATTAAATTCGTTTGGAGTGTAATTTGGTAATAACTGAGTAAAATGGAACGGTTTACTATCCGATGCCTGCATCTATGTACAATACATGTGTTAACTATGAAATATCAAATACCAAATAAAAATTCACAAAATTCAACACATAAGAATACCAAAATTCCAAAATCAATTAATTCATTATAGTGTCATCATAGTGTTTTCGAATTCAATCATATTGCTTGTATTCAACAGAGGCATAAACATTAATTAGGAAAAGATATTCTGGAAAAAGGTGTTATCTTCAGTTTTGTATCCAACAGCGGCTACACATAAAAAATGTTTATATAAATATTCTGTAAAAGGCTTAAAACTTTAATTTTGAATCCTAATCTAAAATCTCTTCTAACTCAGAATCTCGCATCTATATTCATTGCATATCTATATATCTATATATAATGTATATATATATATATATATATAAATGTATGTATATGTATAATATTTATCACAATCCATATCCAGAATATCCAGTCAACTGAAATATAGGAAAATGACATTCAGACAAATAAAATATAGGCAAATGAAAATACAGGAAAATATGACACGCTCCCAAATGGAACTACCTTCTTTAAGAATGCAAATTAAATTATTATTAAACAAAATTAAAGCTAAAAAGATTAATTTTTTGATGTCAGTAAAAGCTAAATTTTCCAGCTGGCAATTAAAAAACTGAATAAAAGTAGTATATTTGCAGTCTATATTAAGCAATAGCTTCTATGAGTGACCTATCACCTATGAGTGAACTTAAAATAAGCATTCACTTGCTAACTCTCGTAAAAAATGGCTGCATTTATTAATATTCGTG
This sequence comes from Argyra leucocephala, assembly GCA_963942445.1. NCBI lineage: Eukaryota > Metazoa > Arthropoda > Insecta > Diptera > Dolichopodidae > Argyra > Argyra leucocephala. The sequence goes on along the minus strand of OZ012680.1, from coordinate 18,222,334 downwards.
CTCGAAAACGTTATTGAAGATGATTAGGTTTTGTAAAAGAAGATTATTTTAAATTATATAGATTTAATGGAAAATATGTAATGTGGTTAGCAAATTATTTTCTTTGTTGTAAACAGGTGCTACTTTGTCGCCTAAAAATAAAATGGTAATATTTCTTCGTTTTATAAGTGACACTGACTTTCGAATTGGTGTAACCTAATAGAAACAAGGAGTACTTCGGACAATGCATTGTAAGATTATCAGTATACAGTAATTACAAAAATGTATACAATATAAAATTTCAAGTAGTGTTTGGGAAATAAGGGAAGCTCAAAATCTGTGGTTCGAACGGTTTAGTTTCCCCTTTGCTATAGGAGTCATTGATTGCACAGATGTTGCAATAACCCTTTCACAAGCAGAAATTTTTCGAATAGTTCTATATTCTCTACATAATCTACGTTACCGGTCCATACAATTTTTGTTTAACACAACTTAAGTAAAGCTATGTATAAATTCTTTCGGGGTTTTTTAATCAAAATATCAAATTTTACGAGATATAGAAGCATTTCTTTACAGTGCAAAATCACCTAAGGTGGGTGGGTCTTAAAGGAATAAAAAAACTCATGGTGATGAATATCTTTACCGTAAGGGATGATTCTGTAGTATAAATGTTCAAGCAACATGCAACGCAAGCGAAATGTTTACAAGTATTGATGCACAGTGAACGACAGTAGAACTCTGAAGAGATCTATTATACAGGGTGGGCGAAAAGTCACGTCTGCGTATAAAAATTGAATAACTTTTTCACCGTACTACACCACCATGCAAAACTTAACGACCGAACAACAAAACAAAGTCGTAGAATTTTACTTTTCCAATGGGCATTCGAGTTTCTTAACAATTTAATAATGAGTGATGAAACACATTTTCATCTTAATAGATATGGAAATAAACAAGATATGCGATTTTGGGGTACTGCAAACCCCAGAGTTGTTCACCAGCGCCAATTGCACTCGCTCAAGTGTACATTATGATGTAGAGTGACATCACAAAGAGCAATAGAGCCCTACTTCTTCGAGAATGGAGTGACGGTGAATGGGGACAGGTATTATACTATGATTAATAATTTTGTACGTAATGTGGCAGCCAACAAGTGGTTCCAGCAGGATGTAGCAACAGCACGCACATAAAAATAATAAAAGTTATTCAATTTTTACACGCAGGCGTGACTTTTGACCCACCCGTTATAATATTTGAAAATATAATATTACAAAATATATGAAAGATGAATTCATGTTAGATGAAAACGAAAATTTTCACAGTACTAACAAGGACTACGAAAATGAAGATTTATATGTATTATTAAAAGAAAGTAACACAAGTTCTGGGTAAACGAAAAAAAGATGGAATGAAGAATATATTAAATTCAATAAAATTCAAAACTCTTGTTGAAACTAAAAAAAAAAACTCTAAAATTTTAATTTGATTTATTTTTTATGTTTTAATTAATTATTTGGTTTTTTAGAACATATTTTTTTGTATTGCATCTAATTTTTACATGTTATATTATTTAATTTTGTAGATATCGACTACTTTGAAACAGATTTAAAATACATTTAGGTGCCTATAACACACATTCATGAATGATCAATATATGGTCCATATATTGATGACAAATTATTAATGGCGGTTTTATTCTCATCAATAATTCAATCAGGTGACCCATCAATAATCTCATCAGTTTTAAATTATTTTTTATTAATTGTTTTTTATACTTGGTCAAGTACAATGCCAAAAGATACTTGACCAAGTCAAAATTCATCTCTACAGTCTACACTCTACAGGTCATACAAATATTATTATATAATTTTCTGCATTTATCTGGATGTTTGTTTACACATATACAAATTGTAATATGTATACAAATTGCTTTGGTACTCTTTTTTTAACCCCTGACTACCATGCTAAACCTTTGCAGGAAAAAATACCATTGCATGAAATATTTTTTTTTAATTTAATGTAAGTCTTCTTCGCAAATAATAAGGAAAAATAAAAAATAATAATAATAATATAAATAAAACAAACAATTTTTTTGATTTATAATAATTAGAACTAATAGAAATTTTATCAATAGTTTAATATGGTATAATAACCAAAAGGCAAAAAGCATTTAACACAAAAAGAAACATAATGAACTTAAAGGTTATTCTTATTACTTAAAATTATACACAATATGCATATGTGTCTACAAATTTTTTTTTTTTTTGTTGTTGTTATGATAATGATCATAGCATCATAGTTTTGTTACCGTATGAATAGCCTGTATAGTACTATCGGTATATAATATACTCTAGCCAGAAATATGATGCGATGAAGAATTAAAATTGTTATTTATTTTTATTTTTTTTTGTTTATTGTTTTTTTTTTAAATATTATATATATATCATGCACGAAGCGTCCATATATTGAGTTGAATGAGTGCTTCCCCAAATGAAATATTATTTATTATTTCTTACAGCTTAATATAAAATTTATATTTAATGTAATATAAAAATTACTTAATTACAAAAATTCAATTCGAATGAAAAAAAAAATTTCAAGCAAAAATTATATGCACAGATATTAACTACATTATGTATGTTTAGAAAATAATGCCTATATAAACATCATTACTTTCTATTATTCTTTCAATCATACAAGCCAACAAGAGATATTCAACAACCACAAATTTATAATATTTGAAAATAATGCCTATTAAAAATCATTATTCTCTTACCAATATGCTATAATAATTATACATTGTAAAAAAATATAATGACAACATAAATATCATTCTCCTCAGTTCTCTTCGCATTTAAAATATACATACACTCAAACACACTGTCTCTATTTAGTTTCGTAGCAACAACAACAAAATAATAAACGAAGCGACAATAAAATAAAATCTTAGAAGGGAAAAAAATTGAATTTGAATGAGTGGCTGATATTCATTCCAAATTTACCTAATATAATTAGAAAATATCTGATAGAAAATGGATTATCTAGGGAAACAACAACAAAATATCGCATGACACAAAATGAATTTACAAATAAAAAAAGTATCAGGGAATGAATTAATTTTATGCATTATTGTGGTTGTTGACTTAAATGAGAATTAATATTTATATAAATAATAGATGTAGTTTTATGTTTTTTTTAGAGAGTAGTATTGATTTGTGTGAAGTAATTCTATAGTTTTTTGTTATTGAATGCTACATTGTTTATTTTCAGCCATAATTTTGTTTTATGCAGTTTTGAAACAATTTTTTAACAAATGTAAAATTTTAAAATGTTTTTTTTTTTATTATTTATAAATAATTAAAATAGATAATTGTAATTGTGTTATTGAAATTTTAAGAAAAAATCATTTTCGGTTAGAAGTTTTGAGGAAAAATTATTAATTGTTAAAGATGATAAACCAGTGCTTGCTCTACTAATAACAACAACAACAACAATAAAACGATGTAATCAGCATTTTTCAGTAAAATCTTTTAATTCGTATACGTGGTATTTTCCAACATAAATATAGAAAATTCGTATTCACACTTTTTTACATTCCTTTCTTAAAGTCAGAGCTTAAATTAAAGTTATATTTTCAGATGAAAATTTAAATAACAAAAACAGTATATGCAAATATTAACATTTTTAATTCAAACTGGATTAAACAGTTCTTTTAATAACATAATAACTGCTTCAGTTGAGCGATCCTTTGTTCTGCCTAAACATAATTAAAACTACTTTGAGAAGTAGATGTGAGTAAAAACTTTGACTGTCGAAATTAGCAAAAATTTCAATAGAAAAAGAAAAGCCAAAGCAAACTGATGCTTCCTTTTATAGTGCTTCCCCAGTTGAAAATTTCACGCCCCGTCACTGATATATATATATATATATATCTATATGATATATAAATTTATGATCGTATATAATATTTAGTATGTATTTAGGTTTTGGTTTTGCTGATTTACACATAAAAGCAATAACAACCTATACATTTTAGAAGAATATAAATGAAATTTTGGACTATTATTTTTTATTTCTTATCTTCGTAAATTTATAATTTTTAGGTATATTTGTGTTCTTCAAGTGTGTAGAAATGTATGTTGTAGAGACTTAGAGAGTGATGATGTTTTTTAATATAGTAAGTAGGTATATATATATAGGTATCGGTTAAAACATATTGATTGTTGTTCTTCTTTTTAATGTAATATGTTATAAATAATAATTATGTATGAATTTTAACATGAACAGTTCGATAATGAATTTTTTGAAATGAAATGAAATTTTAAATAACCGCTCAATGGTTTACAAGTTATGGACAGTTTTGTAAAAACCTATTTATTTGCAATAAATTTTTTTATTTTAATTTTTTCTCCAACACGAGTTTTTATTTTATTCATCAAAATAAATATAATGTGTACCTACAATATTATTCTTTTTTTATATTTACAATTTTATTTATTTTTGTTTTTAAAATTGTTTTCGTTCAAAGTTGTGGCTCATTATAAAATATTATTTGTTCGTTATAAACTTTGACGCTAAGCTTACGCAGCGAATGTTATTGAATGTTAACAGGATTAACTTAATTCTGAATTATGGGATAAGTTTTCAATGTTGGCAAAAATGATGTCGATAAAATGATCAAGTAAATGACCCTTAGGGAATAGAAAATTTTGCACCTTACTACAAATATTCTGTTTATATGGTAATTAAAAGCGTTATAATACAAAAATAAAGGCATGATAAATTAGTAAGCAAATACGTATTTTGCTTAAACTTGAAATGAAAACTCTAATGAAGGAAGACATGCTAGAATTTATTTTGCCTCCATCATTTATGGCGCGTTACAAAGCTAGTATTATTATATTTCTATTCAAATTAACTGAAGTGTATTTATAATTTGAACATAATATAATTTTATTATAATTGATTTATAAAAGGATTCGTTCGAAGAATACACAAATATTTGAAGAAAATTTTCAAAATTGATTCAAAATTTATTGAATTGTTGTTCTTTTTTTTCTTATTTATCTCTATTTTTTTTTTTTTTTTTTTCTTATAAAAATAAATATCCTTAGCTGAGATAACAGTATAATTTTCTTATTTTATTTTACTCTTCAACAATCATTAACAATCGTTGAGAAAAAGAACATTAAAAAAAAAAAAAAACAAAACAAACAAAAGCATAATAAGTGCAAGGATTTGTTTTATAATGGTAAGATTCTTTACCAATGAATTTTTGTTAAATAAATTTTTAATACTAAAATTAAAAAAAAAAAGTTCAAGGACATCACGAATTGAATTTTCAATGTGAAAAATTATTTTTTGCAAAATACATTTATCTGTTAGTCTGTTTTAAATTTAAAAAAAATGTGTGTTCATGTGATTTCATTTATTTTCATTTGAGGATGTAAGTATGTGTTAAGTGTTAAACATCAACACCTCATAAGTTTTCTAACTTGTTTAGAGGTCACAATGAGAACCAGAATTAGCTTACATTTTTTATTAGGGTGAAACTTTGGTCTTATACTCGTCGAATATATTTGAAATATGCATTCATCGTATAGAAAAATGCTTCAAATTCCATGGGTAGATCATATCGCAAATAATAGAGTTTTCCGTAGAATATTTCTTGAAAGCTTTAGAGAAAAATTCACATTTTAGACATGTCAGAAATACGTTTAGTTCATATTTATAACAGTTTAGTTCAGATTATCTGGATCAAAAAAGGTAAGTACTATACTCATGAAACAATTGAAGGGCTTAAATCTTAGAACGGGAATAGATAGAAAACAAGTATCATAGCTATGCAGCATTGTAAACGAACAGGTGTATCCAAGATCAGTGAATTAATTTACGTACGGTATAAATCTTATAACTATTTCATTGAAACTGCTTAATAAATTCTAAATTGATAATGCTACTAAATAAACAGATACGATGATGCAAAATACGATAATAAATACTTCGTAAATATTTAATGATATACCTATATCTGTATATTATTTAAAAATAAATCCTACCTCAAGGATATATACATCAAAAATAAATTTACTTTTCTACGATAAAATTATCGTCCTCAGACAATTAGCTTTAATTGCTTAAAATTCTTTTTTTTTAAAAAGGTACTAAGTACATTTTTTGTTTTTTGTTTTAAATAAGATTAATTTTTATAAAACTGCGAGCCAAGAGAATATAAATGAATTTCTACAAGTATTTCAACAATGTCTGAATATTTTGTCACAAAATTAACATTTCATTTAATTGTCTATTAAATTAAAAATTAAAATTTCCTATAATTCTTCACTCCATACAAATTTATGTACATCGTTTTCCCTCACATAATAAATAATACGAGGACAATGATGATGATATTGATGATGATGTTGATGATGATGATAATTCTTCGCAAGAACTTGTTAAATTTATTTTCGAATTTATTCTCTATATATATATATATATATATATATATGTATAGATTCTAAATATGAAGACTGCATAGCAACAAATCTATTTGGAGTCTCTTTTTTATTTAAAAATACGTGACTTGAAAGTTTAATTCATTTTTTTATTTGACTATTTTCGATACTTAAAACAATTTTAATTTTTTATTTTTATTTTCTTACTTGACTCTATTATTTCAAGATTTTCTATTTTCAGGTGAATTGCTAAACATTTTTAAATAATTTTGAATATCCTTTTTAGAATTCAAATGAAATTTTACAAAGTGTAGTATAATAAGATTTGTTAAGTTTATTATTATATAAATATCTTTTGAATTATTTATCTAGACACACATACACACACAGTTTAAATATAGTGAGTCAGAAAAAAGTTTAGATACAGTACTAATAATTCATTTTGTGAAAATAATTTAATTTTTTTTTTTTATATATGTGACGTCGATATAAAATCTTAAATTTAGAAAATGTTGATGCTAAATAAAAAAATAGATCCACCCTATGCTGCTGGGGTTTCGTTGCACCGATGATGACGATGAAATAAAAAATTAAATAAAAAAAAATACAAATTAAAAATGTTATTACAGAAGTAAATTTTGAAGTGTGACCAAAATATGATAATATGTTATTTATAAAAAAAATCGTGTAAGTTGGCAACACTTTTCCATCCAAAATACATTTTGAAATTTTGGCTATAACTACTGACATTTTAATAATAAAAAAATATTATGTTGCAGATTTACAATACTAAAACGGTTCTTTTTCAAAAAACACTACAGCCTAATTCGAGCCTTAGCCACGTCACATGAAAACGACCAAATAAGATACGTTTCGTCATCGTCAGTTGTGACAATATTACATTCTCTAAAATTACATTATTTGTATTAGAAGCGATATGTTGGGTCTTCTTATTTACAATGGAATATTACAAAAAGTATAAAAATTTAACTCTATGCCAATAAGTAACCTAATCCAAGCTTATAAAATGTTTTCTTTTATAACGAGTGTTTTTTTTTTAAAATGATAGAACTCTAAATTGAAATAAAACACATTTAAATTAAGATTGAAGACAATTTTTTTTATTTCATTTCAATTAGCATAAACAAATTATCATGGAAAGATTGACACGTCGCAACAAAATTTACAAATTGTTAAAATCTATTTTCAAAATCCGTTTTCTATTCACCAAATTTATAGAGGGCTACGTGAAATTTATGGTTTACATAGTTGTCCATCAGGGCAGATTATTCGCCCAAATATCGATAGATTTCGGATATCATTTTCTCTACTCGATGCAACAACAACTGTGCGCACAGAAGAAAATATCGGTGCTGTAAGAGCTAGTATTAATGAAGATCCAAATTTGTCTATTCGTCGACATTCACAACAAGTTGAACTATGTGCAACCACCACATGAAAAATTTTGCGTAAAGATTTTGGACTGCACTCATACAAGATTCAACTGGCTGTAGAACTAAAGCCAATTGACCATAATAAACGTTGTTTGTTTGCTGATTGGATCTTAGAACAGCTTGAAGTTGATCCACTTTTTTATTCGGTTGAACGGCTAAGTAAACAAGTAAAATTCTGCAACTGAACGAAAACAATCCTCAATAAATTCAGCTGGTTTCATTGCATACTGAAAATTGCACCGTATGGTGTGCTTTACACGCTAGAGACATCATCGGCCCATATTTCTTTAAAAACGATGCTGGAACTAATGGTATACAGTGAAAAATGCTTGTTACAGATCGATGGTCAATAATTTTTTGTTTCAAAATTTGAATGTTATTTACCCGGAAGTGTTTTCTTTCGAACAAGATTGTGCTACACCTAATACTGCTACCGCAACAATTGATATATTGAAGAAAGATTTGGTGATAACATTATTTCGAGAAATGATCCCATTAATTAGCCTACCAAGATTATGCGAAACAACGCCATTGGATTATTTTCTTTGGGGTAAGCCAGATAAATCAGAAACAAGAGTCGCTTTGTAAGCCAACATAACCGGTGCGGTTGATGAAATAAGGCCTGAATTACTCAAAAAAGTGCTGCAAAATTAATCTGATCGAATGCGGTTTCGCAGAGCTAGTTGTGATATACATATATGCCAGAAACTATTTTAAAAATCTAAATGTCATTAAATTATCTTTAAACTAAAAAATAAATTTGCTTTAATTTTAATTTAAATGTGTATTATTTCAATTTAAAGTTCTATTATTCTAAAAAAAACCCACTTTAAAATAAAATGGTAAGCCAAAAGCCTCTCTGCAACGGTTGACGCATGCAAATTGACGCATGTTCTTTTAAATTAAGTTATGAGTCATCTAAAAATGAAATAGTCTTCTATTCAAGTTCGTCCTTCAATTCACTGGACACCATCATATAGTAAGAGGGCTTTCTCGGTTTTGTAAATAGAAGGTGTGGACTCATGCTCATTTAAAATCAAAGAACTACTCCCTCTGTTTAAACAGTTCCATCGTGAAGCAAGAAGAGCCGCAGATGACACAGTATAAATACCAAAAACAGGTTACGGCAATTCGTTTATAGTCCGGATTTCACAAATGTGGATTCATATTCGTTCTAGGGTGTTTCAACATTCAAATATCACCATAATCTAAACTTCATTCTGCATATTCCTATCAATTCCTTCAATAACTTTCTTCTTTCTTCCTAATATCTTGTCCTATCCCATCAAAGCGTACCTAAGTACTAAAGGTGGCATCCTCTAACGCTTGGCTGTTTATATAAAAAATGTTTTAATTAAATTTATATTGTTATATTATAAATTATATTTTATAATTGTGTGAAGTAAGAGTTGTATATTTTGAATATTTTGACCGACAGCCACCCACACTGTATATATGGATGGAGATATCGATCAAATCAACTAACCAAAACAAATTTAAATGTTTGCGAAGAAGTTAGTACACACTTTTTCGATGTTTTAATCATTTTTGAAATGTATAGTTCTGAAACCAAACCCATCTGGAAATGGAACTTCAGTTTTATATACACCTTTTCGATTGGTTGTCCTGGTGATTGATAATAACTTGACACAGCTTCGAATAAAATTTTTTCAACCCTTTCTATAACAATTTTATTAGTTTTCAATCATTGAAATAGAAAGAAAAAATTGATATCACATTAGAATTCATTTTTGGAAGTCACTGTATATAAAAACATACATATGTACAAACAAACAAACAAATAAATAATATATGGTATTAGAAGTAAGATGAATTTTTCATTTTTATTTTATTTATTGTTGCTTCATGAATTATTTGAAATCGATTTGATATGAAAATTTTTCTATACCTATAAACATAAAATATTTAAACTTACGTTAAGATCTTTTTAAGTACATTGAACTCACCTAAACTATTAATCGGTTTATTTGGAAAGAATTTCAAGGATTTACTTTGATGAATATTATTATTTTAATCTTGATTCATTTTGGAAATATTCCAGAATAAAAACAAATTTATTTATTCCATCATTTTATTCCATTTTGTTGATTTGGTATAACATGAATGATAATAGATTGTTCAAAAGTTACAAGATTAATTTGGTTATAATTCGATTTTGTATAGAGGGTGTTTCGGAAATAATCTGCTATTAGTTTAGGTGTAATTGAGTAGGTCGTAAAAAAAAATAAAAATAAAAATCAGTAGATGGAAGTAGATTTTGATAGTCATTTCGATGTGAGGGTGCCTTAAATATTGGTTTATTTATGAAATATTTTGATTTTATTCACAGCTTAGAATAATTGAGGATTGTAGAAAAAAATATGTCATTTTGATCAGTAGGGACATTTTGAACAAATTTGTTAATATTACTCTTGAACTTTCGTAGATTGCACGTAGGTATATTTTTGCACTGTGGAAACTCATTTATTGGAATATGGTTCCACGTTCTGAAAATTTTACTACAAACGAATTACTATAGTGGCCCAGTTTTGGGCCACCTAGGAATTTATACTGAGTAGGGGTGGACACTTGTTGCCTCTCTGTTCTTAGGCGGAAATGTTAAAGCGGTGGCATTAGGGTTCTTATTTCGTCTGAAAAAAAGGTTTGTGTAAGTAAACATTTTTTTTTTGTTTAAATTAAAATTAGTTTTTAAGACTGAAAAAAATCAATACAATTTGGGCTCTATAACTTCACATATTTTTGATCAAAAAACATTACATTAGGAGTTTCTGAGAGCTTCATCACAGCTCAACTTTTGAATTTTTTCAATTGTTCTTAAGAATTTTCAATTTTGTATGATTTATTTATCTAAATTTACGAGAATATCATGGCAAATGTATTCGGTGTACTCAGTTAACGATTCGCAATCTGCTTCTTCTTCTTCTTCATTTAGTTTTATAGTTCGGGGTGAGCTGTTAGAGCCTTCTTTCGCAATATTCCAGAACTCTGCCAGTTTTTCACTTTCTGCTTTTTACAGTCATTTTCTGTATTATCTTTCCATCTGTTTTTTGGTCTGCATCTTGCTCTATTATATTTTGGTATTGTTTTAAAGGCTGAGGGCGATTCGTTGCTGAGGGCGATTTTCGTTTATTATTATCATATCGTAATCGTTGGGCCTATACAAACTTTGCAATATCACCATGTTTGTCATCACCATGTCATCACCACAGATTTTTCGGATTAGTTTTCTTTCGAATATACTTAAATGTTCCTCTTATCTTAATGTAAGTGTCCAGCATTCACATTCATATGTTACTATTTTTTATTGTTTTATATATCACAAAATTTTTTCTCGAATTGTAGTAATTTTTTATTAGAACAATTCGGAATGTAGTACACAAATTTTAGAAAACTGGAAGCATTTGAAATAGAGTAAGACATGTGCATTTCATAGCATCCATTCAACGGAAAATGTTGCTAATCTGTTGCTAATCTGGTATCAAAAACCTCCGCGGCTTCGTTAAAAGCTCAAATTGGTTCAACGAGTAGGGTATTACGCGAGGAAAGTTCCCGTGGTATCACAATGCTACCTCACCGGTCTAAGTGTGTTGAAATTTTCGGCAACCACCACTACCTACCTACCGTAAATGAAAGTGTAGCCGAAGAACAATAATTATCAATTCATCGACGTTGGCCTATTTTAGAGCTTTTCTAATTGTCTTTCAAGTATTTTGCGTTACAATCAGTTGCACCTGCATACGCTTAAAAGTCAGATAACAGAAAAACTTAAATCAAAAAACCATGATTAGCGAAGAATTAAGCATTAAAGCAGATTGGGTGTGACAGCACACCGAATTTGATACCGACTTTTAAGCATATTATTATTTTAGTTCGAATTCGAAATCAAAGTTAATAATTTCAAAGATATGTAGTCCAAGATGTTATATAAAATTTGCCACACATCAAATGCAAACTTGTTTGGAAACCCAAACTGGAACACCCCTTATTATTCAACTGCAATTTAATAAATAAAATATAAACGAAAGTACTTAGAATAGCTTTAACAAATATTCAGTCACCATAATTCCAAAAGGATTGAAGATAGGTCAGTTGGGGGGTACACAATTTTTTGTTTGTTACAACCTTCTTAAACCTGAGGTTAATGTAGGTTATTTTCGACACACTCTGTATACCTGTATATATTCTGTCTAACAGATGGAACAATTTCTTTTATGATAACATTTAGACTTGATTAATTGATAGCATTTATTTAGAACGTGTTATGTAATAGAAAATGTATTAGGATGTATACATATACGTATATATATGTGTATATTTTCTGCAATAAATTTTGAAGAATTTTTTTTTTTTTTTATAATGCTAATAATAAATTTTGGAAATATTCATAAAATCGGAATTGGAAAGTATAACGAAAAAGTTTTACTAAGTTGTTAAAAGCAGTTGTTGCATATGAAATAAAAAATTCTGAAAATGAATGGTGCCATGAAAAAATGCTTTTACCTTTTCAATACAAGTCCCTACGAAATAGTATAAATAGTTTTAAAAAATTTTGATGTAATAAATTCATATATGTATGTATCTATCCGCCCTATACCCCACGAATGGGGTTGCAGAACAATGATGATGTATCTATCAAGGATAAAATTTGCTTCACCAGTCTTTGGTACTGCCTATGATTCTGATCTATAAATCCAAAATATTTAGGTTAAAGGATGGTGGTATGATGGTGACATTAGCATTTTTAGTGTTTTGACATAGTTGTAGATTTGATTCGAGATGATTTTTGTCAAAGATATTGAGTTGTTTTGACAAATTGAGCAGCAACGGTTTATAAGGATTATTATTAGCTGGTCTCCCATATTGATAAACTTTGTGGAATAAACGGCAGGTCCATCGTAAATAATTTATGAGCTAATTTAAAATTATTTGTGAGGACAGCGATGCTTTTACCAATATATCCTGTTCAAAAAAAATTTTATTTAATAAAAAATCTATAAATTTTGTTTTTGGCATTTTTGTTCAATAGACCTACTTTTCAATGAAAAAAACATGAACAAAAAATTTTGAAAATTTGTTTTTGGAATTTCACATTTGTTATTTTACAAATTCAATTCATAAATTCGTGTTCGTTCCCAATCGTTTCTGTTAAATAATTATATGGGTTCACGTGTAATATGGACTGGATTTATCCTCTTAGAATTGGAATTACAATTGTTTTTATTTTATTTTGATTTTAATTTTTTTATTTTTTTTTATTTTACATGCTACACGAATTTACTGCTAGGATCCAGTATAGTTCCGAATTTACTGCTAGGATCTAGGATCCAAAAGCTTGGTTTACACAAAACTGTTGCAGGTACGGATTAGAGAGATAAGATTATAGAAATGAATAAGATGATAGAAATTTTCATTATTGCAAAAAGCAATTAGAGTAGCACAATACTCAAAGTGCTGTTGAGCCATTGTATTATACCATTGTATATATTTGAACTGCCCTATTCAACGATAAACAATTGTTGAATCCTATTGAAAAATCCAAGTTTTTTTACTATTTTTTTTTTGCTAATATAATTTATATGACTTTTAAATTTTAATTTGCTGTCAATAATAAAACCTAGGTATTTTATTTCACTAACAACTTGCAGTGATGAATTAATAATAATAATGCTAATTATTAAACTCTCCGTTTAACATCATCGCTTTTGCTTTATTTACGTTTACTTGCCATTTTTTTGATTTAAACCATACATATTGAGTTTTCCAAGATCTATATTAATTTTACTTGTACAGAAGTCTACATTTGCCCCATATACATTAAAGCATCATCAGTACAATTTTTGAGTAATCAACAGATTTTTCGATGACTTTTACGAATAATAAAAACAATAACACTCCCAAGATAGTGCCATGAGGTAGGTACTCCTATTGAAAAAACTTCAGATGCAGATAATTTGTTATTTACTCTTGTCTTTTGTTTTCTATTGCTGATATAATATTGGAAGTAGGAACCATTTGCATTCTACATCTCTAACTCCGTAGCCATACATTTTTGTTAACAACAGCTTGTAATCTACCATTTCAAATGCACGTTTAAGGTTAATAAATACTGCCACAATACACATTTTACCTTCAATAGCCACCTAGCAATTCGTGATAACAAAATTAAACAGCGATTCACCACTATGATTTTTACGGAAACCCGATCGATTTTCGGTAATCAGCTGAGTTTTGTTTAATTATTCTTCTAACTGCAAGTTGCCTAATTTTTCTTATATTTTTGTTTCCGGCATAATCATGTTAACAGGTCTGTATTCATTTCATTTTTTTGTATTTTTTATTTTTTCAATGGGGTGTTACTCCTAATTTTTTCCATTTTTCTGATATGTAATCTATAATTATAATTGACAAGCATTTAAGGGCCTGCGCAGTAGACACCTTTTTATTTTATATCGATTCTCCTACTCCTTAATGAACTTCTAATATATATAATATATAAGATTGTATATAATACAAAAATGCGCACACAGTTGAAAATTTTGTAACCATATGATTTTATTATTCAGCAAATACATTATGCATAAGTCAGATCTTATGAAAGTAATAAACAAAAGCAAACAAATCAGTTATTATAATTTATATTATATACTTTCAAATGAATCTATTTACATATGCCAAATACAAACAAAGAAATAAATTCATTTCAAATAAAAGATATAAAAAAGCAAAAACAAAAAAAATCAGTTGAATTGTTCATATGACTAGCAAATTCATTTTTATATAGTAGAGTTAGAGTATATATAATTATCCTTATTGAACTTCTAATATAATAGTTGTATATAAAACAATAATGCTCACACAGTTGAAAATTTTTTAATCATATGGTTTTATTATTCACCAAATACATTATTCGTGAGTTCTTATTAAAATAAAAAACAAAAACAAACAAAAATATAAAAAGATAAAAACAAAAAAAAATACAAAAACAAAAAAAAATCATATGACGGGCAATTTCATCTTTACATAATAGAGTCAAAGTAGCTATCTATAATTATAATTGACAAGCATTTTAACTTTATATTATTTTTTCAATTTACCAAAAATATTCTTAATTTATAAATAAACACGGTTTTGGTTAATGAAAATATAGACCCAAATTTTATTAATTCTCTTGCAGAATTGTGAGCTTAATCTGTTTCAGAATTACATTCATACATAATCCATACATATTTATATACCTACAATTTTGACCAAAATTATTTTTTTTACTTTTATGAAATTACGTATCTACATAAATCTACTTCACTCATATATAAATAAATAGTATATAGTATATGTACATTTGCAGTAGAAGAAACAGCATTTATTAGATGTACAATAATAAATGTAAATTGAAAATTTTTGATTTAAACTTTTAAATCAATTTTTTTATTTTTATGTACATAATATGTATATAGGTACCAGGCAATATTTTATTATTTTTGTTTGAATACATAACATTCATAACTAACCGCCAATTTTTATTGTACTATATGTTAATCATCTATAATTATAATTGACAAGCATTTAAGGTCCTGCGCAGTAGACACCTTTTTATTTTATTTCGATTCTCCTACTCCTCAATGAATTTCTAATATATTATATAAGATTGTATATAAAACAAAAATGCGCACACAGTTGAAAATTTTGTACTCATATGATTTTATTATTCAGCAAATACATTATGCATATGTGAAATCTTGAAACAAAAGCAAATAAATCAGCTATTATATTTTATATTATCTACTTGCGAATGAATCTATGTACATATGCCAAACAAAAACAAAGAAACAAATTCATCTCAAATAAAAAATATAAAAAAGCAAAAACAAAGAAAATCTGTTGAATTGTTCATATGACTAGCAAATTCATTTTTATATAGTAGAGTTAGAGTACTTCATTTTGATGTAGTAGGTCACTTGAATTTTTCATTTTTATCTTCTTAAGTAACTGTTTCTAAATTTTGGTTATTTGTAGTAATGATATAGTTTTTATTAAAATTATGTATTATATAGGTATATATACATACCTCTTTAATGACAAAATTTTTTATTTTTAGTAATTTTATCCACTAAATGCTTCTTACTATAGGGAATATATCGGAAACGAAGCAGTATATGAGGGACGTGTATTTATGTGTCCTAAATAAAACTTACTAACCACAAAGGTTTTTGTTAAACACGAGTGGTTTCTGCTATATCGTGCGAAGTCTATGTCAATACGTAAATTACTGTTTTTTTAAAAACTTTAAATTTGACTTCAACTTGAAATATAATTACTCAACAGGGGCCCCTAGTATTTTTATAATATCTAATAGAGTGTTTTCCAGTAATGCGAAGTTATCGATAACCAATCTCATATTAATTAAATTCATATCCTTTTTGTTGTTCATCGTTTTCATTATGAAATTCAATATTAATTCAATATCACCTAAATCTAATATAAAACATCTTAACTTTCATATTTTCAGAAAATGTGTACTACGTGCACATCAGAATTTGATACTGAATTCTTTTCTGCCGTCTCTTGTGGAGATAAACTGCATTCCGTTTTCAGATAAGCTACATATCGTCCTTAAACAGATAATTCCTGAGTTGTAATAGTGCAACTAAATCCAGTATAGTTAATTCGGCCTCCGCTATATGCGGCTCTTTTAATAAAAGGGTTTGAATTATGCTTACCTTAGACCATCTCCAACCACATTTTGAATAACTTGATATACATGACTATATACAAAAATTTTAAATTTGATTATGTACTTTAGAAATTTAATTACACTATAAATAAAACCAATTTTCTAATAAAATCAAATTTTTTTTTTACTTCCTTTATTATTGAAAAAACACAGATTTTCATATAATAAGCAAATATTTATGATGAAAATATGACTTGAAGTAGCCTATCCAGTGATAAGCTACACTAATTTACAAAATCTAATCTCTAGTTTATTTTACAGTTAATTTAGTTAATTATTTATTTTATATTAAGTCGCTTGGCATTCTTCTTTTTAGTCTCCTTGGTGTTTCGCGTAACAAATAGCAGCCGAGCTAGGTTGTTTGGATGGTCTTCCACTTTCTTTTTGTAGTTATTTATGATTTTTATTATTTCGTAAAAAATTCCCAAGTCTTTTGTTTTTAAGTTATTTGGAAGGTACCAGGGCGCGTTTATGATTTCCGCAAAAATATGTTCGGGAATCTCTGAAGTACTTGAATTTTTGTTTTTACAGCTGTACCCCACATCTGTATTCCGTATGTCCATACAGGTTTTAATAGCGATTTATATACCAATATCTTGTTTTTTAGTGATAATTGTGATTTATTTCCTAGTAGCTAATAAATATTTCTTAGTTTTATTCCAAGCTGCTTTTGTTTGCTTCCAATATGCTTCCTCCAGTTCAATCTTCTAAATGTATTCCTAGTAATTTTACTTCTTCTTTCTGAGGTATAGGAATATTGTTTAAGGAGACTCGTGGGCAAGTATCCTTTCTCAGCGTAAATGTAATGTGCACTGAATTTTGTTGATTTGATTCAGGCACACTTGGGTAGTGGATGATGCCACGTTTGCGTCATTATGTGTAGCTAATATGGCAGTATCATCGGCAAAAGTTGCAAGTTGAACTCCTGCTGTCAGTGGGAGGTCTGCTGTGTACAATAAGGGTAAGATAGGTCCAAGGACACTACCTTGAGGAACTCCGGACTGAATATCATATAGTTGAGATTAATATTTGTCTTTTTGTTTTATATAATACGTTCTATTTTTCAAATAGCTTTTAAAAATTTCGTAATACTCAGATGGCAACATTTTTTTCAGTTTATACAGGACAGTCCTACAAGCCAGACTTTATCAAATGTTTGGCTTATGTCTATAAAGGCAGCTGATATACCTATTCGAAAGCATTATTTATGGTCTTGACAATTTGATGTACTTGCTCTATTGTGTTGTGCTTGGCCGTAAATCCGAATTGGAATTCTGGTATCAATTTACGACTTTCTATTATAGGAGATAGTCATTTACGCAATAATTTCTCAAAAAGTTTTGAAAGCACTGGAAGTAAGCTGATTGGTCTGTGTGATATAATTTCTTCAGGACTTTTCTCAGGTTTCCGTATCTTTATCAATTCAGAAATTTTCCATTGTATGGGAAAGTATCTTATCTTCTTAATATAATTCTTCGCCGGTGTCAGCATGTACCGTTATAATTTTTAGTTTGAAAGAGAAATATTGTTTCTGTTTCATGTATACATTTTGTTTTTAACATAAATGAAGAAGAGAATTTATTTGCAATCAAATTGGAAGAGATTTTTTTCTTTCTTTCTTACATCTCATCAAGAATGCCTTTAATATAGGAGGAGAAAAAATCTAACTTTACTCAAATTGATTTAAATGAAACGGAATATACTGTACACATTTTTTGTTATTTTCTTTTGTTGTTTTTCTTCTTAATACATCATAGTAGGAAAGAATATTCATTAATAAGAAGATATCGACTGGGGTGGGGAAGTCAAGATATTATTACTACTCGATTTACAAAAAAACCTCATTAGTTAAAGAAGCAAAGAACTATTATTTTCGTTATGTAATCAGTTGTGAGAAAGAAAGAGTGCGAAAAAAAATCAATTAAAAAACCACTTAATTTTTGCAATGTAATTTTAAATAGCCCAGCCCACGGGAAAAGAGATTTTTCATGTGTATGGTCCTCTGTGTTCGAAATTTTGTGTTCGATTTTTTAAAAATGAACGTATTAAATTTATTAGAGTATGATAGTAAGGAAATTTTGAATGATTGGTTTTTTACAGGTACCTACATAACATAATATTGGTTCCAAAAATATGTTATTTCTTAAACATCATATTATTTTCTTTTATTGTCTTATAAGGGAAGTAAAATTTTTTTTTTATTTCAAACAGATTATAATTCTGGTATTTTCAATATATAAATTTTTTCAGGTATTGAGCCAGGAAGTTAAAAAGAATACCAAGAACCAATAATTTTTTTTTATGAATGACTCGATGCATTTTTATTTCCTTTAAAATTAAATTTTGCCATTTAATAATCAAAGATAATTTATTAATTATTAATAAGTGTAACACATCCTTAAATTTTGATAACTAAGAATAAATACAACAATATTTCTTTGAGACAAAAAAAGTCGTTCGATAATTTTTTCCCACTTTGTGTTTTGAATTTTTATCTCTCTCTCACAAATTAAAATCTTACTACTATCTATTTCTTACAATTTTGGAAATCGACTAGAATGGTAACCAAAAATTGACAAATTATAAAATTTTATTCCAGTGCATTTTCTTATTAATGGATATCCTTTGATAGTAGATGCGTGTGCGGCTATCATCATCTTATAGCGCTACAGCTCTGGATGAGCTTTGGCCTTCATCACTATAGTCCTCCAAAAAGGTCGATCTTGTGCCGCTTGTCTCCAATTTGGGATTTGTAGGATTTGAGCATCGTTTTTCACGTTGTCTGCCCATCTGCTTCTTGGTCTTCCTCTACCACGGCTGCTATCGGGCTTTCTATTCAGTACCACTGCTTGCTTTCGGCTTTCGCTCATTCGACTTACGTGGCCAGCCCACCTTAGTCTTTGGGCCTTTGCAAACCGTACAATGTCCTCACTATCAAACATACTATTGAGCTCGCTGTTGCTTTCTGATTACATATTCTCCATTCTGTAATCTATTTGGGCCGAGTATTTTTCGGAGAATTTTTCTTTCAAATATGCGCAGGCTATTCTCCTCGGCTACATTCATAGTCTATACCTCACATCCATACGTCACTATGGGTCGTATGAGAGTTTTATATATTGTCATTTTGGCCTTTCTTGATATTAATTTTGATTGAAGCAACTTTCTGTCTGCATAGTAGCATCTATTTCCGGCCTGAATTCTATTATGAATACAGCATTGCATACTATTATCACTTCTTATTGTTGCTCCGAGGTATGTAAAGGTTGTAACTCCTTCAAAGTTGTACTCTCCAATTGTTATATTCTGAGTATTTCTTATTTGTTCATTTCTTGACATTTTTAGATATTTTGTCTTGTCTTCGTTGATTTTTAAGCCTACTTTTTGTGTCTCCGCTTCTAGATGTACAAATACTTCTGCCATATATCTGTAATTTTTTGCCATGATTACTATGTCATCCGCATATGCCATATTTGTGTTGTCATATTGAATATACTGCCTTTCTTTTCTAATTTTCCTATGGCGTAATGTAGTATTAAGTTAAATAATAGTGCGGATAAGGCATCTCCTTGCCGTACTCCCGTTTCTATTTTAAATTCACGGGTTATTTGGTTTTGTATTATAATTTTAGCTTTTGATTCATGCATTGTCATTATGATGAGGTTTGATAATTTCTGAGGTATTCCCAAATGTCTTAGAGCTGTTAAAATTATGTTTCTATTTATGCTGTCAAATGCTTGCTTGAAATCTATAACAAGCATGTGAAGATCTATGTCGTGTTCATAACATTTCTCCATGCTTTGTTTCATGACGAATATCTGGTCAATCGTTGATCTTTGGCTTCGGAATCCACATTGGTACTCTCCCAGTATTTCTTCAGCAAAGTAAGCTAATCTGGAGTATATGGCATTGGATAATATTTTGTAAGCACAGCTTAATAACGTTATCCCCCTGTAGTTGCTGCATGTCATTTTGTTTCCTTTTTAGTGAATTGGACAGATTAGCCACACCTTCCACTTCTCCGGAATATTTTACTGTAATTACTGTAATTACTGTAATTGCTGATATTACTGTAATATTATAAAATTTTGCACGGATCCTAATACTACATATTCTATCGCTAATTGGTGTGAATCCTAATATGCTTTTCTTCAGATTTTTGCTTACTATGAAACCCGTTCCATACCTCCCTGTTCTTCTTTCATCCCCACTGTAGTACAAGGAGAAGGACGGTTTATTTATCATACCCTTCCCTTTCCATCGGATCTCTTGTAGAGCTAATAAGTCCAGCCTATATTTAAGAGCTATATTTGCTACTTCCGTCATTTTACCAGCTTGAAGCATGGTTCTTATGTTCCATGTTCCAATTTTTAAATCGTTATTCAAATCATTATCCATATTCGTTTGCCGGGTCGTTATTCTATTTAAATCAGTCCTTATCCGAGGCTCATGTGATGATCTCGTAACAATGTTTGTTTTCCGATGTCCGATTGTTAGCCGTACGACCAACCCCCAACTAGGAGGACCTGAGCCCTTGCAGTTCTAGCCTAAGAATCTAACGGTTATTAGAAACCTAGTTTCCAATGGTCACCTCGTGGAGGTACTGCAAGCACTTGACCAGGAATTAAACAGTTACAACATTGGGTCAGCGACCGGTCAATGTCTACCCTATTTATCCTAGCCCAGACCAGTGTGCGGCTATACATTATGTAATAATTTATGTAGATAATCTTTCCCCTCAATCGACTGAGAATTGTTTTTCTTAAAGAGAAATTTTTTGAATGTTTAAAAATTTTGAGAAATGTTTTGAAATTTTGAGAATGTTTTTGTTTTATGGATACATTCATACATTTCTTTCACACAAACGAAAGAGAAAACAAAAAATAACAACAAAAAAAACAAATAAATGTCGAATGAGCACTTAATTCTTTCTGTTTCCTCCCCTTCTAAAACAAAATGGATTAAAAATATTTAGAATTATAATTTCAAAGCTATTGAATACATTCTTATATACTTGAAAAATATATTTTAAAATAATTTTTTGACTACGTTGATTAGCGTGAGTTATTACGTATTTTTTTATGAAAAATAATCAAAAAAACTTTAATCAATTTATATAATCAACTACATAAATGTTGACGCAATAGCATTTAGGGCAACTTTTACATATCAGATTTTATTTGATAAAAGTTACTTATTTATTTATTTAAGGTTTGTTTGGCTCAAATAAAAAACAATGATTTTAAATATAGAAATTTAAAATTATAAACAAATAAAATAAAAAATAAAAAATACAACAAAATGAAAAAAAAGCAAAAATTCAATTAAGAAAATGTTGAAAAAATCTTAAAAAATGTAGGTAGTTTAGTATCTACTAATTGTTATTATCAATACTATTATTTATAATAATCAATATAACAACAAAAATAATCAAACACAACAAACATTAAACAAAAAGTTTAACAAATGACAAGAGTCGATTCCGATTTAAAGGAAATAATTAGTTTCCAGCATTTTTTGTTTCAAAAATGTTTGAAATTCAAACTTTCAATAGTACAAACTAAATTTTTATGTCTAAACGTTAACTAATCGTGAGTACTTAATTTTAGCGGTTTTTTATTTGTAAATAAAAAACAATAGATATATTAGTTTACTTTATTTTTAATATTTTAGTGTTTGTTATTTTAAAAAAAAAATAAGCAGTAGTATAGATAAATAATAAATGTACCTATGTAATATATGAATACTAGGGGCCCCTGTTGAGTAATTATATTTCAAGTTGAAGTCAAATTTAAAGTTTTTAAAAAAACAGTAATTTACGTACTGACATAGACTTCGCACGATATAGCAGAAACCACTCGTGTTTAACAAAAAGCTTTGTGATTAGTAAGTTTTATTTAGGACACATAAATACACGTCCCTCATATACTCTTTGTTTCCGATATATTCCCTATAGTAAGAAGCATTTAGTGGATAAAATTCCTAAAAATAAAAAATTTTGTCATTAAAGAGGTATGTATATATATACATACATAATACATAATTTTAATAAAAACTATATTATTACTACAAATAACCAAAATTTAGAAACAGTTACTTAAAAAGATAAAAATGAAGAATTCAAGTGATTTGTTTTTTTGTTTTTTTTTTGCATATGTACATACATTCATTTGCAAGTATATAATGTAAATTATATAATAACTGATTTGTTTGCTTTTGTTTATTACTTTCATAAGATCTCACTTATGCATAATGTATTTGCTGAATAATAAAATCATATGGTTACAAAATTTTCAACTGTGTGCGCATTTTTGTTTTATATACAACTTATTTATTATATTAGAAGTTCATTAAGGAGTAGGAGAATCGAAATAAAATAAAAAGGTGTCTACTGCGCAGGACCTTAAATGCTTGTCAATTATAATTATAGATATCCTATATCTATCTATTGATATTTGATATTGTAGTCTTTTGTATTTTACAATAAAAAAAACAGTAGTTTTTATTTTTTTGATTTTCCTAATTTCTAAAAAAAAATAAACAGTAAGACGCCAGTTTACCGTCCAAGCTGCCTTTGCAATGACCGTAAACAAATCGCAAGGTCAAACTTTCAATAAGGTTTACTTGATACACCAGGTTTTTCACATGGACAACTATATGTCGGGATCTCGCGCACTGGGAATAGAAATCATTTGAAAATTGTAACCGAAGAGAAGAACTGTTAGAAATATAGTTTTTAATGAAATATTAGTTGATTAAATATTTCAATCTATATCAATCCAAATATATAGTCTGTCTGCTAATCTACTAATTTAAATAAAGTATTACATAGGTATTACTAAAATATTGTTGATAGGGGAATTTTTGATTTTGATAATTTAATTTGACATACTCAGTGTTACTTTCGACATTCCATGGCTGAAAAACTTTAGAAAGATGTTCCGTAAAGCAACAACCTTTTTCAAAATTACTACGAGCCCAATTTCCATCTGGTTTTTTCAAAGGATTATTTGTAAGAGTAGGTTGATTTATTTTCCTGGTGGCTTTCCATAGATCATAATTTGTAGTTTGTGTAGCTGTGAGCTTTGACAAGTATTTGTTTATTGAATCATTATTAAATTTTTTAAGTTCATTCTTCATTCTTCAGTTTTTTGTTTATTTGGTTAAGTAGTTTTTTGTTGCTTGGTGTTCGATTCGAATGCCATTGCTTTCTGATTCTTCGTTTTTTTTTCTTATTAGATTTTTGATAAAATATGGTTCATTATTCTGTTTGTGTATAATATGTTTAATACTAGAAGTATAGCTATCCATGCAAAATCAAATGAACATTTGTTTCATTTAATCCACACAAGGTGTTTATCTTATTTTTCTTCCTTCCTCATTACGCTGTTCAGTAACTAAATAAACCTTCAATAACTAAACAAAAAATTATTTTAATTATTTCATACCAATTCAGAAAATTTCTAATTATTTTAAATCACTTTGATGTCTTCAGTTTGTGGAAATCTATAATTAAAAATCTAACCACAATTTTCATTTCATAAATATTTTCTTTAGAAATAATTTAATTGAAATTTTTAAATTTCATTCACATAAAAAGTACACCAAAAAACAAGCAAGAAAAAAAAAACAATTAAGTAAAAACTAAATTAAATATTATCACCCCATTTCTATTATAAATATAATCATATGAGTTCACTTTTAATAGGGTGGCCTCATTAAGTCAAAAACAAAAACACAAGAAAAAAAAAATTAACTCCTCATTTATCTAATCACAAATTATAACAAAAAAAACCAACTATCAAAGCTTTTAATATTCTTGTGCCCCAAAAAACAAAAAAACCAGTAAATTTTTCTATGAATCAATTTCATTAAAAAAAAAAAACAAACACAAAAAAAACAACATTAAAATTAATGGAGATTTTTATCACGCCAAAAAAAATGTTATTTTTTTCTTCATATTATTTCAATTTAGACGACACACTGTCTACACTTAAAATATGGAATTTCATGTAACTCATCCTTTGCAATTCTAAGGAAAATAATAATATCATCACATCAACATTCAACAGACAATATTCCCATGTCTCATACATATATACAATGGCCAAATCTTTGACTGATGGCAATGTAAAGAAAGTTAGATTTAATTTTTTACAAGTCATTGCGGAAGCAAAACCAGGTCAATACAATTACAAAATAATTTATATGCATTTATATTTATATAAAATATATTGTAATAGTAATAAGTGGGTAGAGAAATACAAAAACAAAAACAATAATAGCTATTCTAGTAAATAAATATAAGTGTCTTTAGGGATACAATTAAATATTAAAAGGACGAAGTTAAAAATTCTATCAAAAAATCAATTGCCTTTAAATTTATTCAAAAAATTATTTTAAAATATTTTTTATTTTGTTTATTTAGTTTTTAACGTTTTTATTCGGGCTAGATATTAACATAGATAAATTCACTGCCATGAGAATAAATAAGCCCAATACAAACAACATCACAATAGCAGGTCAACCAGTCGAATAGCAAAGCTTCTCCTACCTCGGTAACATTCTAACAATATACGGAGGAACAGAAACAGATATCAACAACAGACTTCGTAAGGCCAGAACTGCGTTTGGTGAACTAAAGCATAGTACCGACGATTAAACATTGTATTATACTTTGTGTTGTACAATGTTTAATACTTCACTAGTTTAAACTTGGTAGAAAACTTGATGCTCGCCCATAAAATATCAATTGATTTTGATATTTTTTCCAAGTATTATAACGGTGGAATACATTACTATAGGACGTATAATCTAGTATAATACCTGCTGAATACTTCATTAAAGATATGCAAATTTTAAGGTATAATACCAAGTATAACACAATGTTTAATCGTCTGTACTATGCTTAAGTCCAATATGGAAGAATGGCCAAATAACTAAAGGAAAACAAAGATTAGAATATTCAAAGCATGTGTAATGTCAACTCTTATGTATGACAGCGAAACTTGGATGACTACAAAGAACATCAGTCAAAAGTATTGAGGACACGATCCAAAAAGGAATATTCTGGTCCAACACCATCAGAAATAAGAACTTGTGACAGCGAACAAGTAAATAACCGATAATAAATCAAATTAAGCGTAGAAAATGGAGACGAATAGGCCAAACTCCAAGAAATCACCCAGAATAGCCTTAGAACAATATCACCCAGAATAGCCTTAGAATAGAATCCCCAAGGTAGAAGAAGGCTAGTAGGACCCAATAACACCTCGCCAATCGAACTAGGACAATTGAACTAACTAGATATTGTCAAACTTGGGAGAAAATAAAGATCACTGTGTACAACAAACAACAATGGAAGGAGCAACTTGATGCCATATGCTTTCACGAGGAGTAACAGGAAAAATAAAAGTAAGTTGTTAATTTTGGGGCTAAAATGTGGGTGGGTAGTAGTGACTGTCAAAACTCTTCGGCACACTCATACAACAGACCAACAAAATTCATTATAATTCCACGGAACTAAAAATGTTGCCTTGAAGAAAATCCAACTTATCTGAACCAATTCAAAGTTTTTCCCACACCGATGAAGGTATCTAATTTTGATATTTATAAAATCCCTAATACCTTTTAGAAAGTAGGTTCGTACATAGGTTTTTCTTTTATGAATTATTGCGTCGTAGATCAAAAGAAGATGTAAGGTTGTTTCATCTTCTTCTTCTTCTCTGGAGGCTGTGCGAATATCGTTTAGGAGGAACCCCCTTTTTTCTATTATAAAATTTCTTCACTTGCCTTCATATCACTTATCTGCGATTCTCCTCCTTTCAACAGTCAATTTTTCTGGCGAAATCTAAATATTGTTTTTCAGGAATGCTTACATATAAGACACGGTGTTGTGACCCCTATCTTGGTACTGAATTATAATTTTGTTAATAGATAGTTGGTTAACGAACGATTATGATACCGCATTTGTCAGAAAAGTTTGGCTACATTGTGAACAAGTCTATTTGAACCATCTATGGTTGGGAGCTTTGATTGGCTCTTTATGTGTCAATAGGTTTGCTGTTGGTCACTCAATTAATCTGAATTCCTGGAAATGCTGTAATGTCATTATGAGTCGACACGCAATATATATGAATGTTAAATGATCCGCCATCTTGATAAGAAAAATACGGTAATTCATAATCATCTATGAATTGACACTATTACCTATTCTAATGATATAATCGCTGCCGAACTAGGAAATGTGTTCAATGGTTACAGTTGAAAACATGTGTGCTACGTTGGAAGGGGCTGTTCTACTAAACTTTGGTACTACTAAACTGTTCTACTAAAAGGGGTACTGCTAAATTTATAATTGGTTAAACCAGACCTATACTGTTTGATTCTCTGCTATTAGTTTATTCTTATTTTATTCATTCTATTCAGGGCAATTGGTTACGTCTAGACCTAAATTATTATTTACGAAAATATTTGTGATCCAATTCTGTAAATACTAAAAGACCCGATGTATATACTGACATATTCGTGGAATAGACAAAGGTTCAAATGTATTGTAAGAAATCGATATGCACTCACATGTGGTTTGGGGTTATTGCAACGACACATAGCTATTTATTCAATTGCAGTTTTCAGTCAAATTAACTAATTATATGCTGGAGGGGTATATTGTCAATAGATGGTGAACAAAAATTTCAGAATTCAAAGAATTCTACAGATAATTTTTTGTTTTTGGCTTAATAAAAAATATATTGTTGGTGTATGGAGAAAAAGTTCTATGAAAACTGTTACACATCTATTCTCTATTTATTCTGTTACACATCTCTATGTATTTATAAAATTGTTCACACTTAAACTATCGCGTTGGTCTATTGTTCAAAATTAGAACAAAATTCGAACTCAGTCAAATTTTCTTAACCAAAAAAACTCGCATTGTATTTTTCGGTTTTTCTTTGTTTTTCAATAAATTTTATTTTATTTTTTTTTTTTCTGTTTTTTTTCTTGTTTAATGGTACAATTTTGTTAATAGCGTGGTTTTCTAGGAAATATAGGACAAAATTAATGAACACTTCATTAAATTCGCTGATCCTTTGATAAAAATAAGAAATAAAAATAATTTAATAGGAAAAATAATAATATCCGCATTTGTATACAATAAAATGTATTAAATCAAAACAGGGATGGATTCAACTTTAAAAATTGTTATATGGACTCCATACAATTTCATTAAAAGTAATACCGACCGCTCAGGCCCAGGACCTACTATAACAATAAGTATTAACACTAGTAATATATACGTTCACAGGTAGCATTAATATTTGTCATACCATCTTGCAATTAATTTGATCTACGAATCCGGATCCGCAGGTACAAGACGTCGGGGCAGCCCAAATCTTCGTTGGTGAGACAAAATATCCGCAGATTTAAAATAATTTCACTTCTTCAACTAGAGACAATTTGTTCTTGACCGAAAAAATTGGAGGACATTGGTGAGTCAGGCTCCGGACCTCCATGGTCTGTTGGCCACCAAAGTTAAAAAATAATTTTATGTTATATTTTACATTTAATTATTGAAATTGCGATACTGACTCGGATTGAAAAAATATAAATAATATAAATTTTATCTTTCACAGAATTTGTGTATGTACTTGCTAAATTGTTGCATTGAATTGGTTTGCGCTCTTACTAATTAGGATATGGTGAGAGATTGTATTGAATATCTTAGTGGTGTTAAGTTGAATGTTAAGTTGACTATAGGTGAGTTGTATTAATTTGTTGATTACAGTTGAATTTAGTTGTATGAAGTTGTGTTAAATATTGTTAGTATATGAAAGTGAAATGAAAGTATGGTTAGTATAAAACTATTATAGAAGACACATTGGCAACAGCGTTTTAGTATTACGAAAAATGTTTTTTCTTTTACTGGCAACAGATTGGGCTTTTTCAAATTGAACTTCCGGTTTATGAAGTTATTATTCTAAATTGGATTTTTCAAACATTGCTCAGCATAGTCACATTGCTTTGTTAACCAGATTTTTCCATTCTTGTATTTCGGTCTTTATTTGCTGATATTTTAATTCTGAGGTATGTAAGGTACATTATTTTTTCAACTATCTTGTAACTGACAAATAATATATTGTTATGAATCATAACTGTCACATTCAATGCTTCAGCTCCTCGTTTTATGATTTTATGTTCTTGACAGTAACTTAGGTAGTCACCTTTTCGTGATAAATTAAGTACGGTAGCAAGTTTATACACCAGTGTCTACAATATTGTTCGAGCACATATTTATCAAAATAACTTCCTAATCAACTCATTGAATGTGGAAATGACATACTGAAGTCCCCCCCTTCAAAACACTGATTATATTAATAATTCTACAGTTTTTCTGCCTCTAGATGATAATTCATTAGCGTCCGTATTTTAATAACAATTAATCCTCGAACACGAAATGTGGATTTATTTATAATATTAAACTTATACAATTTTATTCTGACCGCGTTTTTATATACGCCTAACTGCGTATTGCTACTTTGGACAAATTATTTTTGCATCATTTCGTACTCTGTATTGCAAAATGGGAAAATTATTTAAAAATTATACATAAACGCATTTTTTGTACTGCGTATCGCAATTTGTGTTCCATATTTAATACGAGGTATGTACGGATGCATTTCATATGCGCATATGAAATTTGCATACTATGCTTATTTGAATATTTTACGCGGTTAGGGCTCCCCCCCCCCCCTTTTTTTAATATTTTATTTTCAATTATACTCTTTACTATGAAGCACCAAATATATACAGTACAGAACCGATCCTGTGTAAATGCAAAAAAAAAATATTAATTATATTACAGAGATGTCAAATTCAGAAATAAAATGAAAATGACATATTAAGGAAATTACTTAGGTGATTGATAAGTTGAGGTTTATATTTTTATCACTTTTCAGAAAATTTTTGAATTTCCTGAATTTAGGGCAAATTTTTTTTATCCATTTTCTTTGTTTTTTTTTTTGTGTTTTGAAGAAATTAGATTAGAGATTATTTTAATTACGATTAAAAGTGCAAATTATGTATCGAATATATTTAAAAAAAAAAAAATTCGTCTTAAAATATTCTGCGTGTTTAAAATGTAGTTTATAAGAATTCATGAAAGCGTCTAATTTTAAAATAAGCATGGAGGTGTAATTTAATTAATTTTCAATGCCTCATTTTTCAACGCAATTATTTTTCTCGTTATGATTGATTGTTTATTAGGATGTTATGTGAAGGATATTAGATCTATAATAAATCAAGAATTTAACGGAACGCGTATTTAAATATTTTTTAGCGGGGATGTATAAGTATTCCAGAAAAAAAACCTTCAGATTGTCTGTGACATTAAATTGTATTTTTTGAATACAGCATTTAATTAATCTATTTTTTGCAGATTGCAGTTTACGTCTTATTTATTTTTTTCATATATAATTAATCTGGAATTCAATATCCGCATTCAGATGATACTTCCAACGTTATTAAATACCCTTTGGTGGGTCCTTAAAATTAACACTGGTCATCACGTGAGTCTTAGGGTATGGAGAAAAGGTTGGCAATGCTAAATAACGTAAGGTGGATATATACCAACAAATAAAATATTTTACCAGTTCATTAAAGACTCAACATTTCGAACTTATGTCTTCCCCGGAACCCAAATTGTAACCCAAGTTGATGTTGATGATCTAAATATCTCCGATATATTAATTTAGAAAAATGGGAAACAAATTAGAAGTATGGGATTTTAATAAAGTAATTCTATAGCAGTTAAACTATGAGAGTTGACTATATGAAATTATAAATTATAGTTAACTAATATTATATAATAATTTTATTGTTTATTATGTATTTATTTAACAGTAACCATTGTTTTATGGAGGAAGTCATCAAAGAATGAATTCATTTGTATTATTTAGCTAAAGCACACGTAAGATGCTATAGAGTACCGATGTATGTTGTCTGTAAGAAAAAATGTTCTTCGCTAACTTTAACAACACTAACTAACTTCTGACCACCTTCCTATTCATACAAATAAATCCGTAATCATTGCGGACGAAGAGGACATCAACAACGAACCATCACTAATGCGGAAAATCTGCCACAAATTATTCCAAATGAGTTGTCGCTACAATTTCTGCGAAGTTATGTTAGGCCGGTTGTGACTGCGGTTATGAACATGCATCGATCACAGAATTTCATCAGTAGCCAAATTGACGGTCTACTGCGAAAGAATGTGCAAATTTTGAAAGAAAATACTATACTAAAAAAAATTATTGCATTTTGAAATAACGAATAGATAGGATAGGAAAAAAATAATATGGAGTATATCCTAGAATAGATGAAAGGCACGAAAAGGAAAACCCAAACAATATGATCATCGCTCGATTTCCATTTGGTTTATAGAATTCAACAGATCTGCTGGTTAAAATAAGTAACCATTTGCATGCTAACCATCCAAAAAGAGAATATATTCTGTCAGTGAAAGATCTAGTGCCTAAAAATTACCAAATCAAGTAAAAAATAAAAATGCACTTTACCTAGTCAAATTCAATTCTGCAACATCCAAAGACTGAAAGAAAAACTGACTGAAGGAAAAGACACGTTTTTACTATCGAATATAGATTAACAGCGAATGGAAGTGGCATCAGTGAATTTTTCTTCCACTTTTTAATTTAAAAAAAAAATTCGAATTTGTTTTTCAAAAGACACTAGAATAGATACTTCCTCCTGCCTATATAGCAAAAGCTTGACTGAAAGTGCAACTGAGCAAATGAAAAAGAGGTACAGAAAATTATTAATGCAACCGACTTGCAAGTGAATTAGATATTTAATTTCGCCCCCAAAAAAAAAATATTACTTGGGAATGTAAGAAGAACTATTAGGAATTTAGGAACTACTTAATAAGATTTCGAAATTTGATTATTCCTAAATATGTGTATTTGCAAAGCAAGTACAAACAAAATCCATTTCATTCACATCTTTGCTGGTGCAACAATGGAAATTGAAAAAAAAAAATATGTTACTCTTCCAATGGTTATGAGTATGACTTACTCGTACTAATTGGTATCACCATTGGTACGATTTGACAATTTGTTGTGCCAGCTCCTGCCAGTAAATACAAAGTAAAAAATGAAATTTTTCATTTTAATTTTTACTATCTATGAATATAACAATTTAACTGCAATGTTTTCGTATGCTTTTTGGTTCTTAAAAATATATTTTTATAATTTTTAAAATCGGTTTTTTATCAAAATCAAACTGTATAAAAACAACAAGAAATTAATCGTTGTCAAAATCAGCTTAAAATATAGAATTTAAATAAAAAATATACTAATTGGCAATATTTATTTCATGAACTGTCAAATTTGATTCACGAAGTTCTTATGATCAGATTCGATACAAAAAATCTCTTACACATACCATTTTTTGACATTTGAATCATAGACTAAATCCTATGTGTATGTAAAGCTCTCCTTAGATGACATTAAAGATTTTTTAACCAAAATCAAACTAAATATTAATCGATTATTATACAAATAGATTTAATTTGACATTTCCGATTACATTTTAATTGATTTAGATTCTAGGTTATAGTCACTTAAGTTTTATGAAGAGATTTAAAATTCAAAAATTAATAAATTTGATTAATCAAATATAAAAAAAAATAATATCATTCCAAATTCATTGTTAATACTAATTCAATGTCTAAATTTATTTATTTTCAAATATTTTTATTTATATAAAGTCCTTTTAAGGATTATATTTACATAATATATACATATTACATACCTATGTATGTATGTATATTGGTTTTAAATTATTAGGATTTTATTATGTGGGCTGATTCATGAAATAAATGTCATTGATAATTATATTATTATTATTATTATTGATTATTGTATTGAAGTAATCGTTTCTATTATTTATTTTATTCAAATATTACAGTTATAATTTATTATAAGCAATTTCAAGGGTTTTCAAGGATATGTGTATATGTACATATTACAAATAAATATAGATTTAATATAAAAGAACAATACAAAATTTCATATTATTAGTAATAATTATTTTATGAATATTAAATTAGGGTAGATACTATTATTGTTTCTTAATAATTTAGTTAAATATTATTATTAACATAATTTATGTACTTAAATTGAATTTATTTAAATTAAAATATATTTTGTTAATTATTATCAGTATTATTATCTACATAAATATAGGAAGAATAAAATTATTCAATTGTATTGTAATAATATTGTGTTTGATTTTAATTTTAAGTAGGTTTTTATTAAATCAAAAACAAATAAAAAATTTTCATTTATTCTTAATTATCGACAATATAATTTTATGTGAATTTTTAGAATTAGTCATATTTATTTAAATTAATTTGATCATGAAAAAAATATGATTGGCAAATAGATATATATGTATCTATTGTACTATATTTATTTATAGTACAACTATAAATAATTTAATATTGCAATATTGAGGAGATGTTTTTTTTTCTATTTCGGGGTGCTTAAAAATTATTATTCCAAACTGTATACTAAAAACACCCACAAACTTGGTATGTTATATGAATGTACGTACCCATAATAACATGTAATTGTAACATAAATTGGTCACATGGTAAAGAATTTTTTTTTTTTTGTAAACAATAATTGAAGATTGTAGAAAAAAAATATCCGTTTGATCAGTCAGGCACCTTTTGAATAAATTTGTTAATATTACTCTTGATTTTTTGTGAATTGTACGTTTGTATATTTTTGCAGTGTGGAAACGCATTTGTTGTTATATGGTTCCACATTCGACAAAATTTGACTACAAACGAATTATTATATCCAGTTTTGGACCACCTAATTTGAATTTTATCAGAATAGGGGTGAGCACATAATGACTCTCTTCTCCTAAGCGGAAATACTTAAGAGATAGCATAAGGGTTTTTATTTTGTCTGAACAATGGCCTAAATTTACGAAACATTTACGAAATAGGAAAATTGCTTCATGATGTCACATTAGAGTTGGGGATGTGACGAATGGCATGCTTTTGAACTTTGTTTAGAAACATGCTGTTCGTGATGCACTGACCCATATATATGTGAATTATATTCCAACTTGA
This sequence comes from Argyra leucocephala, assembly GCA_963942445.1. Lineage (NCBI taxonomy): Eukaryota > Metazoa > Arthropoda > Insecta > Diptera > Dolichopodidae > Argyra > Argyra leucocephala. The sequence continues at coordinate 18,188,533 of OZ012680.1, read as the reverse complement.
CTCGTATGTATGATATACGTATAGCATGTCCTGCGGAGTAAAAGTACGTTTCGCAGCGACTCAAAAAAACTAAACATCTCGTGACATTTTTGGCAATATTAGTCCACATAATTTTGTTGACCTGTATCCCAAGGATATTGATTGACTATTGTCACTGCTTCATTAGATATCTCATTTAGTGTAAACATCAAGCAATTAACTGTATAGACACGATGTAAATAATAGTTATTTTTTTAGCAGATTCGGTTTATTTCAAGAATTTTATTAAAAAAATTTGGCTTAAAAAATATTTCTGGTATATAGGAAAAAACCACTCTTGTCAACGATTTGGCTTGATAAAACATATAAAAAATGTATTACATCAGCTTTTATGAGACTTAGAATCAGTTTTATTAATTACAGAGTAGAAAAATTGTTCCATCAATGTTAAAACGGTTGTTTTAATGTTGTATAATGCTACCGGTGAGCAAGCTTTTTCACATGCTTTGGACTTAACTGCTGATTTTTAAACAGCTAGGGTATTGTCTGAAATTGTTGTGCAGGGTGTTTTTGATATTTCAAAGGATCTGTATTCTACTATTGTTTATGCTGTTTTATTGGACAATGCTAGTGATATGGGTGAAGATCAAAAAATTGTCTCAGCACTTCATTTGGCATAGTAACTATAACAATCTATTTACAAAAGATATCTATTTTAAAAGAATTTAAGAAAGTTGATCTGAAAAAAATGTTTGTTGACTAAGATAGGATTAGGATTAAATTCTGATGGGATACAGGATGGTGTTGATACACAATATATGAAATGCACGATAGTTGAATCAATACATTAGAAAACTTGATGATGAATTCATAGAATATGTTAAAGAAAATATAAAGTAGCTTTTTGATCCAGTATGTAAATTGATTAATACTTGTCAATTGTTGGAATGTTCAGCTGTCGATGCTGGCAATCTTTGGCTATCTATAAAACTACCTGACAATTTAAATTTGAAAAAAAATTACAATCACGCATTAATATGCCATTAAATAGATACGATTTTTACTTATCTTATTAAAATGTAATGTGTTTTTTCAGACTGATCCTATCTCCATTCTTCAAGTTAAAATCGTTTGATTCTTGAAAAGTCCAAAATGTTGCTATATACATGTTATTCTCTAAAAATTTTTAGATGATATTCAAGAAACTAAGGATGTGGATGACTCTGATTCAAATCAATATTATGTAATTCATTATTATTTAATTATCTACGAATGAAGTAGAAATAATGGTATTGTCTACAAGGTATTGTCGACATGTAGAAAATTACGTAATCTAGATAGTGTAGTTTATATTGCACAACACTGCTAATCATTCAAATATAGAGTATAACTAGGGGCCCCTGTTGAGTAATTATATTTCAAGTTGAAGTCAAATTTAAAGTTTTTAAAAAAACAGTAATTTACGTACTGACATAGACTTCGCATATGTACATAAATTCATTTGCAAGTACATAATATAAAATATAATAACTGATTTGTTTACTTTTGTTTATTATTTTCATAAGATCTCACTTATGCATAATATATTTGCTGAATAATAAAATCATATGGTTACAAAATTTTCAACTGTGTGCGCATTTTTGTTTTATATACAATCTTGTATAATATATTAGAAATTCATTAAGGAGTAGGAGAATCGAAATAAAATAAAAAGGTGTCTACTGCGCAGGATCTCAAATGCTTGTCAATTATAATTATAGATGATTAACATATAGTACAATAAAAATTGGCGGTTAGTTATGAATGTTATGTATTCAAACAAAAATAATAAAATATTGCCTGGTACCTATATACATATTATGTACATAAAAATAAAAAAAATGATTTAAAAGTTTAAATCAAAAATTTTCAATTTACATTTATTATTGTACATCTAATAAATGCTGTTTCTTCTACTGCAAATGTACATATACTATATACTATTTATTTATATATGAGTAAAGTAGATTTATGTAGATACGTAATTTCATAAAAGTAAAAAAAAATAATTTTGGTCAAAATTGTAGGTATATAAATATGTATGGATTATGTATGAATGTAATTCTGAAACAGATTAAGCTCACAATTCTGCAAGAGAATTAATAGAATATGGGTCTATATTTTCATTAACCAAAACCGTGTTTATTTATAAATTAAGAATATTTTTGGTAAATTGAAAAAATAATATAAAGTTAAAATGCTTGTCCATTATAATTATAGATAGCTACTTTGACTCTATTATGTAAAGATGAAATTGCCCGTCATATCATTTTTTTTTGTTTTTGTATTTTTTTTTGTTTTTATCTTTTTATATTTTTGTTTGATTTTGTTTTTGATTTTAATAAGAACTCACGAATAATGTATTTGGTGAATAATAAAACCATATGATTAAAAAAATTTCAACTGTGTGAGCATTATTGTTTTATATACAACTATTATATTAGAAGTTCAATAAGGATTATATATATATTATTCTGCATTTATCTGGATGTTTGTAAGTTCGACGGAACGCTCCAACACATATACAAATTGCATATGTATACAATTATGCATATATATACAAATTGCTTTGGTGCTTTTTTTTAACCCCTGTCTATCATGCTGAACCTTTGCAGGAAAAATTGATTGCATGAACTATATTTTTTTAATTTAATGTTAGTCTTCTTCGAAAATAATAAGGAAAAATAATAAATAATAATAATAATATAAATAAAACAAACAATTTTTTTGATTTATAATAATAAGGACGAATAGAAATTTAATCAATAGTTTAATATGGTATAATAACCCAAAGGCAAACAGTATTTAACACAAAAAAAAAACATAATTCACTCAAAGGTTATTCTTATTACTTAAAATTATACATAATAATACACATGTGTATCACATATTTGTATTGTATAATATTATATTTTATACTACTTTATTGCTTCTACCTTTTATTTTATATTATACATTATACTACTTTATTGCTTCTTACCTTTTATTGTGTGCGTAACTCACTTCACTCAAAAAAAATTATTTTTGTTTTTTTTTTGTTTTTTTTGTTTTTTTTTTATTATTTGCTGTATCTGTATTCTGTATGTTCTATATGCTCCATTCCAAAAATATTATTTTATTTTCAGTGTTAAGTGTTCACTTTTCACTTCACTGTTCAGGTTCATTGTTCAATCAATAGAGTGAGTACGAGTATAAAGTGAGTACGAGTATACCATACAAAAATACAAACATTTTATACAAATTTGTTGGTATGGTACTTCTTTTTCTGTTATATAAAAAAAAAAAGATTAGTGTTAGGCCAATATAAACATAAATAAAAATAAATAAAAAGTAATATAAACATAAGTACTGTAATTTCGGAATAAAGAATCTAATGAAAGAAAAAAAGAAACTAGGATTTATTTTGCTTCCGTCATTTATGACGGGTTACAAAGCTAGTAATTATATATACTCCAACTCTACTATATAAAAATAAATTTGCCCGGCATATGAACAATTCAACTGATTTTTTTTGTTTTTGCTTTTTTATATTTTTTATTTGAGATGAATTTGTTTCTTTGTTTTTTTTTGGCATATGTACATAAATTCATTTGCAAGTACATAATATAAAATATAATAACTGATTTGTTTGCTTTTGTTTATTACTTTCATAAGATCTCACTTATGCATAATGTATTTGCTGAATAATAAAATCATATGGTTACAAAATTTTCAACTGTGTGCGCATTTTTGTTTTATATATAATCTTATATATTATATATATTAGAAGTTCATTAAGGAGTAGGAGAATCGAAATAAAATAAAAAGGTGTCTACTGCGCAGGACCTTAAATGCTTGTCAATTATAATTATAGATGGCAAAGTAGATACATACACAAAAACCAAATAACGACCAGGAATGATTTGGTTAGGGTCCTTGAAAAGAAAAACTGTCATAAATGGGAATTGATGGCTGATTTAAATACATGAAAACACTCTGAAAAAAGAATTTGCGGAAGAAAACAGAAAAAAATATAATACAGCTAACTTCAGATTCTTTGTAGTATGTAGTGTGTATTCTTTGTCTTCAGAGAATTAGTTGAATCGACGATGAAGTTTGGTGAGATCTAGAAATTACAACGCTGTGAGGTAGTATTTCTTTATTCAGATAGAGTAATATCTATATTATAATATACAAGAGCACGATTTTGAAGACACATTTTTCGTGGTTTTTCGTATGTTTCGTTTTTTTTTTTCATTCAATCATTCAGCGATGATGCAGGCTGTGGCGATCAAAATCAATTTTTATTTTATGTGTATATTTTGGGTAAACAATTTTTATAAGATATTAGCTGAGTTGGTTAAAGCATCATTTAATATCAGAAATTTTTGTCGATTTTCTTTTGAGCCAAATTCTTTTTATTTATTTTTTTTTTATTTATCGCATTTGATTTACACGTTTAGTAGGAAAAAAAATTAATTAGTAGGATAATATTATTAATACAGGTTTTAATATCACAAATTTTAGTGAGTTCGATTCTCTATTAAATCAATTTTTGTTTTCTATTAAAAAAATATTTTTTATATCTTATATATATTACACAAGGAAGGCCATGTGGGGAATACATTGTATTATAATACACAAGATGAACGACGTGGTGAGTAAAAAAGCAAAAATAATTGAATAGTAAATTATTTATACCATAAAAATATTATAATTTTAGCAAGTTCTTGGTGCTGAATACTTAAAACATTTTAAATATTTACACCAAATAGTGACTGTTATTTCCAAGTTGAGCGCCATCTATACTATAAAAAAAATTCAATTACTGGAAATTTTTAAAAATTCTTCATAAAAATTCTGTCATTTTAAATAAAACCCACAATAGAAAAACGTACAAAAACAAAAACACAAACAAAAATTGAAAACAAAAACAGAAAAAGAAAAATCAAATTAGATCATACTCTTCAAAAACGATATAATAAATGTTAGTTCATTTGCTTCTGCTATCATTAAAAAAAATATATGCAGTAAAACACGGTTATAGTCATTCGCTAAATTTCAGTAATATTTCTGACTATAACCGTTTTGTGACTATAAACGTAGTCAAAAAAAAAATTGCATCTTTACAAGCAAAATCAAATTCAATAAAATATCTTTCGTATAACAATTTTAAATTTTATTTTATTCATAAATAGCAATTCTGTTATGTAATCACAAAATATATATATTTGTAATATAGAACAGAAAAAAACTATATATAAATCAGTGTTTTAATAAAATTATTCACTGTTGACGTATTGCTATAACAGAATTGTGACTACAAACGTTTTTGGCTATAAACGAATTAAAATATATCGATCTACTATTTTGAGAGTAATGAGATTTTATTGTGTTAAATTATATTGCAATTAGTATTAATTTAGTCATAAAGTATTAAGTATTATACTTTAATTTCATTATATATATATTCAAGAATCAAGCGATTCAGAAAACAACTACAATTATACAAAAACAAATATTTCGTTTTACATAAAATTGTGTTTGAAAGAACTACTTCTGTGCAATTGCACAGGGGATCCACTAGTATATATATTAATATATATTTAGATTATGTAAGAAAAATAATGTATCAAATCATATTTTGAGTTAGTTAAGAGCAAATCTTACTGTTAGGTTTACTTTATTTTGGAATATGAAATTTTTTGTATTATTTTGTTGTCCAATTAATGCTGTACACAACAAGTCCAAATCCGCAATTACCAAAATACTAAATGTACCAAAAAAAAACTTTTTTGTTTTCGTAAAACCTAGCTGTTTGGCAGCGGGCTTGGAAGCAGCAATCACCGCTCAAAATTTGTTTGTTATTTTTTAAAGTTATATGGTCAAGTAAAGAAACGTTCTAAAAGAGGTTAAGCCAGGCGTCAGCCTTAAATCAATTTTTTTTAAAGTCTTTTTCATGTTGTTTGCCTTATCCTGTCCTATCCTTTAAAAACAGGCTCAGTGTATTATTCTCCCATCATTGACAAAAACAATGTTGTCGTCTATAGGTTTCCGTTTGTTTTTTTTTTTTTATGATTAGTTCAAACAATTTGGGAATAGAGGAAAGTTTAGTAAGGCTTTTTTCCAAATAAAAGGGAACGATCCAGTAGAAATGGATAAATTAAAGATTTTCGAGAGCGTTGGGGCCAAGTACTTTGAACAATTTTTCAGGATAACCTTCGGAATACCATCTGGACCAGAAGATGTGTTATTACCTAATTTATTTAAATATTCTGTAACGATAGCATCATTAATGCAAAACGAGGAGAGGGTTGTTTTAGGAAAACTATCTAAATGGTCAAATTGTGATGTGGTAGCATTAAATGTAGGTGCTGCATATGAATTTCCAAAAAATTCACTAAAACATTGAGATATGACTTTTGGATCATTACTTAGTGTATCCTTATATTGCATGAAACTAGGGAATTGATCAGACTTTTTTATAATATTAATAAATTTCCAGAATCCTTTGGGGTTGGTTAAAAGATTGGAAGACATATTTTGTAAATAAATATTATACTTTAAATGGACTAGTGATTTAAATTGATCAAAAAAAAACTTAAAATTGTTATAATCAGATGAGTTTTTGGATTTCATATATTTAGACCAGGCTTTGTTTTTCTTATTTCTTAATTTTTTTATATCCCGAGTATACCACGGAGGACTAGAATTAGTAAAAATAATCGTTTTTGGAACGTGTCGAGTTAAACCTTCAAAGAGTAAATCATAGAACTTACTAATGATTATCTCAATGATAATGTCAGTGAAAATGGAAGAAAAATCACAAATTTTGTAGAAATTTTGAAGCTGTTGAAAGTCTGCCTTGCTAAAGTTGTATTGATAGGTTACAGTTTTATTTGGAAGAACATTAGACTCAGTAAAGTAGGTAATAAGAATTGGAGGATGATGATGGTCAATAATTACAAGAGTGTCAGGACTTTCCTTTTTATTATTGAGTTGTTCCAATCACACAGAAATATTAGATCGAGTTGACGATGTTTATTATTATGGTTTGTTGATAATTGCTGTAGGGAGATTAAGTTAAGGAAATCAATAAATGTATAGTCGATCTCACTATGAAAATTAGTAGGAATTAAGTATGACTCTTCGTCATGGTGGGACCATTCAATGTTAGGAAGATTAAAATCCCCACACAAAATAATTTCGCTAGATTGTTCGGAAATTTCAGATATGAAATTGATAGCCTTGTAATGACTTTTTTATATTTTGATGTTACTATTTGGAGGAATATAACAATTTATAATATAAATTATGTTTATTTGTGATAAAGTAGCCTTGACGCATATAATCTCTATAAGATTTGTTTCAGGTATTTTAATCTCTTCCGTATTGAATGAGTTCTTTATGGCAATCAGAACACCACCACCTTTCGGAGTGATAAAATTAGAATTTTGAAATGAATTGGAACAATATCTATCTTTTCTATAAACATTGAAGGAGGGTTCAAATAATTCCAAATCAATAATGGATTTATTTAACTCAAGTCTCATTTAAAACATAACAAGGAAAATCTAATGCTACAGAATTGACGTATACACGAGTCTAGTTTTGGTGCGTAGGCCTCTTACATTTTGATAGTGGAGAGAAAAATTTTGTATAGAGTTATCAATGTCAGATGCAGAGGATATAGAAATCAAGTTGTGGTTAGGGACGAATAGACTTCGATCGTTTTACATTCGAGGTAAAAAACACACGAAACATTTCTAAGTCTTTCTTTACACTATCTATGCGTAGCCGCTTACTAAAGAAATAATATAACAATATATGCTTTCGCAGAAGTTTTGTATTTTTAAATAATGATGTAAATGGCATTGAAAAAAGTAAATTATTTATTTTTTTCTTTTTTAATTACATACTCAGCTACTGTACTACTCAATGAAATTTTAAGATTTATTTCATAATTTTTTTAATAAAGAAAAACCTTCGCTAACATTTTAGTATTTTTAATAATAATTATTTTCTAAAACAGTCTAAAATATTTTTAGTAATACCTTCAAAGGTTCTAGGTAATTATCATTATTAAGGATTTTCCATATTATTTTACTAAAAAAAAAAATTTTAATTCTAAATAAATGGATTTATAAGATGTGTTCTACATATACATTTTTATTTTGTGGAAAAATCATTTTTATTTTTCATAGGAAATGTTTTTGACTTCAAAAAATTCTGTAAAATTATTCTCAGATTTGTTATGGTAACTATATTGAACGTTATTATTAACTTAACCTACATTTCTCAGAATATTTCTTGAATATTTTAAAAATGTATATTACAGTTATGCATCATAATATTTGGAATATTAAAAATGTTTTTCCAACTTTCAAAGATTTTCGTTGAATTTTTTATTTTGAGTAAAGTTTTATTTTTGTTATCTTTTTTGAGGTACAGTTAAAAATAAGGTTATGAGTTGTGACTTATGAACTTTTTCATTTTCGATAAGGATTTTTTCCAGATTATATGTATATAAATTATAAATATATATAAAATTGTACATTGGGTTGCATGAATGGGTTTCTGCAAATACTAAGGGGATCACAGAAACCGAACAGAAAACTAGTAATTTTTTAATAAATAGACTACATTCAATTTATATAACATTATCAATAATAGTAAAGAAAAACTTCTGTCGCAACTTTAAACATTTTAAAACAATAAAAAAAATTAAATTAATTTAAATAAATTTTTAAGTAAAATTATCGAAAACTATAGGTTATTTTTTTGTATAAAGTTAATGTATAAAAATGACAGTTTTACACTAAATTTTTGTAGTCCAATGCTTCAACGAATAATAAATGAGATATTTAGAAATATTTTTCAAATACAATTTAGTTGTCGAGTTTTTACGAATGATAATCCTGCACATTTTTATAAGTTCGAATAAAGATAGAAAAACGGACAATTTAAACCTTTTTATGGTATAATGATATAAATGTGATCACCGAAACGAGGAGAACCAGAAATATTTCTTTATGCCAACAGATGACATCACTACATACGTATTCCTAAAGAAAAGATACGAAGTAAAAATCCCGAAAAGAGAGATCTGGCATGATTTAGAAGACCAGGCTAGGTCTTAAAACACCTCGAAAGTTTTCACTGACGGCTCCATTACAGCTCTAGGCTTGGGAGTTGGAGTGTTCTTTGAAATAAAACAACTTGAACTTCAGTTATGCAAACACTGTGTGTGTGAGCAAAGATGGTCTAACAAAGTCATGACAATCTTTAGTGACAGTCAGGCTTGCCTTAAAAGCCCTTGAAAGTAACCTTATCAAATCTACATTGGTGGCAAATGTTCGAAAGCCCTAAACCCCACAAGGTTCCGAAATAAAGTACAACTGATCTGCCTATCGGGTCATAGTTGTCTGTCTCGAAATGATAAATCTGACGAACTAGCCAGATCATTTGGCAGGCATCATCTATGAACCGTAACCGCCAGTTAGTATATCTATTGACAATGTTAAGCTAGCGAGCGAAAACACCCTGAGAAGAGAAACAAATATTCTATGGGCGCATATTGGAGGCCACAGAATCTGCAAAATATATGCACCAAGAATAAAAATCATAACCACATGAATAAACGCATGTGCAGACTAGCACTATGTGACGACTCAGCCTGTAGACACTGTCTGGAAGAGGAAGAAACCTCTACACATGTTGCAGAAGAGTTCCTCGCTCTTTCAAAGCTCAAAATCAGATTGTTGGAAACGCACTACATAACCCGAGAAAACTTCTGCAGGATAAAACCTTCAAACCTGTTGTCCCTTATGAAAAGGTTCGAGTAAGTTAAATTATGGAGGAGGGCATAAAGGTTTAAAGTCCTACATGCCAGCCCTGACATATTAATGTCACCTCCGTACGGGGAAAAAAATCACCACAACCAACTTAACTAGCTTGAACACGTTGAACACTGAATAGTAGAAATTCTTTCATTCAAGAAGAATCTTTTAACTCAGATTTGAAGATAAGATATACATATGTAATTTATCCGATTGTGTTCAACATAAAATATTAGAATCAAATAATCAAAGAAGAAAACATTCAAAGCAAGGCTAAGATTGGCAGATAGCGTGTGCGAAATGACGCATGACAAATTATTCAAACTGGATATAGAAATGAATAGCGACGAAAAATTTGAAGAGGCTTAAAACTAGTTTTGGGTTGCAAAGCCATTGAAGAAGAAGAAAATATAAGTCTGAAGAAATAGTTAGTGAAGATTATTTGTATTTAACTCAATAGATATTTCGCAAGATTGTTATTAATGTAAGATGATGTTATTATACCCCGGCCCCGGCTATATATAAATTATAGTATTAAAACAGATTTTCTTCCTTTCTATACTCCTTTTGGGAGTACAGAATTTTAATTTTGAATTGTTAAATTTTCACAAAACATCCTCCTTGGAGCTTAAATTCTAGCTTACCACATCATTGGATTGCATTGTGTTTTCTCTGCCATACTTCTACCGATTAAACCAAAATATTAATCCTCACATTAATTCTCATTCCTTTGAAAATAGTTTTTTTAATTTTTTATCAATTTTAATTCCGAGATTTGTCCACTTTTAACTGTTTTTTTTTTTTTTGCAAAAATTTATAAAAATTAAAACAAAATTAGATAAATTAATTTGACATACATAGGGCAGGAATAAATATATAATATATGTATATACATATTCAAAATTATACAAAACTGTACAAAAATAAATCTATATCTTCAATATCCTCTGTGAGAGGATGGGAGGGTATGGTATACTTTAATACATTATATTATAATTTAAGGATAATAGCTCATATATCCTTTTATAAATATGAACATCGTCTATCAATGTTTACACGCTTTTTTTTTTGTTTTATAAGTTTTTATAAAAAAAAAAAACTTTTCTTTTCTTTACTTTCCATTTTTGTTTTTATTCTTTTATTTTGTGTGTTTTTGTTTTTAATCAAAAATTGTGAATTTTTTTTTTTTTTTTGTTTCGTTATCCTTTTTGTAGTGTTGGTTTTTTGGTATTATTTTACAATGAATTTCATATTATGCATATATGTATATAACTATGTATATATATATTTTTATAGAAAAAGAATAATATTATATTTTTAAAGTATCATTATCATAAGTGCCTGTCTACTTGTGTTTAAACTGGAATATACATACATATAGTTGTATAATAATAAATATTTGAATTCCAAACAAGAACTGATATGGTTTAGTTACAATACCGTATTCGATTTTAAAATTGATTATATGATCAAATTTTGTCTTCTTAAATTAATTATGATGTGATATGGTTATCGGAATGGTGTTAAGTTGTCAAGTATAGAAAAGAGAATTTTCAAAAATAAACTCAATTCAACAATTTTCAAATCCAATGTGATGATGTGAGCATCCAACAATACGGTTATAAAACGTGAAAATTAAGGGTAAGTATAAATAAAGGGGAATAAGCTTTTCTTTAGATGCTTGCTTGTGGCGAATACTGAAAATATATTAGTCATGTTCTATGACAAATGCTAAATTATAAAATTGTCTTTGAACGTAACGAATCAGCTCAATCCAGTTCAAACAAATGGAATAAATCTTCCTTACTTACTTAGGTGGCCAACATACCATGTAGATCCTGGAACTGACTGGGTCTTGCACCTTCGGGTCTGAATTCGAAAATTTTCTTGGCTGGAGCATTTTCATTCATCCACTCTAAGTGTCCGGATTTAATTTTCGTGACTACGTTCACCTCATTATACAGCTCATAGAATTCGGCAGTATATCTTCTCCTCCAGACCCCGTTTCAGTGGGTTCATCGTCCTTTTCAGGACCATATATCCAACGAAAAGTTTTCTTCTCGAAGATACCAAGTGCATGCTCACTTGCTTACGACACTATCCATAAGCGGGTAATAGCCTCCATGACCGCCCGTTGTGATCTGGCGATGAAGTCAATATCATAGGCATACCCTAGTAGTTGAACGAATCTGAAAAAATATAGTGCCGACCATGCTTACTTTCGCTCGTTGCACTATACATTCCAGTACTAGATTGAAGAAATCGCATGACAGTGGATCTTCTTGTCAAAATCCGGTACATGCCTAAAAGATCTCAGAAGTGTTATTGCAAAAGTGTTAGAAATCCGAATTGTTTCAAGTATCATTTTTGGCAGTCGGATGAGCTTGTTTGGTACACCAAATTCCCACATACCAGCGTACAGCTCTCTGCGACATGTGCTATCAGATATTCGCACAAAATGTTGGACAGGATCTTGTATGCGACACTGGAATAAATCGCGGGAACCAATATTAACTACACAACAATTGAAAAAGAGTTTGCATTCGAAGAGTTTTTAGCTAGATAATTTTCTTCGGATAAATCAACCAAAACATATAGACTGAAGTTAAAACAAACCCTTTAAGTCACACAAAGTATAGATCGCGAAGTATATAGGTAGAATGCAGATGTCAAATAATGAGCTCTTTCATCACAAAGGATTTTCAAGGATACCAAAAATATACTCTACACACTCTTCGTGACGGGATAGTGCTCTTTCAACTATTTGGCCTTAAATTTTGCCATAGTCATATGATTACAGATTTTGATATCTTGTCGTATATCAAGACCCTAACAGATATCACAAATATTTTACATAATTATATATATTGCACAATTAAATATAAAAGATGAATGGCGCCCTATTTCTAAAAATGACGATTGAAGAATGATGAGAAATATTGTATAGAGTATTTGGTCAATTTCATTTATGATTTAATTTTTTTCTAAAAATTCTATCTTAACTATACCACCATAATAATTTTTGACATCATGTTATCCTTCAAATAGATATATTATTTCACATTTAATTGAAATGCTTTTCTTTTCATCCATCGTATTAATTATTTTACTTTTATTATTGTTCTATGATAATGTAAAAAAGGATATGCGTTATGACATTTTTTGCTTAAAATACAGCTAATCATTCGACAATATAGAAACCCCTTCTCCCTCTACACTCCTAATTTTGTATGTATTTTAAATTAAATCGTGTACATATTAATTTTATGACATTTAGTCACTTATCTTAGAAACTTTGAAATTGAAAGAGGAAACTTTGTTCCTGGTGACACAAAAAAAAAAACAAAGAAAAAATATATAGACAAAAGATATTTATAATATGGATAATAATTATAGGGGGTATCCATTTTTTGTTATACGAGAAAGTAAAACTGTTTGATTTTATTTTTGTTGTTGTTTAATTTTTCTTTTTTCTTGTTAAGAACTTAAAGTGAAGAATTTTAGATTTTATGTACTACATGTTTTGTTTGTAGTTGTTGTTATTGTTTTTGTTAATAGTAGGTTATTATTTTTGTTATGTTGTCTTTGACAGCTGCTTGCTATGCTGCTTCACTTCTCTTAATTTGTCAGTTTATATTAACTAAATTATTTATTTTTTGTTAAATAAGTGTTTTTAGTTTTGTTGGGACAAGGACGAAGTGTTTTTAAGATTTTTATTGATAGCACGTGTGTTCGATATGCTTTGATAAAAATTTAATTTTTTGATAAAAAATTTTTGTAAATGAGGATATTGAAAGCACGACAAGAAAAGTTTGGATTATTTCGAAATTTCAAAACAAATTTAAAAGTGAAAATTTAAAAATAAGTTAGAGTAGTAGTGTGTATAGTAAAGAAAAAAATGTCAATTAAAAATATTTAATTTTAAATTCACGTGTTAAATTAAATTATAATATACGAAGTTCAATTCTTATATTTTAAAATTTATATAAGAAGGTATTTGGACGTGATAATGGCAGCGTTGCTTTTGAAAAAATAAATTAACAATTAATTTTACGTTTGAGAGGCCACTATTTGAGAGATATTTGATGTTTGCTATTGTTGGATGCTTTAGATGATCACTTGTCCTGTGCGATTGTAAAAATCGAACAGATTATCAATTTTGTTTACCGCAAATATTTCTATATTGTTAGGTATTGCCTATAAGTCTATCCTTCAGATTAGCAAAACATTGCAGTATGTTTCAGGCGAAGGTGATGGCAAAAGAGGACACCTTAGACTATCTGAGATCCAGCGTATTATCTGTTAAAAATATCTTTATACTCACAGACAGTTAGGCTGCAATTAAAGTACTGGATTCGACAACCATCAACGCAAAAACCATGTTGGTCTGTTCTCTGGACGAATTAGTGGATCGGTTGAACATATGGATACGATAGGTGCCACAGTGTTATTCCGGGTAACTGAAATGCAGATCAACTTGCTAGAGAGGCTAATACATTATAAATCCATCCGCATAAGAGCAATTTGGGTACAGCTCTCGCTATTGTAATCTAATGCTTTGCAAAGATGCAATAAAAGCTTTAAATTTCAAATGGTCAAGTTGACATTGCAGTCGCAATATCACTAAACAAATCTGGCCTTTATTGGACCTGAAGCTCTCACTTAACCTACTAGCTTTGAAAAGGTGTGTCTTTATCACTATGGTAGGGGTCCCGTTTCGGGTCATTGTCTTATTGGTAAACATGCCAGAAGACTTGAACTCTTCTCAAACGATTTTTGCAGAACGTCTCTCTGTTGGCCAGGGTTGGAACACCTACTCTGTTCCAACCCTGGCTTTATCATCAGAGAAAAACCCATCTAGGACCACTAAAATCAAAAACTTTACCGCATTGTAAAAAGCTCTAACTAGTTCAACGAGTAGAGTCTTATGCGAGGAAAGTTTCCGTGGTATCACAATGGAAATTACTGGTCTAAGTATGTCGGCGTACTGTCAGCAGCCACTATTACCTAAAAAACGCGAAATTTGACTTTTAAATTATTCTGGATAATTACGAATCAAATGTTCAAGAGTTTGCAAGAGTTTCTGTCTTGCTTTCTTTTATTGCAACTGCGGTAATGGGTGTTGAAGAGAATACCCAATTTGGCAACATTTAGAATCTATTTAACAAAGTTTTATTATGCAACACCATCTTGATTTTCCCGTTTGACACCAAACTGTATAGTTTGCAACCTGTAATTCCAATATAGTTCATTTATTTTCATTTATTACATTTTTATGGAAATGTGAACACAACTTCGTGTGACTGTAGATCCCCAATGATTAACTAAGAAAAAAGCTGATTTAATTTGTTAAAGAAGCAATAGGTATGGAAAATTAAATATATTTGGCAGAGTCTAATCTGCTATATTGTTTAAAAATATAAGTGGAAAAATACGTCCCACATCTCAAAATCGAAAAGGGCCTGTAGTTGGCCTGGAGATATATCTGTATGTTTACTAATCAATAAATAAATAAATAAAAACATGTTAAAACCAGAAAATCTAGCAAAAAAATTCTAAGAAATCCGATAACTAAAATTGGTAGTGTTGGTAGGAAATGAGTAAATTTGTTCACCTGTCAATTTTCATTAGCAAATTGCTTCAGCTAATAAATGAAAGCTTAGGTTGACATTGACATATCATTATTTACTTGACATGAACATAATACGACTGAGATTTGTCAGAAATGATAATTATCAAATCTGCGATGATTTTAACGATCAGGAAAACATTACGCATACGCGACTGTCCAAGTCTGGTGACAATTAATATTAAGTGATTTGAAGGGTATATGTTTCAAAGTCTGACAGAGATTATCAGAACAGACTTTTCATATTTGACAGATTTGTCAACTAAATTGCTTGCTGAATAGGTTTTAGGTAGATTTGTCAACTACAGTTTTTTGAAATACTGGAGTTTTGAAATATTTTCAAATTGTCAGATAATAGATATTTAAGGATGAACATGAAATTTAACATCAATATATTTTTTAGCATAACGAGATTTTATTTGTAAAAATTTATTTGATAGAAAACCGGCTACGTTCTACTTTAAATTTTTTAAAAGTTCTACTTTAAATTTTTTAAAAGTTCTACTTTAAATTAACTCAAATAAATAAGTAATCATACAGAGGAATTCATACAATTTTGAAGTCAACATTCAGACTTAGAATAGTTTTTGAATGTTTATATTCTAATGTCTACTGACAAAATGACGTAAATTATTTTGGATAATATCTTGTAAAACAGAAATAAATTACGTCATTATGTTAAAATTTTATCTTTTAAATTTGGGTACCAACACCAACTGCATATTATCATATATTGAAAATTGATGGGGTAAGAATATGTAAGTACAGTCTATTTAATGGTTTCAACTATGTGAATTTCAGCATAATTTCATTGCCAAAATTTGTGAATGACATAATACTGGAATTGTATAGAACAATCAACATGTGTTCATGTTTGTAGTTATATATGTAAATGGAAGTTTTATGAGCATTTTCCAACCGATTAAAAATATTGTACGGAAAATTATATTCAATTTTCAATAAATCAAAAATTTATAAAAAAAAAATTATTTTTGTATTTACTACAATACTTCTTCAGAACCCGCTCTCCTTCCCTAACCATAGTTCACAAATTTAATCAATACGAAAGTACAAAAGTCTACTAAATAAATTATATCATCTAAGTAAATAAATCACTTACCTGCAGTGATTTGTTGGTGGAAAAGCAAAATTTTATATTTTGATATCATTGTTTGTGTTATTCAACTCAAAAATACGAATTCTACCCAAAATTTTATAAAGATTTTCTTCAATGAGAAAATTATAAGCAAAACAAAACAAAACAAAAGTTAATCTTCAAAGGAATCATTATATTGAGAGGTTGATATGTTATTAAACTAATTATTTTTTTTTGTTTTCATTTAAATGGAATTAAAATGTTCAGAATAACCTTTATTAAATGATACAAATCAAAATATATATATATATATATATATATTTCACTAAA
Source organism: Argyra leucocephala (assembly GCA_963942445.1). NCBI lineage: Eukaryota > Metazoa > Arthropoda > Insecta > Diptera > Dolichopodidae > Argyra > Argyra leucocephala. The sequence goes on along the minus strand of OZ012680.1, from coordinate 18,171,642 downwards.
TTTATTTGTACAACTTTTAAATCTCATATATTCGTACATCAGTAGTTGAAGGCTCTCAAATGATAATAAAAATTTAATTATAAAAGCCAAAAATGAATGGCAAACTGGAAAATATATATAATCTAAATGTATATATGTATTTTATATATGTACTGTATTTCTGAGTAAATTATATAAAATTTCAGAAACATGAAAGAAAAATAAATTTTTGATATAATCAAAAAGATTATTTCATATAAATTTGGAAAAGTTATTCACTTTCGTCCTTGCTAATAAAATTTTTAAACAAAAATTTATTTTCTATAGAAAATACGTTATTAGTATATTTTTTAACCGTTATTTGTTTCTCTTTAATATTAATAGCATTTAATTTTGACTTAATATCTATATATGAGAGAAATATTCTTCACTCTCTGAAGAGTTAAACAGTCTCATGTTATTAGTCTTCAATTAGCACTATTCTATTTTATTCTACTAGAGTAAACCCCCGTGTACATACCCGGCCGAGCAAAAGAAAAATTTTAAGTTAATATTAATTTTAAAATAAAATAAAAAAATATCACATAGCATTAAGCTTTTTTTGTAAGATTTAATTTGTTTTTATTATTTTTTTATTTCTCGAAGGAAGGTGAAAGCCTCGAAAAATACTAAGCAGACTGCGCACGTAGGTACATAACTATGTGGAACACTAACCCACTAAAATCACCGAAACCCTTTACCATAACTAATATTATTAACCGATTAATTGACTGTTCACGTTAATTGGGAAAACGTGTGTCGGAATGTTATTAAAAAATAGTTTCCGATAATTTTATTAAATCATTAATCATACCTATGGGTTAGTACCGTTTCCTAATTATAATGAGGGAGTTTTAAAATTCATCATATAGGAAACAATTGGATTAAATGAAGTATTCTAGACCTGGTATGCAACGTTGTCATATTGTCAACCTCATGATATACAACATTGTCAGTTACAGTGTCGTTGTCAGTAGTTTTCCCCTGTCTTGGTCCTGCTAGAATTTTAATTTTTAGAGCAGTGGATTGTGTAGAGCTGATCATGGGTGAAGGTAGGTTGAGGGAGATAAATTCCGACTCTTTGAAATGTTTGACCTTGTGATTTATTGATTGATATTGCATATGCAAGACTTACTGGAAATTGATGTCTAATAAATTCTTATAAAATAATTTTCGTTCTAAATCTGATATTTTTTTTTTTATTTTATAAATAAAAGAGTTATTTTTTTATAAAGATTAACTTAAAACTTTGAGCAAGTTTTATTTTTTTGTGGTTTGCTATTAATATTATTATTCTATTAAAATTGATTGAATGAAAAAAAAAAGAACGAAGCACACGAAAAATCATTGAAAAGTGTGCCTTCAAAATCGTGTTCTTGTGTATTATAATAAAGATAAAATAAAAATTGATTTTGATCGCCAAGGCCTGCATCATCGCCGATTGATTGAAAAAAAAAAACGAATCACACGAAAAACCACGAAAAATGTGCCTTTACTAATCGTGCTCTTGTGTATTATAATATAGATTACGTATATATGGTAGCTTCAAGTAAGCTTTAATTACACTTTAACATCATATATACGCTAATTTAATCATACAAATTTACTTACTTGACTGAATGTTTAGTCGAATACGCACCTTGAAAACATGAGAGCTTGAGTTGGCATTTAATATCAAAAATTTACAAAGTTTTCTTTAATGTTTAGAGAAAGCCACTTAAGCTGACAACTGCTCAAGCTGGTTAATCAAATAAACAGCTTAAAATTTCAAGTAGAATTCTAAATATAAAATCTAAGTTAAGTTATTCAAGCTGACATGTATACGTAGTATATGAATACATTTTTGCATTTCTATTATTATTTTTCATTATGTTTTATTGTAACAACTGCACACGCCTTAAAGAATTTGTATTCATTCTATTTAATTTTATATACTTCAATATTTTCCAATAGCATACAATTAGTTCTATGATACACAATAGATAACTATAACTTAACTTTTGAAACAATGACAAATTACTGTATTTAAATAATTTTACAAAAAAAATTGATAAAGCAGTATAAACAGGTACTTTAATTAGCTAGAAAGTAAAATTCCATCACATGGATACTTAGCAATGGATTCAAAGACACATTTAAAGATGTAGGGGACAAGAGATCATTTGAAGAAAGAAATATATGAACAAAACCAATAATTTGAAAATATATAAAACCCAATATGACCTATATGGCATAATGCAGGGTGGATAATCTGCAAACAAAGCAAATACTACATCAGTAGAAATAGTATATATTATATATTAAGTAGCAAATACGACCTACTTAATACATAATTATTAATTACCTACTGATATGAAATTTTCAGTATAGATTTCGAAAAAGAGAGAAAAAGAGACAGATAATATGACATAATAAATGAAGAGATTAGAAACATATGTAATATTTTAGACGTCGTGCGTATAGCATAAAAAGTAAGATAGGAGAATGTTATGTGATTAGAAACGACACAACACTTGTAAAACATTTTAAACAACTACAGTATGTATATTTAATTCTATAAAATCTCAAACACTATTTTGGGTAGATGGCGTAGTAAGGTTCAGTCGTCATTTTAGCACACGTAAAATGCTATTAAATAATTCTAATTCATGGTAAAATAAATAGTTTTAAAGGTCCCACGAATGGGGTTACAGGACAATGATGATGATGAGTGGTATAAAAAATTTAGGCAAACCAAAAGCTCAATCGATTCATAGTTTAAAAATTGATTTAAAAAATCTCCGAGTAAACAACTCGGAGAAAAAAGAAGTAAGAAATAGAAAAGGCTACAAAGCGGTTATTAGAAACATTAAGATTGATATTTAAATTTGGCTCTAGGGAAGGAGAAAAAAATATCAGTAGATTGGGTGAAGATATACTTGCAAGGTTAGTATACCAAAGCAAACCAGATGTCCAAATGCAAATTTGCGGTACCAGTTGATTTAATTTCGCAAAACTTGAGGTCATTTAATTCATTTGAAAGTACTTCACTGAGTACGAAACATGCAGATTTGACTAATCCAATGACTACCAACCAACATCACGATCACTTATGAAAACAATACTAGAGATCTTAATCAATCAGCACAAATTACAATTTCTTCAAAATAGAACAAGTTTAACGATGTAAATAGATTTGGATACATTTCAAATTAAAATTCGGCAGTCCTTAGCTGACCCCATACATTCAAATTTTCTCGCAATACCAATGAGTATTGGAATTCATGACTATTGCAAATTGCACGCAAATGACGTTCTGGGCGTTCTGACGTTCTGCGTATTACTCTTATATAAGATAAGCCGTAACCCAACTGAGTATTTTTTTACTGTACTTCCCGACTTATTATCTATGTACTTGCTGAACGCTTTTATTGCTTTAATGTCAATTTCAGAATTAAGCGATGGGTATTCCTAGAAACAATTATATCCTTTGAAACAAATAGAAAATGAAAGATATAAGGAAGAGAGACTCCTTTTTTTTTAAAAAAAAAATCTGACGCATCTGTCTGTGCTCACTCTAACTGAGTATTTGCGTAAATAGAAATAAAACTGTTAACTTTAAAACTACTCAAGTTATATATACAACAAGAATTCGATACGATCCTGAACCAATAATGATAAATAATAAAGAAATAAAAATCGAAAATCAAGCTAAATACCTAGGGATGCACATTGACAATAAATTGACATGGAAGAACAACATAATCCACAAACGTAATCAAATAAGGCTAAAATCCGGACAACTACAATGGCTTTTGGGAAATAAATCTAAATTGACAATGAACAACAAGCTGCTACTTTACAAAACAATTGTAAAACTGATATGGACATATGGTGCAGAAAATCTGGGGTACCTCAAGCAATACCAACATTAATTTAATACAAAGAACAGAATTAAAAATAAATAGAACGATAACGAGAGCCGAATGGTATGTGCGAAATGATAATCTACACTGTGATTTAAAAAAACTGACAATAAATGAAGAAATTAAAAATAAAAGTTTAAAATATCAACAAAAAATATCAACACATTACAACAATGAAATTAGCACTCTACCAGAACAAGAACGAATAAGAAATAGACGCCTGAAAAAATACAGACCATATGACTTAATAAATAGATTTTAAGTTTAAAAAAAAAAAAAAATATACTATAAATTAATTTTAGAAAAAATTACTATAACAAAATGATTATATATGTAGTTATACTCTACCTAAAATGTAAGGAAAGTTACTAGGTGTCTTATATTAAGACAGATGTAAATAAAAATAGGGCAAAAAAAAAAAACTTTAACATAAAAAAGGTAATAAGACCTTTTCCTCACAAATATTAAAAATTATTGGTATTCGCTCTCATTTGATATCTAATTTTTGGTTTCGGAATATTCCACGCAATAATTTGGTGGATAAACGTAAAATCATCAATCACCAATCCAGCTCGAGAGATTTAAGGTCTGTTCGGAATAACACATATCCACGTAAGGAGGAAAATATAAAATTTCACACCATGAAATTATTTCAATATGTGAAATATCTACATTGCGATATGCAAATCAAACTTGGAAAGCATATTCAAGTGTCAGCCGCAATTGAGATGCCAATAAAATCCTTAACTTAACGCATTGCAAGTCCTAGCAGAAAATTGGGTTTGCCAATAATGAAGATGAAATGAATTACATATATGAAGTTCAACTTCAGACGACTGGAGATCGATCCTTTGCCACTTTGTTATTGAAATAAAAAAAACCAATCTCTTAATTTAATCATAATTAATTTTTATGTTTTTCATATTTTTCCTATTGAAGTTCCATTTTTACATGACCTTTACGATTTATCATTTGAATAAATCTTCATAAACAAATTATGATAAAAAAAAACAAAATAACTTGAGGGTCATTTCTACAAAAAAAAAAAAAAAAAAACAAAAAAACAATAATAAAGAAATAATACCTCAAACTTTAAATGCCAAAAAACAAATAGAAAAAAAAAACCATAATAGAAAAACAAATCATATTTTATAGTCCAGACCTAATTCTACGTATTGGAAATTTCAATTGAGAATTTAAATTTTGAAGGAAAAATTTAAAGATTGAAAAAAATTTAAATATTTTTGTATAAAAACAAATAACAAAATATCAAAAAGAGATGTAAAGTTCAAAGATTATGACAGATGAGATATCAACTTTATTTTTTTATATTATAATCACTTAGATGACAGCTACACACACATGCATACAACATATTGGATTTGATATTGGAAATAAAAACGTGCCAATAATTTTTAACATAGGTTAGGTGTAAAAATTTATTTGAAAAACTTCCGTTTGAAGTTACCTTAAGAACATTTTTTTAAATTAACCACAGCAACAACAAAAACAAAAAAAAAAAAAAACAAAATAAAAAAATAAAAAAAAATATAAAACAAATATTTTTCATGAATCAACTTTGGAAAACATCAAGTACCAACCTTTTTATCATATCTACCTTAACGCGAAAAATATATTCATGTGTACATATATAAATATGTGGATCTGTGTATGTACATTTAATTTATATAACCGGAAATTTAATTTGTCTACAAAGAGTACATACATATACATTTTTACTTTCGCATAATTCTCTTATCATAATTGAATCAATTTGGCTGGAAATTTAAAAAGCATTTTTTTCTTTAGGTTTTTTTTTTTTTTTTTTTGTTTTTACTTTGATATGCAAAATAAAAGAGAAATTTAATTTTTTTGTGTGTTTTAATATAGGTATTATGATGTAGATATAATATGTATTTATTTATATATAGTAATGAGAATAGTTATTTATTTTATATAATATTTATTTACATATTTCATTGTATGTCCATTCGGACAAGTACAGTTTTACGTGGTTTTACATGTTTTTACACCAATGTATAATTTTCTTAGTTACTTTTTATGATCAGTTCTTCTATAATTCTCCAGTCCAGTATAATTTCGTATATTAATTAACGAAATAAAAATTTCCATCGGTGGTAATTAATTTCAATATTTCATACTTCTTGTTTTTCATATTTTTTACAGCTCAAAATGGCCAGAGATCCAAAGAAACATTTGAAACGTTTACACTTTACACGCACCAAAAGCATGGATGTTAGACAAATTAGGTGGTATTTTTACACTACGACCATCAACTGGTCCACATAAATTAAGAGAATCATTACAATTAATCATTTTATTATGAAATCGTTTAAAGTATGCTTTTAACAGTTAGTGAAGTTACTAAAATTGTAATGGAGCGCTTAATTAAAGTTGATGGAAAAGTTCGTACAGATTCAACTTATCATGAAGCTGGTTTTATGGATGTTATTATTGATAAACAATCTGATGAATTTTTCCATTTAATTTATTAGTTATTAATTTTTATTATTTTATTATTTTAAGCCATTTCACAACACATTTAATATCAGCTGGGGAAGTGAAGTATAAGTTGTGCAAAATATGTAAAAATCAACTTGGCCCCAAAGGAGTTTCATTCACAATAATTATGAATGGATGATCGTACCACAATCGTTATCCAGATTCATTGGTTAAAGCTAATTATACCATTCAGTTGGACAAAATTGTTGACTTCTTTGATTTTGATTCTGGTAATTTATGTATGATCAGAAATTTAGGTCGTGTAGGTCAAACAGTGTTGTCAATCGTGCAAGACATCCAGGTTCATTTCATATTGTACATATTAAGGATTTACAAGGCAATTTATTTGTAACAAGATTATCAAATGTATTTATTATTGGTAAAGTTAGTAAACCTTATATTTACTTACCAAAAGGTAAAGGTGTTAAATTGAGCATTGCTGGAGAGCTTGATAAACGATTTGTATTAAAAATTCGATATTTTTTTTAATTAAATGGAAGTATAAATGAAGCATTGTAGCAGAAATAACTAATTTTTTTACGCTTAGTTATTAGCAATCTCGCCACTAAGCAAGCAACCATCAGTTAATGCTTTCCCCGGTTTATTATGCCTAGAATAATTTTATATATTTTAACGTAAAAAAATTCTATTTTTGTTTAAAAGATTATTCAAATATGGTTAGAGAAATTAGATAATTAAAAAAATTATTAATAGTATCGCATAGTATTGTTGAAACAGCGATCTTCATAAAGTTTGTAATCATCTTTAGCTGGCTCTAGTGGAACAAAAAATCAAAAGAATGACGAAAAGCCATGAAGAAAAATTAACTTGAAAAATATAGACACATAAATTTACTTTAATTGCTTAATAGAGCAAATTACTAATTGCAATTGCTATTAAGCTATGAAGCTCAGTATAGTTTTTAGAAGTACCCCATCATAGAAAAATAAAGCTGCAGAGTAAATGAAAAATGGATTCAAAGAAATATATTTTATAGCCGATTATATGTAAATTGGAGTAAAATAAATCTCAAAATCTATTGTAAACAACAAACGTAAACAATATTAAAAATTATGTCCATATACTGCAGGTTCAACTACTGCTAAGCAACAGATTTGAATGTAAAAACATTGCAAAGAATATCAAAACTACTTTGATTATATAAAAAAATATCGATGGCGGTACATATTAGGCTAGAAATTAGTGTAGAACTTAAATAGCTAACCGAAGCTGCTTTGGACTAGCCATCTGGCAATTAAAATCGAAATTGTTTGACAGAAAAATAAAGATAACACTAAACAAGATGCCCATAATGTAAGTTTGTAGTTATATATGGTCCAAAATCATGTACTATAAATCTATACATAATATAATAATCAGATAGAGCCTTTCAAGAAAAAAATTCTGCATAAATTGTTTGGTCGTTAAAGAGGCTTGAAGGCAGAGGAGAAACTATGAAATTATGAGCTATTGTTTTTAGTTAAACAAACGAAGATATAATGTTGGCTATAAGATATGTTACTGATGGGAATCAAGAACAATATCCGGCTAAAATTGTTTAATACATTGACTCCCATATCCATGTCATACTTATTCGAATGACAGTAATGTTTTCCAACAGGCCATGTCATTTAAATGTGTATGACGGCAATTCAGAAAGAAAAAAAAACTATCATTCGAAAATTTATGAGTTTAGATAAAAATGTCAATAGACAAATTATTGTGTGGCACACAGGGAACACAAAAATAATAATGGTATTAAAAAATATCGGAGATTTATGAAAATTAGAAAAAAAAGAGCTTGGAAATTAGTTTTTTTTTATGGTCTTAATGATTTTTCTGATACATCATATTAAACATTTATTGCTTCATATTGAAACAATCCAAGCACATTTGCTTTTCCAAGCTTTTCCTCCTTTTGTAGTTTCACGAAACATCCAGAACATTTGCTTCGCAAAGGCTTTCCATTCCATTCTTCGCAATACTTGCGGATTGGTGTTTTTTAATATTTAGTTTCTGGCTTGTTATTTCTTTATCTTTAATGTTTAATAATTCTGCCACCAACACCGAGAGGTCTGAATTTGAATTTTTTATTGTTACTTATTTGTAAATAACCAAAGTGTTTACTACTGCTGTTCCTAACAAAAGTTCAATTACAAGTTTGTGGTACCAGTTGATTCCATTGTGCAAAAATATAACGTATGAGATTATATAATTCATTTGACCGTCCTTCACTGAGTGCGAGACATACAGACTTGACAAATCCCATTTGTAAGACTCTAATTTTCCAACCTCAGCTTTTAAGGGCCATACATTACACGTTCACTTGAACATGATTTCAATATTTGAATAGCTTTATATCGTAACGATGAGCTTTTTCAAGTTTTAACGAAATTTTTTTTTCATCAAAATTGCAAAAGCAAAGAAAATTTTATGCCAATGTTTCCCCGTACGCCGCGTCACACAAATATTGTATGACTAAAAAGAATCAGTTTTTGCTTTGGCCTGGCAGCATGTCATATGTCCGTATTTCATTTGCCTGTACTGCAGTTGCCTAAATTTCATTTGACTGGATATTCTGGATACTGAATATATATATATATATATGTAATAAATATATATGCGAGATTATGAGTTAAGAACGATTTTAGAGTTGAATTCAAAAGCTCTACGCCTTTTACAACATAGTATAATAAAAAAAAAAGCAAATGAAATTCAATCAAATGAAATACAGGCATGTGATAGTAACCCCTTTGGCCAGTATAAACATTTTGTAAAAATCCACTTGGCAGTCAATGTGCTAAAAATTCAACCACAATTGTACATGTAATCTCAGTCGACAAGATACTAATAAGTTTCAATGTGACATTTAAATAAATAAGTATAAAAATATGTACTGTGTTCATTGATAATTGGATTAAATGCTCTTCGAAAATTAACTAATAAGTTTATATTAAGTTTCAATATTTGGTATTAAATATTACAATGCTTCCCATCTAGTGCCACTAAGTTTCAATACATCACCACATATTTTAGTTTATTTATATTAGGCTTTATTTACAAGTCTAAACGACAACATGTTATAAATTTTTTATATTATTAGTATCTTTCAGTACCTACGAGTAACCAAATAAGAGAATTGGCCACATCCAATGACTTAACTGTCAAAAATATGGGCATTCCAAAGGATATTGCACCTTACTAAATTTATGTGTAATATACGGTGATTTATACATCACATGAAAATGTACCAAGTCAAAACTAGACGCTGGTGGTGTTAAGAAGTGCAGCAATTATGCAAGTAACCACACCGCGAATTACAGAGGTATTACTGATCCCTTCCGTGGCCTAATTGGTTAGCGCACACAAATGTGTTTAAAATTACGATGTGGTAGTCATGGGATCGATTCCCATGGGGGTATAAAATATAACTAAAAAAAATAGCAAAATATTTTATATAAAATCAATAAAAATAGTTAATATAATTAATACTTTATAGAACTAAAAATATTACCTATATCAATATCTATATCAATACTCATATATATTATTATCACATATATTTTCTGTTGTGGTAAGAGATCTATTAAAATGATTACGAATTGTTTTTATCAAAAAATTATCGAATCTTACGTTACTAGCCTTTTGGTACAAACATTTATTTGAATAAAAATGTTTGTAGCCCGTTTCGGGTTTTCTGTGTAGATTTACGCAGGCTCTTATGCATTTTCGTTCAAATTTTCTTATTTTCTCCATTAGACTTGCACTTAAGTTGAACCAAATGGGTCCACCATATGAAATAACCGGTCTAATGAGAGTTTGATATGCTAAAATTTTTACTCTTTCATTGATAATTTTATTATAGAAAAGTTTTTTGGACGCCATAAATGCTTTAGTCCTCTTTTCCAAATTTTTTTTAACATTATCAATGTAATTTAAATTCAAAACAACACCTAAGTATTTGACTGACTTTTTCCTGTCAATTATGGTGTCGTTCAAAGCTTTTATTTGAAAGTTTTTCCAACATTTTTTGATATTACCGTTGGTTTTGTCAACAGTGTTTCGAAAAAGAATTGCTTCACATTTATCTACGTTAATTTTCAGTAATTATACCTTGCAATAATCAATAGTAAGATCTGAACGTTTGCTGTTATTTGTGCTACCCTATTGCCGGCGGCATAAATAATTAGATCGTCGGCGAATGCTATAGAGTAATATGGGCCCTTAAAGTTTCCAAGCAGTTCTATTCTGAATTCATTGTCGTATATCATATCCATTATTAATCTTGTTAAATTGTTTGGAAATTGATAATTTAATAATTTATATATTAGACCATCAATCCAAACACTATTAAATGCCTTCCCTAAATCTATAAGGCACGCGCCTACACCTTCCTTATTATTTATGTACCAGCATACATCGGAAGTTAGTTTATTTATAGCGTGTATAGTGCTATGCTTATTTCTGAACCCAAATTGATTTTCAGGTAAAAGCTGGCTATCGTTTACTAACTTTATTATTTTGTCATTAATTATAGTTTCATAAACTTTGCTGATATTGGGCAATAGACTGATTGGTCTGTAATTGTTAGGATTTGTAGCGTCCTTACCCGGTTTTTTTAGCATGATAACTTTAGCTATTTTCCATATTTTAGGGAAATAGCAGTAGTTCAATGCATTATTAAATAATATTACATATTTCTCTATGACCTTAATCGATAGATTTTTTAAGACCACATTAGGTATGCCATCTACGCCAGATGATGTTTTGTTTTTTAAGTTCTTAAACTTTAAATATAGTTCGTTAAAGTCTGTGAAGTAGCTGTTATTATTGAACGTATTGGAGGAAGTGTTTGTGGTGTCAAATGTAGATAGCGTAATGTTATTTCGTTTTTTTTCTTCGTGTATAAGTCTAAAATGCTGTATTTCTTGACGTATGTTATTATGAAAGTTGCTGTTATTTGGTAATGTGATGTTATGGCTTTTCTCAAGACATGTACCAAATACTTTGCAAATATCATTTTCTCTGTTCACTATGTATTTGTTCGTATTCGTTCTTCCCAGCTTTGTATGGTCTATGTTGTTGTTTATTATATTTGCCTTAATTAACTTGCCTTGGACTTTATATGTTTGTTTCAATTTGCTTCAATTCAACAAAATACCCATTTCAATAACCATTTAACCAAAGTATATCCATAAAAAGAGTATGAACTCATGTGTGCATTCATTTGTTTGCACACAAATTCATATGCAAATTTGATAAACATTTTCGGAAATTGACGAAAATAAGAATTTTACGTGTAAGAAAAAGAAAAAATATAGTAAGCAAAAGAGAGTAACAAAAAAAGTTGGCTGAAATTAAATAAATAAAGTTTATAATTTTGAAAAATATTTTCGACAAAAATTTTCGTTGAAATATTTAACAATATTATTTTCTAAATTGTATCAACTATGCATAAGATTTTTAGGAGACCTAACTAAAACAGCGTTATCATATTCCTTAAATTCTGTGATTTGTAAATAGTAATCCTCATTATTATTTTATAATCGTATACCAAAATAATAAATATTTAGGTTTACTAATATAATTAATAAAAAATAATAATGTTTGTAACTCCAAATTATTACTGACAAAAATATTAATAATATTTTATTTTATTGTAATGTAATTATAATTTAATATTTTTAATAGGTATATAAGAAAATAATAATGTTTAAAACGAAAATATTAAAATTATAAAAGATCAGAATTAATCCTCGTATAAGGGAACAAACTAAATTAGAACTAACATTTTTTGCCACCCTGCCTCATATAAATAATTGGAGGAAACGTAAACAAATCCAAAGGAGAATAATGAGAACGCAGAATTATTTTACAGTATAAAGCAAAAGGCAAACATCTGTTTTGTACCTTTTCTCTCTCATAATAAATTTGGTATACGATAAGTAAATGTAAATTTTATCTCTTTTAACTAATGATATTTTTCTCGGTTTGGTATTTCTTTAAAATTAGGTTTACGTAAAATGGGAGTGTATATTCTTGTTAATATAGATTATAGATATTCTTTGCATTCAACTAAGGTGAAATTTACATATGTGTGTGTACTAACAATGGAATATGGATATTTGATAAAGTTAAAATTTGATTTCTCTTTAAATTCACTATATTTATTGACATTTTTATGGTGTAAAGAAGCAAAAAAACAAAAACAAAAAAGTAATACAAAATAAATGTGTGCAATACAAATCATTATCATTATATTTCAATCATTTTCTATTACTATTCAATTATATTTTCATTATATTTTTTTGTGTTTTTAATTTGGTTTCTTTTATTAATCTCTTTCTTTTATTATTTCTCTTTCTCTGACTAAGTATATGCAAATGTACGTACATATGTGTCATATAGGGCTTGCATTTGTTACATACATAATCATATGGCTTAGTTTAATTGAAAATAAAATGCAAACATTATTTATGGAAGAAAACAAAATTTGAACCAATCAAGTATCAGTTATCTATCACTCAGTTACAAATTACTCTTCTCGCATGTAAAAAAAGTTCAATTTCGATTTATGCATGTATATATTATATTTTTATATGCCAATTTATGCTTAGGCAGCGTATACACCTCGGACAAAATCGAATTTTATCGTAGATAAAGTCGGATGAGTCTTTACATTTCAGACTTTTCCACAGATTTAAATCTACGATTTTACGTCAAATATTTTTTTTATTTAACAGGGTTTCTTTTTATAAAGTGCGTAATTTTTTAATACGTAAATTAATAAGTTCAAAGGTATCTAATCAAAAATCTCCAAAAAATTTTTAAAAATATACCTACCTACATATTTTTATAAAATTTGTTACAGTAATATAAAATATAATTATACATTTGAAGTATGAGCAATAACAACCAAATTGCGTTAGAATGAATTTTAGTGCCATTTGATTATATGTTTGGTTCTTTGAAAATATATTATTTTTCATTAAAAAAATATTTTCACTAAAAAGTCGAAAATAAAATAAGGAAAAAAAAAATTTTTTTTTTAGAAATATTTGCCTTCAATTTAAGCGTACTAAAACTACAAAAATAAACTTTAGAATCGCAGCTTGATATAATGTTTTCATAGCAAGTTATGATTTTAATTACGGAAAAAGCAAATTAGCCGAACTTTTTACCAAATCTCTTAATCTCATCTCAAGACTTCCTAGAATTTCGGCTAATTTGCTTTTTCCGTAATTACCATCATAACTTGTTATGAAAACATTATATCAAGCTGCGATTCTAAAGTTTATTTTTGTAGTTTTAGTACGCTTAAATTGAAGGCAAATATTTCTAAAAAAAAAATTTTTTTTTCCTTATTTTATCAATATATTTAAATCGCTCTGGTCAATCTATAAGTGTTTTATGTTACGCTCACTCTTTTTTCGAAAAAGTTTGTTTATTTCGGGAAACATGTTTCTATTGTCCTTTGGCCTGATGTTTTTAAGTCTGTTGTGCCAGTATTTATTTATTTGTATTTTTATTTCCTCTTTGATTAGTGTCCTTATATTGTTTAATAGGCTTTTAAGTAAGGTAAGTTCTGGTGGTGAGAAAATTAAGTTTCTTTTATGTATTTTGTGTATATCATTAAGTATTTTGCTTTTGTGTTTTAATAAGTTTTTAAGTTTGGAGGAATTGTATCTGTTTATATAATTTGATTCTTTTGCTAAAGGTACTGTTTCGTTCATAGTACGTGTTATTATTTTATTTATATTGTTAAGGTGCAGGTCTATTTTGTTTATGTTAATATTTGTTGTGTTTGTTATATGTTCATTTGAAGCATTGTATTCAATGTCAAAATTGTAATCCAGTTTTTCTTTAAATTTATTCCAATTGGTTTTATGAAATAAATATTTTTTCATGGGGAATACCTATGCTTCCAAGAGGAGTAAGGAGAAAAAACAAAAAAACCTGATTACACCGAACAATATTAAGTCACCATTCGAACGCTAAAAAAGCTACTTAATATCAATAGGATCAAATCAATGCAATGCCAGGGATATTCCAATTCTTTAGGTTAAGATTTGATCTAATTATTGTAAGTTTCTAAATTATAGAAAGATTCAATAAAAACTATAAAAAAAAAATTACTACGGTATTTATTCATTATCGTATTGCATTTCAAATAATGTGGTGAGAGACTTTATCATGCATCATATTCAGTGTGCGAATTATTTTTTTAGACTCCATGAAAATATATAATTGACCTTCTCTACCAAATTCAAATTTTATCTTTTGACAATTTTTTTTTTTTTTTTGTTTTTAATCAATTCATCATAATCGAATAAAACTGAAAAGTTTTACTAAAAAAAAACTTTTTTAATTTACTTTCGTTCGAACACTCATCATTTTTAACTAACTATTGGTGACAGATTCCTGTGAAAATTAATTTCAACTAATTTTATTCTCTACTTAAGGATATGAAAAAGTTTTAAAATACTTGGAAAAACATCCTATTAGAATATTGTACATCAAAATATATGATTATTATATCTAGTTAATAAATTTTTAATGAATCCTTGAATTTTTTTGAAATTCTTGAATGTTCTAAAAATTAAAACAAAATAAACATAAACAAAACCAATAAGGATGAAATAATTCCCACACAAAAAAAATAAATAGATAAAATAAAATAAAAAATAAGTACCCGAAAAAAAAAGGCTTCCAATTATTATTTTACCTTAATGTGAAATTGGAACTTCATAAAGAAAAATTCAAAATAATGAACACCACAATTTTTTAAGTAACAATTCATGAACCATTTTCTTTTATTTTACTTTCTTTTTACAGCAGTCGTCCTGTAGGCTGTAGTAGGTGTTGATTACAAAATTTCCTACAATTTTCATATATAATGATTATGATAAATTTAGTATCCTCTAAGACAATATTATGATTAAGTTATCTCAGCAAAAAAAAAAATTAAAATAAAATAATAATTTAATCAATATTAAATTGTCAGATATTTCAGGAAAACAAGAACAACAACAACAACAACAACAATAATAACAAAAACTCCTATATAAAATTACAGAAAGTTTTTCTCTCAAATTTTACGTGATATTTAACATAAAATGTAGGCGTTTTTGAGTTATAATTCATATAGAAGATGGCAGTTTACTAGAAATGAGTGGAAAGGGAAAATAAATAGAAAAAACATTGCGGATTCCAGAAAATCAATAATTCATCTCTACTTAACACACCAATGAAATATGAAAAATAATATAAAATTATTAAATTTCTTTAAGAAAAACTTTAAGGTAGATATATACTTCCTTGTATCTATTAGATAGAATAAATTTTCACTTTGTACGATTTTATTATACATATGTCCCATTAAATGGAGATAAAAAAAAATGGAATTTAGGTCAAAATAATTTAAACATTTTATTGTCACTTTTATTATTGACTCACAGTAGGTTTATTAAATTGTATTTTTTTTTTTTTTTAATAAACGAATGGTGTGTGGATGGATACATAAAATTATTGTTGCAGTGTTTTCTGGATTAAGTAAAAAGTAAAAGTATAGTAAATTATTAGACGCCCAATTTTCAATGTCATCATGAAATTTTGCTGTCAATAAATTATATATAGTAATATTATCATCATCAACATTTATCAGTTTCATTTTCATCTTTTTAAAACATTTGTCGCAAACCTTTGGTGATATAATGTGAGTTCATACAAGCAGAACATGTTCAGAATTGCATATTTCTGTTCATAATCAAAGCCATGCGATAAATCTGTTGAAGATAAAGAGTAATCACTAGAGTACGTAATTGTCAGTGTTGCGTCAGCGTTGTTAAGATTTTAC
The DNA here is from genome assembly GCA_963942445.1 of Argyra leucocephala. NCBI lineage: Eukaryota > Metazoa > Arthropoda > Insecta > Diptera > Dolichopodidae > Argyra > Argyra leucocephala. The sequence continues at coordinate 18,155,340 of OZ012680.1, read as the reverse complement.
AGGTAGAAAATTGTCCCTGCTTTTTACCTGCCCATAATTTTTTGTTAAAAAAATAAAGGAATAAAAGATGAAATCCCAAAAAATTTTGCGAGTTATTAAATATTAATTAAATTATTTTATTTTTTGAAATGTAAATATAAATAAATAAAATAATTATTGTAAAATTAAATAAATTTATATAAAATGTTTTGAAAATGATAAAGTGGAAGAATGTTAAATATCTAGACAAAGAGAAGGCGAAAAATAATGAATGGGCGCTGAAATAAACATATGAAAATGAGTTTAAAAAAAAATCGACAATCTAAAAAATACAGACAAGCGAATAAAAATTAAAAACCACTGCAAGAGATGCCACTAAACTTAGGACAACTTCGAAATGCGGTCGTTGAAGTATATGGAACACGTCATAATATGAATATAAGTTTATAAAATATTTTAACTTAACAGTGTACCTTTCAAACAACTTAACACTCTGCCACACATTATCTTTGACGTTAAAAACTTCTCTGATGTTTATGTGAACACAAAAATCTGCACAGATGTTTTTTGATCATCTGCAGATAATTTCGTGTTCGAAAAAATCAGATTAAAACACATCTGTGCAATATCAACGCATATTTTTTTGCGTTGCTGAAAATAGGGATAATTTCGTGCATCTATGTAACATAAAACAAAATTTGTACTTACGTAATGCAAGTTAAAGGAAGTTAGATTTTTGAATACGTATATACGTAGATAATATATATAACGGGTGAATAGAATGTTGAATGTGCAGCCGCAAATTTTTTTATTTTTTTTATTTTAGTTTATTTATTTAACTTTACAATCTTTCTTATTTTTATCTAATAATAGTATGTCACCATTAGACGATATTGAGTAATTTGTTTTGGCTTCTTTTATTTAACAGGTGGTGAGTGAGCCCATTCTCCGAAGTTTTATATTTCTGGTCAAGTTAGTGGGGATTTCTGGTTTGACTATTCATAAATCTGCTGCTTAGATCTATATCGGATGAAACATTTTCAGCCTTTGCACATGTTGGTTTGTACACTGTAGTTGTGATGCGTGATCGTTGGGATGTATTTCCAATCTTGCAAAGTATTTTGAGCTTCTTGTTGCTATGGCTTCTTTAACCGATTCGCCTTTAAAGTCCCTTCTAATTTCCGCATTTCTGACGAACCATGGTGCATTTACTGAATGCAAATGAACTTATATTTATCCGTATTAATGTAATTATACATTTGAGTTCTTAAAAATACCTTATTTAGTAATTACGTTCAGGATATTCTTCAGTGGTCTGTTGAGTTTTTCCCGTTGTTCCGGAATGACTATAGTACTAGTAAAACCTTCTCAGTTACAGATCAGATGTTTAATAAATTCTACAACTACTTCACATATTCTGCATAAATTGTTTTCGGTTATGCCGATTCTATGTAGATGCTTCCTGAGAAGGTAATTACCATTTATCATTCCAGCCATGATACGTATAGTTTTGATGCTTAGAAGGACCTTAGTTTTCTTAAACGAGCAGGTTGGAATGTTTATTTTTGCTTGTCGATTGCCAAATATGTCAGAGTAGAAACCCTGAGTATTTGCTTAACCCAACTTTTATTGTACTTAGCGGAATCCTCAGAACCGGATTTTGCTTATAAAATGATGCGCAACCGCTTTTACGCTAACTAAGTAATCCACAGATTCGTTTACTGCAATGCCAACATGTCCTAGTATTCACATTATTTTGAGTTTATATATTTTCACGTTTTTATTTATTTTCGTCATGGTACTATCGTTAATGTTATTGTATATGATAATATATTAACAACTAGTATGTCTGATTGCTATTTGAAAGTTCAATTGCGCACATTTCAATTTACAAAAATATGCTCTGAGGATTTTTCAATATACAGCCTACTCTATTCCATGTTTTTGAACCGTCAGTGCCGAATAAGTTTTCGCCATAATTTTTGTTTTATTTTGCTTTAATATTTACATATATATTTCAATGTCCTTTATCTTTCCTTCAAAAAATCCTATACTTCAGTCCGAACTCAATTTATTTCTTTTATTTCGTGACAATTATCATCATTTTTCTGAACACAAACTGCTTCTGTACTCTCGAATAGAGTAAATTGAAAAAAACGATAACACTGTCCTTCAAGCTTTTCTGGGTCTTCCAAAGTTGACTGTACTTTAGGATTCTATTATTTTGAAACATTTGAAAGATTTCCTTAGAGTATACGCCAGTTTTGTTTTTGCCAAATTCACATATTCATTAACTTTTAGTTCATATTCTGTTCCAAAATTATTATCGGAAAATCGGCATTGAACATACATAATACAAAATATACATACATAGTGGGAGTTAGTTTAAGGATAGATTAACGTTCAAATAAACGGTAATGAATGCCGTTGCTTTGAATTCTCTTTTCGTGCTTTACTAAATTTTGTCAATCGAATAATAATGTGTGGCAATATAATAAGCCCGGTTAAGTCAACATAAGCAATAAATCAGATATTGTTTATTAGCATTTTACATGCAAAAGTCCTAAGAAAAACCTCGTCAGAGTAAAAAGTCGTCATAGTGAAACGTTATAAAAGATAAACTATATTTTGGAGATGCAATAACAATTCAAAAGCTCAAACTTCTCTAAGTAATAAAGTGTCTCGAACTAATAAAAATATGTACATACTGTTCCAGTTTATAATTATCGAATCATAGACAAGTGGAAAAAAAATTTCCTGAACTATAGAAGCTACCCAATATACCATTTCAGATTGCCCTGAGTGTATAATTAATAAATCAGATATCATTAGGGATTCAGAAATGCATGATTGTATTGCTCTAGGTAATTACAATAAATAAGTCAATTCGCAGAAATGTAGCAGAAGAAATACAAGAAGACATTCAGACGATCTCTAATGTTCATTCCTGTACAAAAAATTATAAAATAACAACAACAAAATAATTAATTTTTTTTTTTTAAATAAATTTTTATTTTCAATAAATTTTTAAATGTAATTTTACAAAATTTGTTTTTAAATATTATATTTATATAATTAATAAAATTTTAATTTAAATTGAGAAATAATTTATCTTTATAATTTATGAGTTAACTTAGTTTTATTTGTTTTCAGTTTTGTGTTTTTGTAATAGAAAAATATTCTTTATAATTTAAATTTATTTTTATTATTTTTATTCTGCATTATTAATATTATTTCAGTAATAATAAATTAATTTTTCAAATTTTTGTTTATTAGTCTATGATTAAAATAATTTAATTTTAATTTTTAATTATTAAATATTTTTAAATTAAGATATTAAAATAAAATTAAAACTAATCACAGCCATTTAAAACGAAAATTTTAAATAAACTTAATTTGGTTTTTTTAAATAAAAAAAAAAAAAACAAAAAGTAATCGAAGTAATCATAATATAAATTATTAAATATAAAGTCCCTGTGTGAAACAAGGTGTTCAAAGATAAAAAGTAACAAGTAATTGATTACTTCAAACAGTTTTTATTATAAAAATTATTAATTAATATATTAATTATTATAAAATCATTTTTATTATTTTAAAATGAATAAAGTTCAAACAATTACCGTTAATTGAATACATTTATTTTATTATTATTATTAAAAATTTCTAACCTTAAAACAAAATTTTATATTTTAAAATTTATTTGAAAATTTTACAATACATAGTATTTATAAATTTGTCAATAATAAAGTTTTTACCATTATAATATTCTGATGTTTATTCATTATACATGATAACTCAATTAACGGCATTTTAAAAAACTTAATTTTATTTTTTATAATAGGGTTGATTCATGTTATTTTTAGTTGTACTTAGTACTTTCATAGTTTCAAATTTTCATAAAATGTTAATTTTTAAATCGTCAATTCAAAGTAAATAATATGTCAGTTAAAATGTCAGAACAAGTACCAAATAAAATTCAATACCTGTCAAAATACTTGTCAAATACGAAAATAATATACTATAAATATGTAGATAAAATTAGGATCAAGGCTAAAAAAAGCTTTAAAAGTATTGAATCAACAATAATTATTTTCTGATATATATATAAAAAAAAAAACAATCGGTTCAAAAACCAATATGACAGATAACTAAATTCTAAAATTCAATTACGAAAATAAAATATTAAAAACAAAAAGAAGACGAATTGATAATAAAATATGATAATTTACGATGAATAAAATAACGATGTATAAAATAACATGAATGCACCAAATTAAATATTATTTATCATTTATAAAATGTATAATTATTATATTAAAATATATATATATATGTATATATATTTGTTTTTTTTTAATTTTAATAAACAACTTAGAGTAATTAAATAATATTAATCAATTTGATTAACTTTTCAATTTTTTCATCACAGTAAACCAACACTTGTTGTTGCCAATGGTTGCCTTTGTTGTTTAAAACCACGTGATTTATGTAATAATTCACCTTTATGACATGGTACTACTGTACCTTGACTAATATGTTTTGTTCCATTATTACTACCATTATTACTACTATTGCTACCACTATGACTATGATTACTACTGCTACTGCTACTACCACCACCAATTAATGTGCCAATCATTTTTGATACAGAAAATTTTCTTTGTTTTACTGGACGTGTTCTACTATCGGTTAATAATTTTTCAAATGCTTTATATAATATTGGTGAATTTTCAGCAACAGAAATTTCACAAAAACCAAATGCATATGTTGCAGCCAAAGAGGCACCTTCTGTTTCATTGACCTGAAATTATATAAATAGAATACAAAAATTTAATTATTTTATTCAATTTTGTTTTTTATTATTATTTGTTCTTATTATTTATTATTTTAATTAATTTTTTTTATTATTATTATTCAAGTTCAATGTTTCGACTACATAGAATAATAATTTTGATATTAATAATATCTAATTATTGTAAATCAGCAAAATGTAAGTATATCTACTCCATTTTTGTTTCAATTTTGGCATTTGGCTGTTTACATGGATGAAAATGCAAATATTTTGAGAATTCAATTATAATGACCGTGAGTACAATTTAATAATTTTTTTACATGTCTAATTTTGTACATATTATGTATATGTATGTAGGTAGATATGCATATACATATTCTATTTTTATGTTTATTTTAGAATTGAAAAATTACCGTAAATTTATAATAAAGGTTTAATATTATGACAGCCGTTTTGTTATATTTTAGTAATTATTATGATAAGAGCAAAACAAAATTATTTTTAATAAAAAATATAATTTTTTTATTTTTTTCTTTTTAGAATACATTAAAAATCATAATTTATGGAATTTTATGTATTTTAACACAAAAGAAAAATAGAATTTTTTTAATGGAATGATAATAAACCATTAAAACAGATAAGGTGATAAGTAAGTACATAATCAAAGTAATTAAGTACAACAGAATAATATATCAGAAATATATAGGTATATACATGTGTATAAACATTAATTGAAAAAATATTTTTAATTACTGAAAAATATCTAAAATAACGAAAATAACAAAAATTATTCTAAAAATAGTTTTTTTACTATCAGGAGATATAAAAAATATTAATTACATACAGACAGTACTCAGTAGAAATAAAGTAAGAAACGAAGATGAGAAATAATAACCAAAGAAGACTTGATTTGTGGAAAATCGTGGACATTATGAGAATTTTCAACACTTAACTAAAATCATTGCTTCTAATTATTATTATTATTTTATTTATTGCCTTAATTTATTTTTACAATATGTTATTTTCATATATTTTAATTCTATATTTCAAGATCTTATATTACTAGAATATTTACACCTTTGATTTGTAATTATTTAGACTAACCTGACTTAAATATTTAGAATAAATTTATTTTGCAAAGGACAAAATGGCAAATAAAAATCTTTAATTAATTATTTTATGCTAATATAAAACCTAATGTAAACCTAACCTAAATCTTAACTAACGATGCCTTTAATAATTCAAATATATTAAAATTCAAAGGCTATGAAATGGACTTCATTATTTCACTTATTTTTACGTAGAGACTTCGCATACACACACACACAATCACTGTCAACTGTTTTTTTTTTTCTTTTTGATATTTCAACTAATTTATTTAAATTTAATTATTTAATTATGTATCGATTTATTACATTACTTTACATTCCATATCAGGAACAAGGAATATTAATTAAAAATTAATGTTCAATAAAAAAAAAAATCAGAAATGTAAATCATAAGAACTAAATTCAAATGACAAATTCATAAGCTGTAATCGGAAATGCCAAACTAAAATCGAAATGCAAAAACATTTGATGATAGGCAACATTGGTAGTTTGACAATGTTAATGAAAATGTTTTTGTTGCAATTGCATTATTGCAAAAATGATTGTTTCAATAATTTTGATTTTTGCATTTGACATATTTTGTTGCAATATTTTTACCAATTATTTTATTTCCATACATTTATTTTACTTAATCCAAATCACTATTGTCCCAATTTTAACATAAAATTCAATTTCATACATCAAAAACATTTTTTTGATTAAATTATAAGTTCAAAAATATGCAGATGACATTTTCGATTACAAAATTTTTGTTTTACTAAATAATCGATTGTAATGCAGATATAATCATCTGATATTGACACTTAAAATTACATGACTTAAATTAAACTATACTTAATTGATTGAACTGTACTGTAAATGCATTTGACATTATAGATTGACATTTCCGATTCTACGTATTTATTAATGATCGAAATTTTTGTTGAATTGAATGCGAAAAGAAGAAAATATTATATAATGCAAGTGTAGAGTATAATATGGTATAAGCAAATTATATTAGTGTAATCAAACCCAAAACCGAATCAAATAGAGAAGCTTACTAGATGACCTATGATCTGAAGTTGAATAAAAAAGATTTGTAAAGTTGTAAGGCACAAAACAAAAAGAAATAAACGATTCTCAACTTATTTTCAGATACTCCGTGATATTTCAAGTTATTATATTCAATATTCATCACTATGTTACTAACCAATTTCTATATATAACTTTTGAATTACATCAATGAAATTAATTCAAAATATTAATTTGTATATCACTATGAAATAACAATAGTGAATAAAACTACTTATTGTGTGTTAGTTGAATTATAGATAATGTCGTCATTACCATTGAAAGAAGTTTAATTTCTTATGATTTACTATTTTTTTGAAAAACATAATCAATTTTAAGTAATTTATACATATATAGAAAACTCTATAGTTACTTAGACATATTTTAATTTTGTATAAGTATAATTGTATAATATACGTCATAGTTATTTGAATAGGATTATTATTACTATTCAAAATTATTCTTAGAACTTGTAACAAAGTACGAAAATTATAATGGTGTATTCTGTATCTTAATTAGACTGATATAACAAAAATTTTCTTATAAAAGAAAATATTCATATCATATTTAATTTATCTACCAATTACATATGCATAAAGTTCAAGTTGAATGTCAGAATTTTAATTACACCCTATTTACTTCTAATTATTTACGTCAGCATTACTCTTCAGTGGGTATATTGAAAGTAAAAAATCAAGATAGATAAACAGCATCAATTCAGCACATAGTATCGAATTAAATTTTTCTGTATGATCTTACTAATGATTAAATATTACTTCTTTATTAAATAAATCTTCATTTTATAAGAGTCGATTCTAATTTAAATAATATATCAAAATGGATTTATTTTGAAAAAATGAATTTATGAAGATATTTATCTTCAATAAATCCTCCTAATTATCGATTTATTTCGCAATTTTATTTTTTTTTTTTGTTTAAGCTTTTACAAATTAGAAATGTATTTATTCATACTGACATCTCATTTTATTGTGAATCATTTATTTTAACACTCATATTCATAATAAAGAGTTTCAAATTCAAAACTACGTCATTGAAATTAGCCTGTAAGAATGAGAATATCAATTCAGAATTCATAGAAAATAAAACCAAATTTTGCACAATTATTATCCGTAAGGATTTGAATATCCTTTTTCAAATGAAAAACATTAAATTTATCTATACAATTGCTCTTATTGTGAATGATGTTTTTTTTTTTTTGTTATATTGAAATTTTCTTTTATGGTTTTATACTTTTGGTGTTTTAAAAAAAAAAAAACAATAAAAACAAAAATATAGAATTATTTTCATGCCATTTTCTCATGTCTAGGTTCTAATTAGCTATGGTATGATTTCCTAAAAAATATATAATATCTATATAATACGAATAAAGTAAAAATAAATTATTTTATTTACTCGTGAACCATAAAATTTATAGAAAAACAAATTCTCTGTATATTGTACTTGTACATATAGATTAAAAATTCATTCAAAACAGGAACAAAATGAGCACATTTTCAGTAAAAGAAACTAGTCAATATAGAAATTCTCCACAGGACATCAACATGTATTCATAGTATGTAAAACAAAAATAGGATTATTTTTAAGTATATTTTTTTATTTTTGTTTTGATTTTTTGATTCATTGACAATATTATATCATATTTAGTTTTTGCGTTTTTTTTTTTTGCAGCCAAATTATGAATAGAAAATTTTATAAAAATAATAATTATTTTGTTTTTTTTTTTTTTTATTTTAAATTCCTACACAATAATCTCATTCATTGGGGGGACACGTGTACATCCTTCATTTAATAGATTTTATTTAAATTTAAATTTAACGTGAATTAATTATAAATATTTTATTCCTATGAATAATTATGAACAAGTTTTAAAATTGTTTATAACGTTTTTCATTTTTCAAAAATATTTTCTATCAACATTTTCTGTTTTAGGATAATAGCAATTGATGAAAAGGGTAATTAATTATAAATAAAAATTAATTTAGGTAATTTATGTACATGTATTATTATTTAAACAATGTCTTGTGTTTTATGGTAGGTTTAAGAGCTGTGTTTATCAGAAAATTATAACTTTCTACGATTTTTGATAATCTATTTGCTGACATTAAAATGAGATGAGATAATAATTTGACCAATGTCTAGTTATAATGTCATAAGTTTTGAATTTATTATCACACAACTTCTTTTTGCATTTATTCACGTATTCTGGACCAATCTGTTATTGTATGGTAAATATTGATTTCTAGTATTAACTTGCCCTCAGCCAAAAATAATATAATCGTGGTGAAACTCTTTGAAAAATATAAACTAAAATATATATACTAAGTAAGGATTGGGCAAAGTTTTTTATTTCTTTCGCTATTCATTCGGTTGATATAATAGTGCTGCATTATTTAAATAATCATTATACAATACTAAAGTTCTACTTTATGTAATAAATTGCAGTATCCACCATACTCAGTATACGAAAATATTATTCTATATAATGTGCTTGGCAGCAACATTACTAAAACAAAAATCGCAATAATATAGTGAATACAACACAATATTTTCTGTTATATCTATTTATATATAAATACAAATTAATATTATTTAATATAAATGTAAGTATTCTTTTATTTTTTTATTTCATTTTTTAATATATTAATACAGAGGTAAAATATTTACAATCAATCAATATGACAACTCTTTGACAGAATAATTAATATTTATTTTACAGACCTGCAAAATTTTTTACAGAACCTTTTTTATATTTAAAATTCTGATAAATTAATTATGAATGTAAAAAACTATCATAATACGTTTTAAATTTTGACGTCTACACTCGAATTTAGTATTAATATGGTACTACTTTACATTTACAGAATTGTAATTGTAAATACTTATACAATTAATATATTTTAATATTTCTAAATCATATTTTCAGTTTGAATTGAACATGTATTTGAAAAATGATCGTGTATTGTAAATATTACATACATTTTATTACATTTACTTGTTACTAAGGTCATTTGAAAATTCCCTAAACTAAACATAATATATATTCACAAATTACAATTTAATCAATTTCATTGTAAATTATTGTATTTTTTTAATATACATTATATTACAGTTATTTTTTATGTTTAATATGATAATACTAATTACCATATTATTATTACGTTATAACAAATCATAAATTCATTCTAGAACTATTCTTTGATTGAATATACCATATACCATATATTTATGTATAGGCATTTGATAAAAACTGACTACACCATATTTTTTAATGCTAGTTGCTTAGTTAGTTATTATATGTATTATAATATGAAAAATTATTATATTACTTGATGGTGGTAACTAAATAAAATATTAAAACAAGTAATAACATATTTTTGAATAATAAATTAAATGACGTAAAAATAATCATGGTAAAACATTTTATAGAACATGTCATAAATATTAAATATAACATAATATATGTATGAATAAATTGATAATATGATTTTATAAATAGGAATATTATTTTATTTCTGAGATAATTTATTATGATTCAATATTCAATTTTGACATTATTTCCAAATTATTTGTATAAAAATAACTAATTAAATTCTCTCTTGACAACAATAATATTTTTGATATTATCATATTTGGCTGTCCTGACAAAATGTACTTCTCAAAACATAAAAAAATAATTTGACAAGCAAAAACCTTCAACAAAATACGCAGCTAAAAGAAATATCTAATTGACATTTTGACCTGTCATTTTTTTATTACTGCAAAATCAACTTATCTTTAAATTTTAAGTACATAATTATAAGTACACAAACGTAGTTAGATTGACAATATAAATTTATTTGCAGATTTAACAGACTGTAGATTTTCTTGATTCCTTGAAATCTAATTAAAAGCAAGTTTTACTGTACATAGAAAAAGTGTAGGTACGAGTACAACATTAATAATTATTTAGAAAAATTACAGCTCTGTAAGTTAATAATAACAGAATATTATGCAACATTAATCTTTAGAATCCACATGTTTTAATATTCCAAATTAATTGACGCAATCAACTGAAATAACGTACTAATCGTAGGTGAATTAATAAAAAAAAGAACACATTTTCTAAAACAATTAAAATTAATTTACTTTAATAAAAAAAAAAATTATTCAAAAAAGCTTTATCCTGAAAATCGATTAGTCTCTATCAGAAATTATTTTTATATTATTAAGTATTTATTATTTTATACAGTATGAAACATTGAATCATTGGAATAATTAAAACCAAAAAAATAATATAAAAATTTATAATTTTAATATTTTACAAAAAACTAAACACCTACCTCTCTTAAATGATCCAAATCAGCTTTATTTCCAACTAAATACGCTAATGGAATGGTCTGCAATGATTTTATTTCTGCTAATGACCTGCCTGCATATTCAAAACTTTTACGATCCGTTATACTATAAACAATAATACAAGCATCTGCCCACTGAATCTGTAACAAAAACAAAAATAACAATAAATTAATTAATTTTTTATCACTACTTGCCTACACTAGATATTTTTTAAGGTAATCGAACTTATTATCATTTAAAATTAATTTTTATCATAAAATTTTGTAAATATTGACAGATTATTTATATAGCAATTAACTGACAGATATTAGATACAATTTTATATCAAAAAATTACACTTTTTTTTCAATTAGACAATTGATAGTACATAAACCTTATAAAAACAAAAATCTCTAGTGTAAACTTTTATTATGACATTTTTATACAAAATATCAATTTTAATACACTAAATTTTAATATTTTATATGATAAAATTTTCTTCTATTCAAAAAATGAATTTTTCTTTTTAAAAATTATCAATAGGAAATAATTATTAAACTTAAAGAAAGAAAGAAAGAAAAAAAATGAATTATTGATACAATACAAAAACTTTACCAACAAATAATTTGTTATTCTTGGCATTTCAAATTCATATCATGTTTTTTTTGTTCCTTTTCATTTCTTTATGTTTATAAAAGAATATTCAAAATGAATCGAAATATTTTAATTCAATGTGATGTAAATGAATCACAAAAATAAAAAAAAATTAAAAATTACAAACAAAAATTTTAAAAGTAAAATTAAATTTTGAAATTTTACCTGTTCTACGGGAAATTCATTTTCATTCTCAGATGAAATATCAACAATTTCAATTTCAATAAGACCACTATCTAATGATATCGTTTGTTTATATAATAGATCGGTATTCGATCGATATTCACCAATATATCGTTTCGTTAAATATCGTACTGTTAATGCTGAAATTACAACAAACAAAAAAATAATAATATTATAAAATTATTTATTTATTTTGAATTTAATTATTTATTTTAAATAAATTTAAAAAAAATTATAATAATAAAGATGTAAGTATGCATGAATGTATGAAATAAATGACAGTACACAGTGCAGTACTTCTTTAAAAATAATAATTTTTTAATGATAATTTTGACATTGAAAATTTGACAGCCAATTATAATTTGATTTTTCTTTTGTATAATTATTAATTTAAAATTTAACAATTTAATATTGTACAGATTACAATTATTTAATATTTAATATTAAATTAATATTTTTATTTTAATTCAATTTGATTAAATTTAAATTAGAAAGTCTATTTGTTAAAGTTGCAGTTATATTGCAGCTTCAATATGATAAATAGCAGCAATGACGTATGAATATAAAAATGAATGTAAAAATGGCAAATATGTATGTATGTAAGTGTGTCATATGTTTTTTTATATAATTCGAATTCTATGAGACTTAAAACTCTTACTGCTTTTACACAGAAATTTGGCATATACAATTACATACAATATAGTCTATACTGTATGGCATATACAATTACATACAATAACGACAGTGACAATGTTGCTATCATAATTTTTTTCTTTTGCATATTATTATATCTACTAATTTAAATGTGAAAAACTATGTCAATTTTAGAGTCCTCATAATAGCAGTTCGCCTTCATAATAGCATAGCGTTATTTTTAATAAGAGCTTTAATTGATAATACAACGAAAATTAATAAAATTAGTGACACTAAACAATTGTTGACAGTTTGGAATTTAAAATTAAAAAAACTTCAATCTTAAACTTCTAGTTTTGTTTTGGTTAGTAGATAATAGCGATCAACACTTTGTTTCAATATAAACAAATTATTAGTAAATAAGTATGTTTCAATTTTATATGCTATCCTACTTCCCCAGATTTCAGATATAATTTCGACAATTCGTGTTGATATCGATTTAAATAGTTTACACTTCATCATACACATAAAATTCATTTTTAACAGTAAATTAAAAATTTAGATCGTATCAAATTAGGTACATATTTAAAATGAAATTTCGATGCATCAAGGTTTCCAAAAAAAAGCAATTTTGATTATTATTCCTCTTACTTTGAATTGAAAATATTAAAAAAACATTACTAATCAAATTTTAAAAATTTTATACACTATGTAAATATTTTGATTAGTTCTTTCTCTCATTTTTGTTTTTGCAATTTATATTACGCCTTTGAAATGTTAATAACTTTGCGCGTCAAATCTAATGCGCAACCGAATGTTTTTTTTATTAATTCAAAATTTTCCAATTTGCTTTATAAAATTTACTATACTATGCGTAAATGTATACACTTTTACTTATATACAAATAATAATAATAATAAAATTATTGACGTATTCTAAAATTTCATCTTCGAAATATACTTTAAAAAAAAATATACATTAAATAATTGTCATTATGTTTATTTAAAATAAACAAAAAAAAAAATTAATTCAATTTTTCTTAATTTTAAACAGATAACTCATCTGTCAACTTAATATAAATAATTTGTAAAAATAATTATTTTCAATAAATTACAAAATGTCTCAGACAATTTAAAATTATAATTACTTTACTTTGTCGCTTTTTTTTTGTTTTTTTTTTTTTTTTTTAGTTTGAATAAAATTACGACATTGAAAAATAATACAGCACCCAAATAAATAAAGACTTCCTTAATTACTTTTAAATATAAAATGGCCAGCATAAAAAAGGACTTCTTTAATTAATATGTAAATAATAAATAATAATAAACTGTCAGTTTAATAATTTGAGCAAAACAAAAAGAAAATAAATAAATATTTATTTTTATAAGAAAAAAAAAAAAAGAAACATAAACTTGACATTTTGTTAAAAAAGACCTTGAACTGAAATTAATTCATTACACATTATATACCTATCTATATATTTTTATATATTATTCAAAATTTTTTAATTATAACTCTTTTAAATAATGAATAATAATTGGAGGCGCTGATGATGGCTGCTATAATGTAATAATCGATTATTATTTCTCAACTCACCATGCTGTCATATGTGTTTACATTGACTTTTAACAATGGCGAATAATAGAGAAAAAAATTATATATTGTTAATGAAAAACAAAAAGAAAAAAATTTAAATATTAAAACAATGTGATCGCAGCGTATCTCCCCTTTTCAGAAGAAAATTTAAGAACATTTTTCTTTTTTTTTTTGTTGAAATTTTCATTTAAAGGAAATTAATAAAATATTCTGGAAATTTTTTTGTTTTTTATTTATTTTTAATTAAAATATTAATGCGTGGTGAATTTAAAAAAAAAAAATAATAATAATAAAATAAAAGGGATGTTTAATGTTTATTGTTTAATGTTTAATAGTAATAATATTAACATGTATATTATATAAACAACAACAAATTTTAAATTAATTTACTATGAATATGTATATATAATGAAACTGAAAATAAATTAAAATGAAAAATTAAAATATTTGTTGAGGTGAATAAATTATACTTATTAGTCATAAATATAATATTAAGTATTATGTACATAAATTATTGAACTTACCAGATTTTCCAACGCCTACATTTCCTAATATAGCAAGACGAACTAATGGTACTGCATTTTTATCGTCTGCTTTCATTTTATCTGAAAAATAATAAACAAAAAGAAAAAAATTTAATTTTAATTATTATCTAAATTTTTCTATTTATATATTTTTTTTATATAATTTTGAATGTACATTTAATTTTATTGATCACGTAGCTTACAAAAAAAGAGTAATTTAGCTATCTATAATTATTATTAATTAACTTTTCTATTTTCATAATTTTCAATGTGAAACTGGAAATATTAGATTGGGTGCAGTACCGGTTTGGTACCGATTCAGTTGTGGATGTAAATTTCGTTCTTAATAGTTATTAGTAGGTTATATAGTATTGATTTGTTATGTCAGTATGTACGAGTATAACCTAATTGCAAAGTTTCTAACTAAAATCTTCACAGTTTTAAAAGTGAATCAAGAAAACATAATCAATGTCTGGTGAAAGGCAATGTATTAGGAATTGGTTAAATGTCACATATTTAATATAATATGCAATTAAAATGTGCAAACTGTCAAATGTTATACTGTCAAGAGGAATAAAATAAAATGAAGTATATAATGAAAACCATTTATCAAAAACAGATTTTACAACGATATTTTTAAATTTATAAATCGTTTAAAATTTCAACAAGAATATAATTATAATAATTATTGACTGGACACAATTCAAATTATGTCAAATTATAAATTCTTAGCTTTCAAAACTATTCTTAGCATGTTTTAAATACAATACTAAAATTAAACTAAAAATTATTTTTACTTTATTCGAATATTTTAAAGCATTTAAAAAGTTATTTTAGTTTTATGTGCATGTGCATCTGTATATGTATATTAGTTGATTATATATTTTAAATTAAATAATATTAAAATATTTGGTATTTCCTGAACTATTCAACAAATAAGCAGTATCACAAAAGATACTTTGTTTTTTTCTTTTTTTATCTGAATTTTTCAGTCTCTCTAGAAAAATTATTTTAAAATCTAAAATTAATATTCAGGAATAAGGAATGCAAGGATATTTAAAATTAAATTTGCAAAAAATTAATATAATAAAACAAAAAAAACAATAATTTAATTTTCTTTGTCTTTTCAAAATAGAATATACGAATCAAAAATGTTAAATATATTAAAAATTTTAATAATTCATAAAAGTAAAATAAAAAGAATTACTTTTCATCTCAACATTCATAAGAAAATGGCAATATTATTAAAACAGTACAATACAAGTGTATTGATAAGAAAGTAGAGAGAACAGTTTCTAATTAGAACTGTCAAAAATGTAAATTAAGAGAATTAAAAACACTAAATAAAATAGTGTATTGTGTAAATTTGCTTAAATTTATACAATGTTGTAATGTTGTAATCGTAAAAACGTGTTGGAGTTATTTGATTCCGAAAAATATTAACTTTAGTTTAGATTCAATAATTTTGTCTATTCAATTATTGCATTTAATTTCGGATCGATCAAACTTTCGATAAAAAAATCAAGTGAATGTAAATCTTTCAATTTTTGATGTTATGAAATGAACAATGCCACTTGGAAGGACATATTCAAAGATACAGGACCATCGAAGTAAGTTACATATTAATTTAAGATTAAGTAAAAGAGGTATGAATTTCCTTGTTTATAGTAATTAAATTTTATTTAAACTTAATCTAAACATATCGATAATTCTAATTTCATTTTTTTTCTCACAACTTTTATTGAAGACATTCAAAACGTGATAATCAAAATAAATATTTTTTAAAACAAAAAAATTAATTTCTCTTGTGAATCAAAATACACTTCAAATTTATATGGTATAGTAAAATATTAATATTAATAATATATATACATATAAAAAATTATAAATATTAAAATATTTATAATATTTTGGACTGAAAGCCTATCATAAATTTTCCATTACAATAAAAAGAATGAAAACAAAACAAAAAAACAAAAACAAAAAAACATAATAATAAAATATTTCAGAAAGAGAAAGAATTTTTATAGTGACGAAAGATGCGCTATAGTGGCGCCAATCAAAGATATAAGAAATATTCTGGGAAAATTCTTTAAATTTTCTTTTATTTTTATTATTTTTTCTTTTATATATTTTTAATTAGATTATATTGTGGTTTTTATAGTGCAGTTAAAAATTTATTTAACTTCAATACAGTTAAGAGAGTAAATGAAATTCAGTTCTATAAAAACGACAATGTAATTTAAAAAAAAAAAAATTCGATTATGATTGCAAAATATGAATGAACCTAATTTGTACACCTGTTTTTGGATGCATAAACAATTAATATACTATAGAATAACAAATAAATGAATTAAGAAGCGAATACAAAATATAATGTGTTCATTCTATTATAAATATTATCCGAAAAAGCTAAAGCCCCAAGGACTGATGCTATTCAGCTTCCTAGTGAGCAAGATGTTGACACAAGGCTTCCCCGAGTTGTTACAAATTTATTAGTATTAATTATACAATTAAAAAACATAATATATTACACATGCAATACAGGAACGAGAACAAATAAAAAAAAAAAACGAAAATATAACGAAAAATAATATGAAAAAATATAAAAATATTTTAAATGTAAAATTACAAGCAAGCTGGGGGCTATAGAAAAAATTTATTTTTCTATTTGGGGGCAATGGGATATATAATATGAAAATGATGATTGGCGAAATGAATTTTATTTTATTTTAATTTTACTTTTTTTTTATTTTTGTAATTTTTTGTTTTTTTTTTTATTTTTTTTTTTCTGATTTATATTTTTGGCAGACAAATAGTGATTGACCTACATAACTTGGATCTATTATATACAAATTAAAAAAATGTTTTCTTATAGTTATTTATTAATGCATTATAAATGAGTATTTATATTTATATATATATATATGTACATAAATATATACAATTTTAAAAAACTATTTGATTTTATTACAATTTCAAATTTTTAGAATGAAAATATTTTTATTCTGATTTTTTTGTTTTTAAAGAATTTAAATTGAATAATTTAAGAATAACCAATTCAAAAAAAAAAACCTCCTCCAATATTTATTCTTTAAATTACATTACTTTAAAAAATAAAAAAAATAATAATAAATACATATTTCTATTACATTTTATTTATGTTGTTACATAGGAATTTCATGGTAATACAATTTTTTATTTTAATTTTATGTTTTTATGTTATTCAGATTACCTTGTAATTGTAATAATATAATGTATATTAGTTGTATATACTCAAGGTAATTGTAATTAATAAAAATAATACCTAAAGATTCAGTAGATTGAAATTTTAATGGTTTAGAAAAGAAAAAAAAGTGATATACTATAAATTTAAAATAAATTTATGTTTTACATATTTAGTTTTGTTTATTACAACTCAAAAATTATAATTTTAGAATGCGTTCAGAAAATAGAATTTATTTTTACAATTTTTGTAATACAAAACAAAAAGTAAATTACAAACATTGTAAACACTAAACAGTGTTATTACACACACATATACACTGACTTCATAACAGAAAAGTCAATTGTTAAAAAAATAATGAGGGCAATCGAAACACGAAGTCTAACAAGCGAACAAAAATGTCAAGGATCATTATTTCCGAAATGAGGATACTAGATATTAATGCAATGTTTAAGATATAATTCGAAGAGAAAAAACAATTATATTTAATATATAAGATAGATAAATGAGAAGTTTTTATAGAAATGAGAAGACTTAGATCATAATTTTTATGTAATATAATCAAAAATTAATGCCAGCCTGAGCTTACGATATTCATTTATAGAGTTGTGTTAACGTGCCAAAATAAAATATTGTCTAATGCAGCTAATGCCGCTTGATATATTCACAATACTAATATCAATTGATATTTAAAAATCTCTTACATATCAAATGAAATCAAAAAATACGCTTTCTGGCATAAGATTAGTCATGTCTATATATTAAAACTTTACGTTTAGTTGATAATCAAAACTTTGTTAGACCCCTCAAACGTATAAAACATTACAATTAGGTTATGCTAAATTCGTTAATTTTTCAAAAAATAATCTGTTGTTTTTCTTCTTGTTATCGGAAATTTATCGACAACGTCACCAATACAATGTATCATGATCTGAAATGTAAAAAAAAAAGATTCGACATTATCTCATGATTTGAAATTCATTTGACAATGTATTCGCAACATATTTTTCAAATGCGGGTTGTTAAATTGTGTATCAAAAAAACTAAAATTGTCCATATT
The DNA here is from genome assembly GCA_963942445.1 of Argyra leucocephala. Classification (NCBI taxonomy): domain Eukaryota; kingdom Metazoa; phylum Arthropoda; class Insecta; order Diptera; family Dolichopodidae; genus Argyra; species Argyra leucocephala. The sequence continues at coordinate 18,136,199 of OZ012680.1, read as the reverse complement.
TATTTTGCATTAATAAGAAAGTAATCAAATGTCAAAAAACATATGATTTGACAGTTATTTCAGATACATTGTGTTGAAAGTTGTACACAGTGTTTAACACTGTACAAACATTGTACAAAGTGTTTTGTGTTGATCAGAATTGTACACAAAACACTTTGTACAATGTGGTTGAACTAATAAAATTTATATTTATGTTATTTTTATATTGTATCGGGTTGCAATATTCACGGTGTTTATTGAATTGAAGATTATTTTGATTTAGAAATAAATGTTAAAGAAAAATTAATAGTTTATCATATTTAATCAGTTTAAATTATGAATTGAGTAATAGTTTTAAGTTGTTAGTGGTAGATTAAAGTTTGACACAATTCTATCTGTCAACCTAGATCGAACACAGCACCTCCTATTTCTCTTTTAATGATTTGCTCTAACCATGAGAAAAAAAAATGTTTTTATTCAAATTTTGGATTCAAATAGAAATAAATATAAATTATTAATTAATTTTGTTTTTTAAGAAAACAAAAATTATAAATAAATATTTTAGGGTCTATTTACATTTTTTTAAATTTTCCATCAAGGTTAATTGGTCAATTTATTTACAAAATCCTATTTCAGGAAGAACAGAAAGCCCACTATGAATATATTCAATAAACCATGGTACTAACACGTGGTGAAAGTTTTGCAGACTAAGAAATAGAAGATAATAAGATAAAGTTGAATTAGTCGTAAGAAATATTAAAATAATAAATTGAAATATCACTGCAAGAGAGAGAGAGAAAAAATAGAAAAAACAATATTAGAGAAATTGTTGTAAATAAAAATTAAAACAAAGACAGGATTTTAAAAGTATAAAAGTGCATCATCGTCATTGTAGCAAATGTACAAATTGTAATTATATACAACAACAATGATGCATTTTTATACTCTTAAAATAAAATTTCTATTTAAAAAAAAAAAAACAATAAAACAAAAATTATCTATTAAAAGTCAATAATAATTAAAGGAAAATTTTTTCAATATTTTTAAAATAGAAATTTTAAATCAATCTTATTAATATATGCTTTGAAAGTTTTTTTCCATTTTTTTTTTTTTCATTAAATTTTCATTCTTCTATAATTAGAACAATTTTATCTATTAATAATGTTGTAATAATGCAAAAACAAAAAAAAAACAAAAAATTCAATATTGAAATAAATTTCTAATTAAATTTCCGATCAATCCATCACTAAACTAAAAATAATTTTTAAAATAGTAAATTTTTGTTTATGTTTACATAATTTTATCTATCTTCTATTCTCTATATGCATTTTTTCATTGTAATAAATTCACATAATAAAATGTTCTACATACTAAAAATGGTGATGTGTGAACTACTGACACTGAGTACTAAAATTCTATAATTAGTAAACACGATTTGAAAATTTTTTAATATTCATCATTTATGTTTTAAAAATAGATTTTATCCTGTTTTATTTATGGGAATATACAAAACAGTAAAAAAAAAAATTTAAAAATTTATTGGAATGTAATAAATTTATTAAAGAAATATTTTGGAATTTAATTTCTTGTTATTTTGGCAGAAATTCAAAAATTTACAACATTTTTTTTTGTTGTTATTTTTTTTTTTTTTTTTTTTTAATAGAAGAATTTTAAATTTTCATTAGGTTTCAAATTATCTATATTGCATTATAAAATCTACTAATGGGTATAATTATGTTGTAAATTTATTACAAGTGTATTTTATTAAATTGTTTTGTTTTTATTAAAATGCATTTTATTAAAAACAATTTTGCGTCTAAAGAATATTGCGTCGCAAGCCTACACACATAATAAAAACAGAAGAATATAAATTTTTTTTTTTTGTTTTTCTCTTATAAATTTATTGTGCTACCAAATTGTCATCAATTATTTATATGCATCAGTTAGAAAGACAAAAAAAAAATGGTATAAAACTGACAACCAAATTAAATGAAAATTTGTTTAAAATTTATAGAATAAAATTTATTGTAAAGAAGACATGGGTGGATTCTAATTCTTCTTCGTTTTTGTTTTTAACTTAAGTGGTCTAATAATTATTTTTATTTAATTTAATCTTCGTTTTTTAAGCTTGAGCTGGAAGTTGACCCGCTTCTTCAGAAATTTTTGTTCCAGGTTCAAATTATTCTTTTACTTCAAGAAGGAAATAATTTGACATAAATATGTATATATAATTCCCCCCTATGCCCCACGGATGGGGTTACAGGACATTGATAATGTATATAAAATACTTTATTATTATAAATTCTAAAAATCTAAGGTGGCTATTACACATCATTCTTTTCATCAATCATTCATCCATTGTCAATATATGGATGAAAAGAATGATTACCGATTACACATCAATCATGCACTCATCAATCTTTTTACCCATATTTTGACATTTTGCAATGACATATTGTGGAAGTGTTCTGAATATATTGATAATTTCGAAATATATATGAATATTAAAAATATAATTTTTAGGGGAATGTTTTTAACTTCAATTTAAATTGAATTTTTAAAGTAAAGTAAAGGGTATAAAAAACAACAAATTATTTTTTTGCACATTTGAATAATATATCAATCGTTTTTTTACAATAATTGCTATAATTATTCAAATTAATATAAAAATTATTCTTTTTGAATTACATCACAAATTAATATTATAACCTTATCTGAACATTCCGCAAAAATCAATTTTTTTTGCCTCAGCTGAACTTGTCAAAAATGATTGATGACATGATTGATGGGAATTTTGCTTGCATGATTGACGAATGATTGATGAGAATAGAACCGCCATCAATCATTTCTCATCAATCATTCATCCATATATTGACAATATATGGATGAAATATTGACGAATGATTGATGTGTAATAGGGCCCTAAAAATCAAAAAATTTAGTAAGATCAATAACTCCAAACTTTTAAAGTAAAGCTATATCAGAAAATTAAATATTAATGGTCTTCAGTACTTCATTCATCAGTGACTGCGACCAATCTAGGTTAAAATAATATATTTAAAATATCATTAATCCAACAAAGTTCGATTAATCAGCAACAAAGTTCGATTATAGTCACAATAACTGAACAGAATAGAATCATTTTTGTATAGAACATTCGCAAAATTACAGAATTCGGGGTAAAAACGTGATGCTGAAGTGTAACAATGCAACCTACTCCTAAAACAATTGGGGTCTTGAAATGGTATCCCCAAATAGATTTCAATGAAGAAATTTTGTTGATGCTCTATGAATTCACTAAAAGAAATTGGTTCGACCCAAAATCGAGTTCGATGAAAAAAATGTTGTTGATACGACCCTATGCTTTCAGTAGGGTTGTAATCGATATATGGATGTATCTGAATTAAAATATAAATTTTGTTGTCTGAATTATAGGAAACAATGAAATCGACTAATTGCTAACCCAATTCTTCAACTGTTTAATCCATTATGAACTACTTATTCTACCTAAACGGGATGGTTATTAGCGGCACATTATAAAAATATTTATCTGAACAAGTTAAAACTGTAAATGCTGAGATTATTATACTTGAGATTGGGCGTGATCATCATACAAGGGTTTTCCATTCAATTCCTTTAAAAAAAGTCAATATAATGAAACCTCAAGAGTATGCACAAGACTTGATTTGTGTTGTAATATGCTGAGAAAAGAAAAATAAGATTTATATAATATAAGGTTTTAGTAGACAAGTATAGACAATGAAGTTTTTCTGAATCTAATTTTTATTTGAGAAATAAATTTTATAACATTAACTTTTTTGGAGCCAGACAAAACACAAGAGGTTGATGGGCATATCATAAAACTTTACAAATTAAATTAATTAAAATCTATTTACATAATTCTGTCTTACTCGCTTGTTCCAAACTACTTATAAAAAATGTTTTGAAATTAAAAACGTTATTACCTGTTGCTAAATAATTGTGATGCCATAAACTTTAAAATACTCTATCCAATTCTATTCCCAAATATGCCATCCCATCCCGCTTATATCACAAAATTGTAAGTAAATCCTCGTAGATTAAAAGTAAGCAATATGAAGATTTTAAACAAGCCTAGTAGACGGATTGATAAAGACAACCCCGGGGGGGTTGACAACCCCGAAGGATATTACAGTACTTTCCAAGTTAAAGGGATTATTAAATCTAAAATTCTCTACAACATGTTGGATCGAGCATGCTAAACTTTAATTTATCAATAATCTAAACTTTATATTTTAGTAATCTAAAATCTCTCTAATTAAAGAAAATACACCGATTACATTCATATCACACGCACAAACTACATCGTCTGCCACACCGGTCCAAAAGAAAGAAAATTGAGTTTCATACATCATTTTCCATTTACAAAAATTCTCAAAAATTTCTAAATTTTTCATTTCCAATTTCATTTCTCAGCAGACCCATAAAAATTAACTATATATGTACACACATTATATTTTCTTTGATTTCAATTCCTTTATAAATTTTTTTTTTATTTTTTAAATTAACAAAATAAAAACTAGCAAAATTAATTAATCAAAATTATAGGATAGGCATTATGTATTATGTAGTAGAGAATGAATACACACAATTTTTTGGTGACCTACAATTTACTGCCACTTCAAATTCATTATTTTCATCATGTAATTAAAATTGGCTAATAAATGATGCGGTGCGGCACGGCGGCAATCGAGTACGATAATGAATTAAAAACGAAAATTTTTTTTTTTTCTATTTGATAAAATTTAACACGGTTAACAGCTCATTCTAGAAAATGCGGAAATTTTATTCATTTTTTATTATGTTTTTCTTTAATTCAAAAAAAAAAAAATTGTGTGTATGTTGTGTTGATTGATGAAAAAAAGAGACACGCAATTTTTGGATTTTTATTTTATTTTTGTGGTTTTTAAATAAAAAAATAAAATTCATGATATCAAAAATAAAAATATGTAAAATAAAAAAGAAAAAATAATAAAAAATAATAAAAAAAATGAGCAACACTTCATTTCTGAATGCAACCCAATTTTAAGGAATGCAAAACAACATAAAAGCAAAGGAAACCATTTTTCTCTTTTTTTGTTTGTTAAATATTTTCAAATTTTTTTGTTGTTCTTATTTTTGTTTTTTGTTTTTTTTTTGAAAGTGTACATTAATGGAACAGTACACAATTACTATAGGGAAAGAGGAATTTATTTTAAAAGAATAAAAATAAAGAATTTATGCTAGATTTTATGCTATTTTATAACTAATTTAATGCTACTTGTGTTGAAGAGTTGAATGATCCGATCTAATTTGTTATTGTATTTTTTTTTTTCATTTTTTTTTGTTTTTATTTTTATATTTTGTGACATTTATCTTTTGTAGTAAAAAAAATTTTAAGTTCGTGCCAACCCAAAATAATTTTTTATTTTGTTTTTTTTTTTTTTTTTTTTTTTGTATCTCGTGATTTTGAGGGCAAATTTATTACTTTAAAACTAATTTTTCGATTTTTGTGAAATTTTTTTTTTTTTTTGTTTAGACAAAAGAATAAAATTTAATAAGACAGTGCTACCAAAAATAGAAAATAAAAATTTATTTTTGGTGATTTTTCAGATAATTGAAACAAATTTTTGAATTTTGGCAATTAAAATAAAGTGATTAAAAAACCGAAAACAAAACAACAACAAAAATAGAGAAAATGACAGCTAATAAAGTGATTTGATAAATACCCATCATCCATAATACGATATTAGAGAGGTGTTGTGATACTTTGGCATATTTCCCATATACATAAAATGTATTTAACAGTTCCCATAAAAGAACCAGACTATAAAAATTATTCAAATGTCAAAATTTGGTTTGAAAAAAAATTGATATTTTTGGTATTTTAGGGAGAATTTCGGTATTTATTCAAAGTTTAAATTTTTAAGTTAATTTAACGCATTAATAAGAGTGTGAAAATTTGATATGTAAAAACAAAAGTTCGTGGGTAAAGTTCTAAGAATTCGATGGTAGGTTTTTAGAGCAAGTATTAATTGTGAAATGAAGTGAAACACTGTATTATGATGATAGTAAATATCCAAATGAATATGCAATACACTGTGTTATAAAATTGCGGTTAGTTGGGCAATAATCAGTTGTTTTTGATCCACAATGAATTTGTGAACCAGAAATGAGTATATAAAGCAATATATTTAGTAATACATATCATTATACACATCATAATACACATATCATAATACATAAAATGAATACAGTAATCATAGGACTAATTATGGCAAATATTAACATATTAATAGAATGCTTATTATAGGTAACAAACATTATATCAACATTGACTTTAGACTATCAAAACATTTCCAAAAACAAAAATTATACAATCGTTATTTTTAGGATATTTCTATATTGTTTTGTTGTTTTATTAAAATGTATGTAATTGTTTTTTGATTTAATTTTAATTTGATTTGTAACAAAATTATGTAAAAATTATATTTAGCAAACTCTTTGTGCTAAGCAGTATTAATAAATAAATAAAAAAATAAATAAATATACATATATAATCGGTAAAATACACATATATTTCATATGATACATTTGAATACATTTCATATGATGATGGAAAATGGTGTACTAATTTGTTTAATATTTTCGATATAAGATCTTATCGGAGAATATAAATTTAAGTAATAGTTCTAAATAATTTTCAATTGCTATTATACTGCCAAATATATTGTATAAAAGTTAGTAAGATATGTATAATAAGCTAAAAAGTTATCGTCAAAAAAAATTTTAAGACATTACTCTCAAAGTTTTGCTGAAAAAAGTATAATTAGTGCTATAATACTCCTATATGACTCCCAATAAACACTAAAGGTGTTATAGTGATGTTTTTATGGTAATAATGTGATTAATATTGACATAAAAATGTTCTTATAGAAATTACGGGAGTTGTTATAATGAGATTTTCAACAAAGTGCTACAGCATTTGTTGTTATAAGTCTAAAATTGCGTAATCCTATATAAAAAGAGTTAAGTTGTTGTTCTAACAATAGATTTGCTAGAAAAGCAGTAGTAGTGTAATTATTTTACTGTATTCCTATTATATGTTACTAATAAACTTATTACAAGCTTTTGAATAAATATTTTGCGACTGCCACTATTTTCTACAAAATACTATCAATGATATTTCTTTTCCAGCCAAATTTTGCTTTTGATCACAATAATTATAAATATTAAAAACAATTATTCTTAATAGTCTTATCTTATTCTTAAGGTCTATCAAAAATGGATTGTTGACGGTTTTATTTGTTCAAAAAATAAAAATATCAACCAAGTTCTGAGAACAAAGCGGTATTCGGTTCGGTAGACAGTTATAATAAATTTTATTCTTTTATCACTATTATTTTTTATAATGTTTTCTAGATTCTGTGATTCTATCATTTTAACTTCATACTTATTTCAATACATATTATTATCATTTAGGTATGTAACTATGTATATTCATATCAGTGTATACTGTAAAATATATATGTGAAAGAAAGATGGAAAGATAGAAATAAATAAAAATGAGATAGATAAAAATGTGTGGGTCTAATATGCGAACCCACAGTACAAAAATTTATATGAGATGAGATTTCTTACTATTTATATATTCTTTGTTCAAACTTATTACCCAATCGGGATTTAACTACCGATCCGAAATCTATAATATATAGTTATAAACCAACAAAATCAGCAATCAACCTACTTACTACCCTACAATTCTTTTGAAATTATAATTACTAAAATCATGATAATCATTTTAAAATAATTAACTTTACATATCAGATAATATTGTCATATTTTATTTTATCTTAAAAATTCCTGTTTTATTTTCTTTTTTTATTTAAATAAAACAATGAATTACATATATATTCATTACTACTTATACTTATTCAAGGGTAAGAGAAAAATAGAAAGAGAAATTTATCTTTTAAAGAGAATAATTTATATGTCATTCGATTAAAATGTATTCATTAGAAAAACGAATTTATGTAATTATGTATGTCCATGCTTAATTCATCAAATTCTAATGAAAAAAAGCAGAAGAAATGTATTTCTAAGAAAATTTAATTTCCATCAAAATTTAATTTTCCTTGAAAATTCATTTTCCATATATGTACACGTTTGTATACACATTCTTGTGTGTGTGTGTGGAAGAAAAATATTGATAAATGATTTATTATTTTAAGGTAAAAACTGTAAAAATCAACTAAGAAAACAATTAATGAGAATTTAATAATGGAAAAAGAATGAATTTTTTAAAATGGTTTGTAGTGGTAGTAGTAGTGACAGTAGCAGTGACAGTGACATTTTGTGTTTAAAACTACAGTATAATAATTCTATTGTAATGGATATAAAGTAATTAAGTGCGATAATGAAATTTTATAGCGAATATTAAACGCGATATTTTTGTTATTTTTTTTTTTTATTGCTTTTCCAGATAATTTCATTCCTTTAATTTTTTTGTTTTCATTTTTGTTATTTTGTTTTTGTTTAGATTAGATAAAAAGAAAAAAATGTAAATTTCATGGATAAGGTTAAAAAGATTGTGAAATAATTTGCGCTGTTTTAATTTTTGTTATGTATGATATTAATTGTTTGTTTTTTGATTTAAATTTTTGTTTTATAATTTTAGAAAGAGACAAATGATATTATTATAAAGTTTGAATTGAGATAAGAATATTTGAATTTACTTAAGAAATATTTAAATTTACTTTTTTTTTTGTTTTTGGCTTTAATTAAATGAATTTTGCAGAGAATTTAAATTAACAGAATTTAGAATTTTGAAAATATATACTAGAAAAATATAATACTAGTCTTATAATATACTAAATATACTTGTCCTGCATATTGTATACTATATAGTATGTGTATATGCACTAGCCCAGCATATTAAATAACTGTTCAAATTAATTTAATGGAAAATAAAGGGAATTAATATTATTAAAAATGCGGAAAAAGTTTGTAATTACGCATTTCACAGTAACACTCTAACTAAGTAAATAAGCATGTGTAATTAATATAGGTGAAATTCATGTGAATTATTTTTTGGAGAAATACAAAAAAAATTTGTTGATTATTTCTGTTGAAACAAGCATTTCAAATATTTTTTTATACTTAATAGTATAAAAGAAATGGTAGCAGTGCATAAAGGATATATGAATTCTTGCAAGCTTTTGTTAAAATTATTTCTTAGAAATCTGTTTTTTTTTTTTTTTTTTTTTGTGTGTGTTATACTTAACGAGGATCAATGGGTAGTATGTAAAGACTAATAAACTGATGTTGGTATAAGTTTAATATTTTGAGGCACGAGTACATGTATAATCGCATAATATATAATATATAATATATATATATATATATATATATATATATATTTTAAAAAAATAAATAATCTATATGTAATTTAATAATGACGAACTTCGACGTGATAGTATTCAACAAATTAGAACATTTCGAATAGCTCGTGCAAATCATAACTAAATAGAATTTGTGCACAAACAACTATGACCTTAATAGATGGTACATATTAGTGTATGTACATTTCCAAAACAAAACGTAATAAATAATTTATTGTGAATAATAGATTGATTGTTTATAAAATTAGTAAAATTGATAACGATTATTCATTTACCGGAATTTTACTAAAATTATTTTATCACATTTTTACATGAATCTGATTTCGGTTATTTGATTTTATTTCATTACTTATAAATCGGCAAATTTAAGCCGGAAATCTATTAACACTTACTATTAGAACGGTAAATAGCATTTAAGGTATTAAAATTTGAGGATTTAGTAAAATATTCTATAGAAATAATAATATTGAATAAAATATTTAGTTTAAATTAACAATAAAGTATATATGTATAAATATTAATTCTATTACTTCTTCTTCTTCTGCAAATGGTATATAGTACCTCTTTTTAGATAATTGTTCAACTGTTATTAACAACTAACTTAAATGTTTTCAGAACTTGTACAAGCCTTCTTTCTTCGATGCTCATTTACTACTGTTAGATATTAGCGGTCATATATCTTAAATGTTGTATCAATGATTATATATACATAAGAAATCCAATCCAGATTGTCATTGATTATATATTGGCAAAAGTTATTTTGTAATATTTTCGGTGCATTGCTACGTGCGCTAAGTCTTCGATTCTGATGTTATACAACCATGACATTTATTTCCTGCCATCTTCTGCTTTGTTCTTGATGAGTTGATATGAGTTGAAAACGTTTGTATTTTTGACACCTCATAACATGTTCAAAATAGACTTTTTTATACTTGAATAAGTGTATTTTAGCCTTTTCTTTTTCTAATTTAAATTTTATGATATGCAAAAGTTTCTTACAGAGACGTTTGATGCAAATTAACTTAACTGATACTCAGTAAATAAGAATCTAACAAAGGTGATGAGATTTTTTTTTTTTTGTATAACAAGATCAAAAATTATGGTAATAAAAACATTAATAGTTTTATATAAAATGAATATGTTATGTTATATAATTGCGAATTATTTAATTGACTTAAATTGTGATAATTATTAACAACATTTTAATTTCAAATAAAGTTATAAATGATAGAAGAAGTTTTGGCCATCTTTTTCATATCAATCAATATAACAAATAGAGCTATATATTTATTTTGAGTAAATAAATAAAACAAAATAAAATAAATTAAACACAAAAATACCTATAAAGTAATCAAATTTCAAATTGTAATTGAAATATATTTGGTACATCAACAATGTATCCATGAACATTTACATGCAAAATGTAGTCTATATATTTTTTCGCTATACACTTTGCTTTCATTTTAAGTTTCTATTACCTATACTATACGTTTTGGAACGGTTTATAAAGTCAACAAATATACATTGTAAATTTTATACATTTTTACTGAAATTTCTAAGTCAAGGAGTACTTATTTATTTATTTCAACGATTTATGCCTAAGGACATAATTATTATAAGAAGAATATATAATAATTTAATTAATATTTACTATGTTCAGAATAGAAAACGGGAGAGGAAGAGGAGTAATTTAACAAAACTTTAAACTAATTTTTATAACAAATAATAACAATCGTATTATCGTAATAGATTACATATTATTTACCGTTGGTATTTCAAAATTACAAAAAAAATTAAATTAATATTCAAAAAAGCAAACAAGCCAAACAAATACAAATTTTACGATATTTTCAAATAGTTTACATTATGCTCAAAATATTTTTTCAACATTGTGATGCGAGAAATATCGAGTTTTAGGTATCTAAATTTTTTATATCATCTTTTTAATATTGTAAAAAAATTTATTTTTCTACTATATCAATATTAGAAATTGATTTTTTTATTCAAATAAAATTATTTTTCTATATTTAAATTTTTAATATTAAATTTTTTTTTTAATTTTGTAATAATATAATTATTTTTACTCACCTAATTTAATTTTATATTCTAGTAAAAAATTTGAAATATCAAATTCTTTAAATTTAATTTCTTGATATAGTCCAGTTTTCTTTTTTTTCTTTGTAATGCAATTTTTTTCTTTTAAAATATTTTGTTTCATTTTCTTCTTCTCAAAAAAGTTCACTACGAATAATGTTTTTTTTTTATTTATTTATTTTTATATCTTCTTAACTTTTAATTAAAATGTTTTTTCAATAGTTTTTATAATTTTAATTAAACTGTTCATTTGTTTAAAAATTATTTATTTTGGTTGTATACTTTTAATATTGATTGATTCACTTTAATAAATTTTAAAATGTTAATTTTTAGTTTTTAAAACTAATTTCATTGTTTTTGTTTTTAAAATTTTCGACTGAAAAAATCAATAACACTTTTGAAATTTTTTCTTCAAATAAATTTCCAAAATTTGTTTCTTCTCTTTTTGTTATTTTGAATTACAAAAAAAAAAAAAGAAATATGGAAATAGATTTTCTTTTTTCAACAGTTTTTAAACGTTACAGTTGAGTGCTATTTAATAACTGAATTTAATTTTCACCTGATAACAGTTTTAAAGGAAATTTTTTTTTTTTACATCTGATTTATATCTCATCCCTACATAAAAATGTGAGATAAGCTTTTATGATTTTTTTTTATTTTCATTTTTTTTTCTATTAAATTTCACATTGAAACAAATATTTTGATGAAAGAGAACAAGGAAGAAGATCATATGTTTTATATTAAGATGATATGAAGAACGCATGTCTAAAAAATAAAAATAAAAAAATATATAAAGAATGAGCTTAAAGTGGGAAATTTTTTGTTTTTTAAGAAATTTTTTTATATATCATGATATAAAATTATCTTTTTCTATTTCATTTTATTTATTCAGATTAAAGAAGATACTTAACAGATACTTATGATATAATATAGTAATAATAAGATAACGGTAAAATAAAAAAATATTAATTTTTGATTTAGAAATAAAAAATTATATTGTATATCATGATATAATTTCATGTATATCATGACATAATATTATATCATGTAATTTTTTCATCTTAATTAATTAACAAAAAATTATTTAATCTGGGGTGAGTATAATTTTCTGATTAACTAAGCTGACTTAAAAATTTCCACTTATTTAGAAACGGAATGTTATATTCTGTTACCTTAAAGTCCTTCGTTCCTTTCTTTAATTCTGACTACAATATTAACTATATGACTTTAAGTGTAGAAACAAAATAAATTAGTGATATGTTATGTAACCTCTGACTTCCCCAAACAATGGGAACTATACAGCATACCATTGAATAATATCCTGTCAGTGATCACAAAATCAGGTATCGTTAAGGACTCAGAGGACTAATTAGCACCAAAAAACACAGGTAATCACAATAAGCTCATTTGCGGCAGCGGTAATGTATTGGTGGATAGATTTCTTCCCGAAATTACATATTTAAAAAAAAACAAAAAAACAACTATTGTATTTAAATACATATATAGTCTGTACGAGCGATTGGGTTCAATTGAGAAAAGAATGAAATAAATAAAAAAAAATATCTGTTAATAAAACATCTTTTTATTTTTATTTTTATTCTTTATTTTCTAAAGATTAGTAAAAGATTTTCAACATTGAGAAATATTTTGTTTGAAAGATAAAATGTTACATGACTTTTGAATAATTGTATAATGAAGATAATATACAATTAAATAATAGCCAATTCATTTGAATTAGGTAAAGGTAGATGGTGGAAATGGTTATTTCAGTTGGTTAAATGAACACTAATTAACACTTAGTTATGCATTTTTAATCTGGTTTATTTGTTGTTGGTGATTAGTTTAGAGGTTTATTAAATCAAAATCAATAATATGGCAAAATTTATATAGTTGAGGTACTCAATTTGATTACTAGTTTCACTGTCTGCGATATACCTTACATTATTTGGAAAAATATTATTTAGTGTTCGGAAAATGTTTCTAGATAAAGTTGGACAACTGAAATTAAAAGGTTGAAAAACATTTTATTTTTTTTTATTTTTTATTTTTCAAATACATATTATTTACATTAACTTATGACTAATTTAGTTTAGTCTTTCTTCTTTACATTATTGCAACTGGGATAATGGAAATTGAAGGAAATTCCTAGTTTTGGCTGTACGATACAAGACGATCAATAACTGTTATTAATAAATACTATCCTTGGTATTACTATACAAATGCTAATAAAAAATTTTTATCATGAATTCTAATAAGACGTTAACTGCTATGTTCGATGTTACTTTGCGTTTGCTCTGGTCAGATAATACGAATCACTATGCACTTTTAACAGCTCCTAATAGAAAGTAAATATTTTCCTGAAGCATGAAGATTGGAACTTTGCTTGCCCAGTTCATCAGTTATATCATTTCCCTCTCTATGTTACTGTGACAAGGAATTCAGAGTTGAATCGAATCGCAAACTATTCAACAACAATTCCAAATTAATTTTGAAATTGCTCTCTCTCTCTCTCTCTCTATATCGATTATTCTGGATTTGTATTCACAGTAAAATGGACAAATAGTGACTCTCTGCCTGTAATTATATGTATATTATTCTGCATTTCTCTGGATGTTTGTAAGTTCGACGGAACGCTCCAACACATATACAAGTTGCATATATATACAAATGCATATATATACAAATTGCTTTGGTGGTTTTTTTTAACCCCTGTCTACCATGCTGAACCTTTGCAGGAAAAATTAATTGCATGAACTATATTTTTTTAATTTAATGTTAGTCTTCTTCGCAAATAATAAGGAAAAATAAAAAATAATAATAATAATATAAATAAAACAAACATTTTTTTTATTTATAATAATAAGGACTAATAGAAATTTAATCAATAGTTTAATATGGTATAATAACCAAAAGGCAAACAGCATTTAACACAAAAAAAAACATAATTCACTCAAAGGTTATTCTTATTACTTAAAATTATACACAATAATATACATGTGTATCAGCATATTTGTATTGTATAATATTATACATTATACTACTTTATTGCTTATACCTTTTATTTTTGTCATTATTGTGTGCGTAACTCACTTCACTCAAAAAAAATTATTTTTGTTTTTTTTTTGTTTTTTTTTTATTATTTGCTGTATCTGTATTCTGTATGTTCTGCATGCTCCATTCCAAAAATATTATTTTATTTCCAGTGTTAAGTGTTCACTGTTCACTTCACTGTTCAGGTTCACTGTTCAATCAATAAAACTTGATAGAAGTAGAGTAGGATAATAAACTCTACTTCTACGTCGGATAATAAAACATTGTTTTTTTTAAATTGAAAATTATTGATGAAAATGTTTTTGTATTTTTTGTAAATTTTACCAATTTAGATACAAAATTTTGAATATTTTTTTTAAAAATAACACAATACCATAATAACAGTTTATTCATATAGCAAAATAAGATCCCTATACAGTATACAAAAGACAAAATTTATATGAAAATAAGATCCCATTTTTAAATTTGCTCTCCCAGAGGCCACAATAACGCTAATACGGTATAATTTATACTAAATGGAACCCAACTAACGAATTGTAACTAAATGGAAGTGAATACGAGTATACCATACAAAAATACAAACATTTTATACAAATTTGTTGGTATGGTACTTCTTTTTCTGTTATATAAAAAAAAAAAGATTAGTGTTAGGCCAATATAAACATAAATAAAAATAAATAAAAAGTGATATAAACATAAGTACTGTAATTTCGAAATAAAGAATCTAATGAAAGAAAAAAATAAACTAGGATTTATTTTGCTTCCGTCATTTATGACGGGTTACAAAGCTAGTTTGTAATATTAATGCAATTCTGTAATATTAATGCAATGCTAATCTGTAATCTGTAATATTAATGCATTAGCACATGTTTATACGAGGCAGAAATCTGCCGTAGATCTACCGCAGAAATCTTTCTTTATGTTCGTACATAAAAAAAATTGGTAGATTTCTGTCAGATTATTGAAATATCATGATGGCTGAAATTGAAATTATTGAAAAAAAAAATAAATAAATAAATTTTTATTATTATTCTAGTTTCAATCCAACATTATTACTATTTGTATAATTTATATTTTTTTATTTGATTAATATTAATTGTCAACAACAATTTACTTGTTTTTTTTTGTGAATAAAAAATAATAAAAATATTTTGACACTGACATGTATTGCCAGAAATTAACTTAAAACGTCAAAAATCTACCAGAAATTTAAAATTTTGGTAGATTTGCTTACCCTTTACCGAAGTCACCCCTCACCCATACATTTTGGTAGATTTCTACCATTTTTCTACCCGTATGATGATAAACATGCATTTACGTACATTTTTAATTGTCAGAATTAAAACATCAACAAATGGACAATGATAGGGTACCGAATACACCGAATCCCAAAAGATGTTATTTTTGCGATTTCTGAACGTTATTTTTAATGCTTGAAGACTCTGAAATATAGAATAAATTCCATTTTAATGAATGTTAAATATCTTCTTGTATCAAGTATCGCTAAATAATCAGATTCAAGAAGCAATGCGCCATACGACTTAAACGAAAATCAATTACATATTATAAATTACTGGATTACTCTCGTTTAGGGGAAAGATTTTACAATTTAATTAATTAGAAATTTGTGACATGACCTTATCATCAAACAATCAATTCATATCATTTTTATTTCAATTGATTTTAAACAATCAATTCATATCATCATCATCAATCCGACATTCTCATAATTAATCTACAAATTGCACAAAATTGTTGTGTTTGTTTACCTTCCGTTTGATTTTGTGTGCATTAATCAACCAGTCTTATTGTTGTATTTGGTTTTAATTTATTTTCAATGCCCAATATAGACATCTGAAATATAGACATTTTAACTTGTTTTCTATAATTCCATTTCATATAATCTGAATCTATTGTAAAGAAATATTCAAAATAATCCTTTCCGTTAAGAATTTGTTCTGTAGCTAATTTACAAAATACTTCATGATGTAATGTTTTTCTTTAATTGAATGAAATTGGTAATTAAAATGGTTACATTTCTATTTGATACCTCAGACACCTACATTTTAAAATTTTTGAAACTGATGATATTACTTTCAAATTGATTAAAGCATTTTCTTTATTTTCAATTTTAATGGATCTTGTAACCATGTAGACTGTGTAGAGCAATTCAATTATCACATTTGAGTTTTACCTTCAAAATTATCTAACCTAATTAAATTTTATATTGATTAAATCAATATCAATATTATTTAAATTGTTATATTAATTAATGATCAAATCATCACCGTTGTTCAGGGTTTATCAAAACAAATGTATTTTAAATGTCATGGAAGTACGATTTGAATTTGTTTTTTTTTTGTTATTGTTTTGAATATTACTTCTTATGAAATTCTTATTTTGTTTGCAATTTGGAAATTTACAATAATTAAATTTAGATTTGTAAATTTGAAATATGTGATTACATGTTTTTTTTTTATTTTTTAAGCCATAATAATAATAATTTTCCTTTATTACATATTATATTTATAGCATATTTACGGTTCATAACAGGGGGGTAGAATTTATATTCAAAACAAATGTTTTGAGAGAAAATGAGAAAATGAGTATTATTATTATTGTTTTTTTTTTTTTTTTTTGTTTTTATTTTTCTTATTCAATTTCTATTTTTATAGTTTTTCTTAGGTTTTTCCTATTGTTTTTGTTTATTTCTTTTGTTTATTCCAGTTCAGAACTTATCATTTCTTCAAAAAGTTTTTTCTTTCCATTTTTTGGATCGCAATAATAATTTTTGATTGAATTTTATTATTAACTTAGTTTTTGAAAGAAAGTGAATTTATTTATGATATAATTCACAAAATGTAAATGTTATTCAAGAGAAAGAGATTGTCAACAAGACTTCTATTGCATGTTTTTTACATTTTTTATGATTTATTTGTGATTTATTTATTATTTGATATTAATTTTATTAATATAATATATAATAACAATACCAACAAATATGATTTTTATCAGGAGTGAGAATATCACTAGGTATCCATTTGCAAATTGTAAATATAATGTGTAGAATATTCTGGTAAGGCATTATCAATAATCAAATGCAGTCTGACACATTATAATTATTGAAGTCACAAGAACAAAATAAAGATGATGGACTTGAATAGCATGCATGATACAAAATAGATACAAATAAAAAAATTTCGAAAATATTACGTACTATCAAAGTTATCGGACATTGTCCGGGTCGAACAAAAAATGTATAGAATTTAATTGAATAAAGTTGGATTTATGAACAGAATTAAAAAAAAAATTGGTTCATCAAAATTATTCTAATATATTTTTGTTTACAACAATACTACAACTTAAAGTACAATATTTCTTTGTAAACAATATTCCGGGTTTTTATCCTGTATATAATTGTAATATAAACAAACACGATCCTTGCTATTCATACCCGTGATCATCCCACATGTTGAATAACTTTAATGAACAACTTTATTGAGCAAGTTTTAGTCCGATCCATAGTTTTGCAGATGGCAACACTCTTGTAGTGTTCTACGGTTTTCTTAAAAAATCGAATGTCACAGCTACCGTTCACATACTACAGTTACCTCAGTTTACAATTCACAATTTTTGAACCTAACTCACATAACAAATTCACATTGTCATGTAAAATTTTCATACTGATTCCTAAAATTCAGAAATACTTTTTCTTTCAACTCTTTAATACTTTGAATGGGGATTAGTCTTCTGAAATTCGTTTTTCACCAAGCTATATTAAATTCATTAGCTTATTGTAAATGTTATTTTCGCGAATCGGTAATAGTAGTCGCTTTGCTCTATCTTTCTAATAGTATCTAACTGTAAACTTTCATGTCTGTAGCACTTTTAGTGTTTCAAATATTCCTAATGAATACTCTGAGAGTTGTATAGCAGCTATCCGCAGCCCGAATTTCAACAAACTGTAAAATATTTTATCTTTAAATTAAACTATGTATTAAACTTTTTTAGTTGATGCTATTAAGTTATTTGATTTGGCTTTTATGTCTTTTTTTATAAGTGAAGAGTGAATTTTTTAACTAATCTTTGAAGTCAAATAGTTATGGTCATACTAGTGGGGATTTGCCGTTAGACTATTCACAAATCTACTCCTTTAGTCTGTACAATGGAATTTTTTCAGTCTTCGCACATTTTGGTCTGTATACATTAGGTTTGGATGTATTTTCAATCTGGCAAAATCTGGTATCTTCAATCTCAAAATACTGAGGTTATTACTCTTATGGCTTCTTTGACCGCTTCTACTTTTAAATTCTTTCTTTTTACTTCGTTTCTCGTTTCTAACATAACCATGGTGAATTTATTATCGATCGCAGTACTTTCCAGTATTTCAATGTTGGAGTTACTTGTGGTACCCCACAATTCTATATACCATAATATCAGATGTGTTTTAAGACGGCGGTCAATGTACAACAGGATTTTGCACTCCATTGACAGCTGCAAAAAATATCCTATTAACCAGTATAAACTATTAAATTTAAATCTAAGTTGCTTGTTTTTGTTGATAATATGCTCTCTTCAATTTAGACGCCTATCCAAATGCATAGCAAGGTACTTTGCAGAATCTGCATCTGTTAATGGGATATTGCTTAAAGTTACGGCCGGGAAATCCTTTCTTCTAGTGGGTGGTAAAGTAACATGCACCGATATTGGTCTTGATTTTTCATATTTTCAGCCAATCTTAAACTTTTGTTAAATGTTTTTACAATTTATTTGAGGCAACAATTGGGCTTGTGTTTGTTGTTAATACTACTTTGTGATCGGCAAACGTTGCAGTAACTGTGTTATCTGTTGTTGGCAAATCTGTCTGGTATATTAGGTACCAACTAGGTCGTAGCACATTATCCTGAGGGACTCCTGATTTTATCATCTTTTCTGCAGTGTATTCTTGTTATATTTTATTATAAAATTTACGACTGTCCAGGTACCATTTTCAAATAAAGTTTCAATTTATATAATAATCCTCCACGCTACACTTTGTCGAACGCCTGTGCGATATCTAGGAACACTGCTGAGCAGTAGTTTTTTCTTTCCAAAGTGTCGTTATTGAATGAAACTGTAACTGTAAAATATTGTAATTTGTTTATTTTTGATAGAATACCTATGTATATATTTTCATGTCTGTAACACAATGTTGGCTTTTGAAACATTCCTGACTGGTGCTATAGTAGTCATATTGCATCGACCCAAACCAGTCCAAATTTTCAAAATCGATAACAGTTGTATTTCTTTATTTTTGTAAGAGTACAATTGCTTTTTGAAACATTTCTGATAGGTGCTAGGAGTTCTATAGCAGCTACCTGAGCCTGTCACTTTATGGCTTTGTAAAGTACTGTGTCCGGTTCCTTTTTTGATTATGAATAACTGTGCATATCAAAATTTTATCTTTAAAACTATAGGCGTGTATAGCTAACAAACAAAAAAAAAATTACCGTTTATACTTTTAAAGCTTACAGTTGGTGTGGAAAGCTACATCTAGAAACACGTAGTATTTCAAGAATCCCGAAATTAATAATTTAACATTATTTTATTAGTTTGAAGTTTCGGATTGAATGTTCCATTGTATAAATCAGTAATTTTTCTATAAGACAACATTTAAAAAATTAATAATTAAAAATATCATGAAAAACTTTCAAACCATTGATGGCATTCATTCAAATCAACTGGACAAATTAATTCAAATCAAATTTCATCCAAATCAAATGATTAGAAACAAACAAAAAACACTGTTTTTGTTTTTTTATTTTTCTATGAAAATTTATAATGCGTCTCTAAATAACAGTGAACGTCGGTATGTTTTGCTTTTACATGCATGAAACATAATATAACTAGAGGAAGAGTGTACCAAATGGTTAAAAATTCATGATGATCTAATTATAAAATTTCATAGTATTGCTGAACCTTTATAAATTTGTTGGGAACATCATTTTAGCACAGAGTTTTAATTGAGCTACAGGTGCTAATCGAACCATAAATTTTACAATTAAATTTAACTTTTTGAGTTTTGAATATTGCACAACTAAAAAAAAAACATAATATTTTTTTAATACACAACCATCGCTAGCTTCATATTTCAATACTAGAAAGAGACGTGCTACAAATAAACTCGACTAACACTAGTTATAAAGAACAAACTGTATGTCTGATTGCGTGAATATCGATTATAATAAAAAAAAGTATTTTTAAAATATTATGCCAAGGTTTTCCCAAATTGTATATCAGCAATCCATAGTTTTAATAACAGTGCTGCAAATTTTACATTTCGACCGCAGGATTTCACTGTTGATGGGTAGAGCATCTAGTTTTTATTCATTTTGTCAACAGCTTTATTTATTTGTTGAATTTGTTTGAGTTGATGTTGGTTGAGTTGAGTTGTTTGGGTTGGGTTGGGTTGAGACGTTTGGTTGAGTTGAGTTGTTTGGGTTGGTTGGGTTGAGTTGTTTGGTTAATGTCGAATTTGTTGCGTTTGAATTGATGAAGTGAGAAGTGCTGGGATATTTTTTAATACTACTTGCTTTCTTCTGATGGGCGAAAGCGATATTTTTAAAAGAAATATTTTGCTTCATTAGCTTTATCTTTCAAATATAAATATGTGCCCATGTAATTAAAAATTTCAAACACTAATAAACTACAATTAGAAATCAAATCCATTCATTCAAAAAATAATCTTGAATTTTACAGTTATTGTGTCCACTGCCATTCACAACAACCGCCTATCATTGCAGGCAAATTTCAAATTGTTACACCCACAAAATGGTTATCCACCTTATACCCCGCGGTTGGGCTTACAGGACAATGATAATAATAACATGATTCAAACTCTTCATTTCCAGAATGGTTCAATTTCAATCTTAAAAGATATCACCCAATTAATAATAGACATTAAAATTTAAATTTCGATTTAAAAAAAAAAACTATCCTGCAAGTGATTCAAAAGCTTAACAACAACACCTTTAAGCCCCATCTTTAACTGTGATAAAACTATGCATAAATATGGCTTTCAATATTTTTTTTTCTCCTATTACTCCGCGTGGGAGCATAGGGCTTCGATAGTGAACCTCCATTACTCTCTGTTGAGTATTGCTTCCTTAATATCGTCCCTATGCTACCACGCGGAGTAATAGGAGAAAAAAAAAAAAAAAAAAAAAAATATCGTCCCAGGTATAATTGTTGATTGTTAATTCTTGATCAATTGTGCGTCTCCATGTGTTGTATGGTCTGCCGGGTCTCCTTTTGTCCTTGTGGATTCTACTCTAGAGCTCTTCTTGCTATATCACTATATCCTATTTATTTGTCTGTTGATCGGTTCTCACCAGTTATCATCCATGAATCCTCGTTGCTAATTCTTGCCGGCCAGAATATTCTGCATATAATTCTTAAGCACTTGTTGATGAATACTTGTAGCTTCTGTTTGATTCTGACCGAAGTCAGCCATGTTTCACTGCCATATCTTAATGTTGACTTAGCACATGCTCTGAATATTGTTAGCTTTGTTGTTCTCGATATTTGGTTGCTCCGCCATATCTTCATTAGGCTCCCAAATTTTCTTCTTGCCTTATTTATACGGCTGTTGACATCTTCTGTTGTACCTCCTTTTGATGTTATGATGCTCTCCAGGTAGTTGAATTCTTCTATGTATTCTATATGTTGTCCACTCACTGTTATTGGCTCACTGTCACTGTTTTTTGCCCTTATTGCCTTGGTTTTCTCGATATTTAATTCCAGTCCCGATTTATTTGCTTCTTCCTGTAATCTGTTGACTTTGTTCTGTAGTACCCTTTGATTTCTTGATATGAGGCATACATCATCTGCGTAATCTAAGTCTTCTAAATTGCCAAAGAGATCCCATTCTATTCCGTTTATTCCAGTGCAGACTTAGAATGTCGTCTAGTATTGTGTTGAAGAGAAGTGGAGATAGTGGACATCCTTGTCTAACTCCTATATTGGTGTACAATGGATCACTGATATTACCTCTGTGTTGAACTGTTGTCTCTGCATCTTTATACATCGCTTTGATGATGTTGATGATTTTTCAGGAACTCCCTTCTCTGTAAGTGTTCTCCATATTGCGCATCTCTTGACTGTGTCGAACGTTTTCTTAAAATCTATGAATAGTAGATATAGTGGGGCATTCCATTCTACTGATTGTTCAACTATGATCCGTAAAGTATTTGACTGGTCAACACAGCTTCGGTTTAATCTGAAACCTGCTTGCTCTTTCCGTAGTATTGGTTCTAGTACTTTTTCTATTCTTTTCCTTATAATAATTGCTATTATCTTATGAATAGTATTTAGAACCGTGATTCCTCTCCAGTTGCTGCAATTTGCCAAGTCTCCTTTCTTTGGTATCTTGACAATCATTCCTTTCTTCCATGATGGTAGTATATTCTCTTCTATCCATGCTTTTCTGATGTGGGGTTCAATTGTTTTTGCGAATAGGTCTGGACCAGTTAGGCTATTTCTGCTGGAATGCCATCTTCACCTGTTGCTTTGTTGTGTTTCAGGATATTGATTGTATCTTCGATTTCTTCTATATTTGGAGCTTGAATAGATATTGGCAGTCCTTCAGTTGGGTAGATGGCTTTCGATATACGTAACGTAACTAAGCTCTCAAATAAAAAAATACTTCTTTTGACTCAATTAAAGTATTTTTTTATTCTTTTTAATTTCACTTGGGACTATTTAGATATTATATTTTTGGGATTGTGTTTTAGCCATCATTAGTTTTACAAAGTATAGTGGGTTAGTTTACAGTTATTATATTTAATATTCTTAGCGCTTCCTGTCATCTAATGGAAGGAAAAAAAATGTATATCCCAGAGGATTTGATCCCGGACTTGTCTTGCCACATCATTAGATTCTATTTTTCTTCAATTTCACCACCAATTACGGTGTCAAGAGATAAGTTAAAGGATTATACTCTAAGGATTTCAAACACTAAATGTCATCAATGTTATGATGCAGTTACTTCAAAAACTCACATTCATTTTTTCTATTACTATGAACCATATGCATAACTTATAATTTAGTGGCAACTGACAATATGCTTAGCAAATAAATATTATTGATAACATATATACTGATTACAAAGCAGATGCATAACTCTACAAAATAACTGAAAGCATACTGATTATGAATCAAACGCATAACTCTGTAATACTCACTCTATCGAGATAATGATTAGATTAAATTAAAATGCTGACAGATTATTACATGTAATAAATTTCGTTGTCAAAAGTTTATGTAACCAATCACAATAATTTTTATATTCGAAACAATATCCTTTTTTTTATTTTTCAGTCCTGTGAAGTTTTTTTCTTCTTTTTATACTCAAGATTTCTCAAATTTGTATTTATTGCGTTAAAACAAAGCTACGGGTATTAAAAACAAAAATAAAAATAACAAAAAAAAAAATAAAATGCGAATTTACAATAAAAGAAAACCAAAAAAAAAAATGTGAACCAGAAAATTGCAGATACCCCCAATAACAATGGAAACTTTTTTTTTTTTATTTGAGATACTCAGACAAAACCAGAAGAAAAACAATTTTTTTTTTATACATTTTTTATTTTGCCATTTTTGTTTTATTTAAAAGTGTCTTCTCAAGAAATTTTTAATGGGTGGAGTACCAACCAATATACAATATGGCAGAACTTGTTTTGTTTTTGTTTTTTTTTTTCTTGAAAAAATAAAATAAATAAAACAAAAAACTCAAAAACTTTCCTTGTATACAAACCTTAATGTTATGGCAAAATACACATATTTTCATTGCGTTCTGTGTATATATACAATTAAATACAACTTGGGATTTCTCAACAGACTTGTAAACAAGCTTCTTACGAACTATTCTTTACTAAACTAAAACAATTCCCCATTCTTCTAGCTAACATATTGAGCCATAATAATCTAGTTAGTGAACAAGTACTTGTACTTATGACATTTTTTTCTTCCTTATTTGGTTTTTTGCATTTAATCCTGTCAATAATAAGATTTTTTATTTCCAATCACGTATTTGAATACTTATTAATGACTGATTTATTGAGTGCACTCAAAACGTTCTAATAAATAATAGAATAAAACATAAAAATTAAATTTAAGAAACAATAATTTTTATCGAAACCATCTAAAGATAAGAAAATTAAATTGGTGATAGGTCTTGAGGTCCTGCTATATCTGCTATAATATAGAATATAGAATATTTAAATTAAACATTAAAAGATGCTTGTTGCTTATAATGTTCGGGATTAACATAAACACGAATCATATCATAGATCAAATAAGCTGATAGAATGACAGACAAATATACAAATAAATAATTATATAGATAAATATATAAAATATTACATGCAAAAATAAACACCAAAAAGCCAACATAACAATTGTATAAAATTACAAAAATTACAAGACTTCCTAATAAATTTGTTAAACTTTGAACTCGAATCTGCCTTATAAGTTATTTGGCTCTTCTGAGGGAGATGTTTATCGGCGTAGAACCTAATGGCTATATCCCTAGGATAGCTGGAATTACTAGCTTTTCAAAAATATATCTAATATAAATATATTTTTATCTACATATAAATATCTTTAGTGGCGCATCTTATCCTTTAAGGATGAAAGTATATTCTTGTTGTTTTGATGTTTTTGTATAAAATTCGTTATATCTATTGATCCATTAAATATATATATATATTCAGTTATATATTCTAGAAAGATAACGGTCTGGAGCATATTTTAACATTTATTTAATGATGACTGGTGCTGCCGTTATGGAGACATTGTAGTTCAAAGTAGAAAATTTGGAAAAAAAAAACAATCTTTATTTTCTTTCTTGAAAAACCAAATACCCAAAGTTTATATACCTAAAATTATATACCCCAATATTTATATGCTGTTGGGAAGGTGTCGTTTTTTGTTTCTATAACTCAGACATACATACTTTATGTCTACGAGCTATCCTTGAGATATGGTCATTAGGTCCTACGCTGATACAACATCTCCCTCAGAATCCCCAGTTATTTCTATTGAATTTGTCTAGAAGTATGGTGTAAATAAAGCGTTTTGAGTGTGTAATTGTAATATGCCAAAATCACTTAACTTATATCTTATCGTTTTCTTTTTTCTAAGCTGAAGCATAAAGCTTTTGCATAGCTTAAATCCAAATTTAAAACCATTAAAATCATGCGCACAATTCGTACATCACAAGAATCGACCGTAAATGAATAAAATGTGAATCGAAGAGCTAAGTACGTTCTGACAGCTGAGTAATCAGATGAATGTGCCGATTTGGATATATTTTTTTTTTTTTTAATACTCAATATTTTTATTTTCAGTATTTTATTAATCTATGATATAATATAATTAAAAGGTACAAATAATAAATTTAATAATCTTATAGCTAAAAGTTATATTAATTCAAAATTATATCTGTACAATACAAATTCATTTAGTATTAATTAATAGAGAAAATAAGGCAAGAATCGAATGATGCATATTTCTTAAAAAAAAAATCAACAAATAACATCAGTGGGGAAAGTTGCAAAAGAGAAATTAAAATTAAAATACTAAGAGAACATACAAAAAACAAAATTTAAAATAATTTTATGCAATGCAAAATTAAGTAAATATGTCAAAAGTAGAAATGAGTTTTACTTCAGCTAATAATGAAAATAGAAACCATAAATCGCAAGAACTTCAAAAATCTTACTCAGCTAAACAACTACATTTAATAACCCCTCACTTCAATCAAAGTTAATTTCCAAAAGCTAAGCTATCAATAATTTTAAAAAATTCGATTAAATTCTAGTTTTCCTGATGTGGTCAGGAAGTTTATTAAAAATTCTAAGTGATACAACATCGTAGAAACGGCAAAAATGGTTTTTTCCATAAATCAAACTATGGTAGTTAACTCTCAAGTTATACCTATTAGTATATATCTAACATTTAAATATCCAGACTTCATAAAAAACATTTTTAAAGTTTTATGGTAAAATAAATTTCTAATGGAAAGTATTTTTAATTTAAAAAATAAAGCAAAAGACGAACAAGTACGTCTTATCCCGCAAATTATTCGAATAGCATGTTTTTGTGACACAAGTAATTGACTAATCTTAGTAAAATATGCTCTTCCCCACCAAGTAATACCATGCTGAATTTTTGAATGAAAAAGCGCATAATATACTGAGCAGATAATTTTTTCCGAACAGTATAGACTTAGATGATAAAGCTGTCAAATAATATGACGGAGATAATTCTTTCAATAGCAAGCGTGATCAGTCCAATCCAATCTGGAGTCAACTCATAAGACAATATATTTGAAAGATTTTGCAAATTCAACTAAAAAGCAGTTAAGTATTGAAGCCCGCATCAGCAAAGCCCGTACCACTTTCGGATTGCTCTCAAAAATATGGCGGGCAAACAACATAGCTCTGCACATAAAAATAAGAATTTTCAATGCAAGTGTAAAATTTGTTCTCTTGTACGCCTGCGAAACATGGAAAGTTTCAGTAAACATCAATAGATGACCAAAACATCAAAAGAATGATGCTTCGGCGCATCCTAAGCATTCGTTGGCCACAAGCCATTTCAAAAAGAATGCTGTGACGAAGAACAGAATCAAAACCAAATAGACGTGTAAATCCGACCGAGGAAATGGCGTTAAATTGGGCATACTTTTAGAAAACCTGACAATGACATTGCGAAACAATAGTTGCATTTTTTGTAGCTGAGCAAGCTACTCAGAAGCGCTTCTGAGCAGTTTGTAAATAAAACGAAAAAAGTTAGATTTTGAGCAAAACATAACCTCAGAACTTATACTGGTTTGACGTTTAATTTTTTATGTGTAAAATATAAAATTCGTTTTGTTTAGAAAATTAAAATTTAAATAAAAGTAAAATAAACTAAGCGGTAAGTAAAAAAGATTTACAAAACTAATTCTTCTGTTGTTTAACGAAAAAACTATTATATAATATAATTAAGGAAGGTTTCGATGTAAGTAAATTATGAAATAAATAAATATAGAGTTAACTTATTTCTGAGATATTTATACAGATTTTATCATAAGAAAGCAGCTTTGATGAATGTTCACTACTAAATTTTTCTTCATCTTCCTCATCAATCGAAGAACGATGTAACAAAATAACAAAAATTTAAAATTGTATAGAAGTTATTGAGAAGTACTCAAATAATCAGTTTATTTAAACAACATTTTCGTTTGGCAAGAATTGTAGTTAATAACCTGATATGTATAAAAATATAATTATTTAAAATATTTATTATAATTTGAATAATATTTTAGAATTTTATTAGCAGCAAAAATTATCGAAACGGAATGGCCATCTACAAATTTTTTATTACATAAAATTAATAAAATCTTGTGTAGTGCAAAACTTCCCCGCTAGAATATTTTAAAATCTTTAGTGGTGAAGTTGAATTTTAATATACAAATTTAACTGCTCAGAAGTCCGCAAATACAAAAATTGCGTAGTTGTGAGAAATTTTGTGAAGGTTTTAGTAATTTGCTCAGCCTCAAAAAAATGCAACTCGAATTAATTTCTCAGGGTACATGTCACGTCTGGAGGCCGAGAGAAAACATGCACAACAATAGTCTTAGCCAAAGCAAGTACCCAACAAAAAACATGGCCACAATTGAAAAGGCTAGCCGCAGATAGGATCCGTTGAAAAGATTCTATTTCCGCCCTATTCCCCACGAATGGAGTTACAGCACAATAATGATGATGCTTTCATTTAAATTTAAATTAGGTTCGAAAAACCAATCCGCAGTATTAAATTTTTGAAATTGTATTTCAAACGTAATTTTTACATCATAATTATTCTCACAACAAAACTCCTTTTTATTTTATTTTATTATCCTTATCGATGATGATATTTCCTTTTTGTGAAAATCGTTTTAAGTACAGTACTATAAGTCTCCTTGAATTAAAGCAAATGTTATGAAAATTTCATACAGTTAATAAATATATCCTTACATAAATATAAAAATGTACACGAATACACATATTTAGTTTACATACCAAAACAAAAACAAAAACAACAACAAAAACATAAATATGAAATTTTCATGGTCATTTTTATGACACAAGACATACTTTAGTCGTAATATTTTCTGATATTATGTTTTTGTTTTTATTTTTTTTAAATATTATTTCATTTTTTTTTTTGTTTCAATTGGGAATTAAATTGTGCTACTAGCAGTCGAGAATCATGCTGGTTTCTTTCAATTTCAGATTTCAAAATTCAGAAAATATTTGAAAGTACACAATATTGATATTTTGTTTTGATTTTATTTTTTTTTTTTAAACTGTAAAAGAAGATAATATAAAAAATTGGACATCTGTAACTATGATATAACGTTATCGCATTAATAATAAAAAACAAGAAAAAGAAAAAAGGAAAATTAAATAAGAAAATATGAAAAAAAAAAAAAATTCATAATAAGATTTGAATTGTTTTTTTTTTTTTTAATTTTCTAAAAGAAATGCTCAAATAAAAAACAAAAACAAAAAATATAGATTTGCTGTCTCTTATTTGAGTATTTATTAAGAATTATTATCATATAAGATAATATTATTTATTATATAATAATATTATAACTGTAATATAATAAAAAGAACATTTAAAATTAATTAAAAACATTTAGAAATTTGTCGATTCTTCAGTATTCATACAAAATAATGCAATATTATAGCTAAAGTGACCAGTTGCAGTATGTTATAAACAGCAAATGTAAACTGAACTGAACTGCATTAGAAAAATTTATTCAAAAATAAAAATTTCAATGTTTTGTGACTATTTTGTCCAATACTAAGAGTATATTGGGTTAAAATTTCATATATCGTTTAAAATAACTTAACATCTCTCACTGAACACTTGAATACCCTAGACATGCAGGTTAACAAGAAAATGCTATGGAATGACTATATTTTTGACATTGCCAAAAATGTCACAAGATGTTTTGGTTTTTTCAGTCGCTGAAAAACGTATTTTTCTATACCCAGGACATGCTAAATATTTATAAATCATAAATACGACCCAAGTTAGAATACAATTCCTATATATGGGCCGGTGCATCACGAACCGAACTAAATTTTCTAGACAAAATTCAAAAGCATGCAATTACATGTGTAAAAGCAGTTGGGATGTTCATCCCATAGACTTGGAATTATATAAAAAAAAAAATTCGTCTCATCGACAACCCTAATGTGACTTGTACTATTTGAAAATCGTAGTATTGTTGGAGCACTTTCCCTATTTCATATATATATCGTAGGCTTAGTCATATGTTCAAATGAAATAAAAACCCTAATGCCATCCCTTTAACATATTTCCACCGAGGAACAAGAGAGGTATCAAGTGCCCACCACTATTCATTGCAAATTCCTAGATGGCTCAAAATCAAATTTCCTCAAATCTGGAATCATTTTCCAACAAAGCAAAGTAAAAATATACCTACGTACAATCTATATAAAAGTTCAACAGTAATATTTATAAATTTATTCAAGGAGACATTTTTCTTTCTATAATCCTAAATTATTAGTCCAAGCTGTGTATAAAGTTATCGTTTACAAACTAATGTTTGCCTTAACTTACAAAAAACAAAACAAAAAAAAATGGTTTAAAGTTTTCATTCTTATTTTTTTTAAATGTCGGTATTTTCCAGTATATCTCAGATTGTCAACCCCAAGGTAGTTAGTTAAACCAGATGACTAGTCTAGTTAACTAATCTGAGTTAACTGTGTTGACTGACACTTTTTCGTTAAGACTTTTTAATCTTTTGTTTCGCTTGTTATTGATCTAGATAGAAATGGGTTATCTATGTGTTATTCTATAACAAATTCGGTCTGTATCATACTTCACTAATATGTATATCATTAGGTTTTTGAATTGACGATGATGTAAAGTATTGCTTTGCTGTCATGTTAAATTTATTTTTTATGAATTTGGTTTTCGACTTATTTTACGTCATACTCAAATTGGTTAAAACATTAATTGTATTTACCCATCCCATCCTACTATGTCACACTTATGCGGTTATAATATAGTAATTACGACTATCCTTAACACTCTAATCACGTATTTGAATATACCTATTAATGACTGATTTATTGAATACACTCTGATCATTCTTTAATGTTATGTTGTTTGAAAACTCGGACTCGGAATCTGTTAAAACTTGAAAGTGTTTTTTTTTTTTTGATAAAAATTTTTATTTTATTTTTCTAGCATGTTGTTATGCGAATTCACATTATGTCAAAATATTATCGTAATTTTTGTGTGTTCCACACTCTACTAACTGTACTTCATTTATTGTTACCGTGAATTAAGCAGGGAAATTGACAGATAGAAATTTCAACGCAGAAAATATTAGTTCGATAACTTGACAAGATTCTGCTTAGAATAAGAGGAATCTTCCAATCCATCAAAGTAAAATATTATACAACTTTAAAAACGTTAACTGTTGTCAGCCACAACTTACTTACTTACTTAGGTGGCCAACACATCATGTAGCTCCAAGGCCTGATTGATCAACGTTCTTCATTTTTGTCGGTCACGGGCGGATGGATTCCCTCCAGTTAAAGATGCGAAATTGTCTTAAATCCGCCGATACTTCGTCTCTCCAATGTAGGTTTAGTCTGCCCCGACGTTTTGTACTTTCGGATCTGGATTCGAAAATTCTTTTGGCTCGAGGATTTTCGTTCATCCGCTCTAGGTGTTCGGAGCCATTGTACTAGCTTGACTTTAATTTTCGTAGCTACATTCATCATTATACAGCCCATAGGGTTCAGCATTATATCTTTTTCTTCAGAACCCATCGTCGTTTTCAGGACCATATATTCGGTGAAGAAATTTTTTCTCGAAGACACCAAGTGCATGCCCACTTGCCTCCGGCAGTGTACATTATTCTGATCCGCAGAGCAAAACCGGAAGTATGAGCGTTTTGTAGATTTGTACCTTAATGTTTCGCGAAAGCATGTTTGACCCGAGATGTTTTGACAAACCGAAGCAGCAGCGATTTGCCTCCACATTAATGTCATTTGTAGAATTAATGCTGTTCCAAGGTAGGTAAACTCCTGAACTACCGCGAAATTATATATGTAATAGTAAAGCCGATTGTAATGTCTTGACCAATAATTGGGAGGCCTTTCTATTTCACGACAACATATATTTTGCCTTATCCTCATTTACTTTCAGACCCATTCGTTGCGCTTTTCTTTAATCTGGGTAAAGCCCCGCCCATTGTGATTTTTCTAATGAATCAAGTAGTAAGTTTTAAATTGACGTGGTACTAAAAGCGAGTGCCATATATTAAAGTAAATATTGCTTTATTGTATTTTACATAGTTTTATATGCCAATATTCCAATTTCATTTCTGACAAAGTAATTACCACTTCCCATATGTTTCATTGTACTTTTGTACTCAATTTTAGCTCAATTTTTCAGCGAATTCCCAAGTCATATGCTCACATCAAGCTTTCAAACTTTATTTTGCAAAGTACTGATTTAAAATGTATACCCTTGAAAATCTGGTCTACCTAAATGTTACCACAATAAACTAAATTGAACAAAATTTTGTTGACTTCTAATTTCTTTATTAATACATTTCTGGCTGGTATTTACGTAAATTCTACTTTTTCCTAAAAACTTTTTACTTGTAAAATGCTATACAATTAAAAAGTATACAAAGTTTTTTGTATGAAAACAAAATTCTGGGGTTTCCCTCAAATCTCTACATACAATGAAATTTACTTTTTTGCTTGGATTATGAATGTAATATTGATTAAAAGTTGTGAAGTTGGTTAGAACTTGAAGGATATTCGAAAGAAAAATTGAAAAATTTATACAATAATTAGAAAGTTCAAAAAAGGCAATCTACTTCATAAGAAAAAAACAAAAACAAGAAAAAGAATAACAATTAAAAAGTTGTAAATAGCTTTTTATGTTTTTTTTATTCTTTCTTCTAATAGAGAAGTGCATAAAAAGTTATAAAACTTTTTCTTATACTTATAAATACTTGCGTAATTAAAATTCAATTTTATTGAAGAGAATGCATAACAAATACGTAAAAATATGGTTTAAAATTAAAAATGAAGAATTGAAAAAAACGGATAGATGATGACATCTGTTTTACAAGACCTTTATGTTATAGGATTCAGTTCCCTCTATAACGAAACTGAGACTCAGTAATTATATTAGATTGATAGTTTATAATAGAAACTGTTTACGCTATCTACTCTTTAGCTGGATTTGACTTAAATATGGTATATATATCAAAAAATTGAACCAGTCAAAACAGTTTCAGCTTTAGAGTTTATTTTAGCAGTTTTAGTATTTTAATTAGTAGTTTATTTTAGTAGTTTTAGTATTCATTAGAAATTGACATTCAGAAAGAAATTAGCATTTTGACTTATTCAAAAGAAACAAGTTTATTCAAATAATACACACAAAAATTGAACATGTATAATTCAGTGATTAGATATCAAATTCAGGTTAACTACACTTACACTGCTAAGCTTAGGTGTTCCTTTTTAATCTTATCGCTTAAGTTATATGCATAAACAATTCCGTGCTAGGTAGTTTGGCTGATTTAACAATCTGCCAGCATAGTTCAAGAACATTTTAATAGTCTTTAGAGTTCATCCCGGACCACAGGTATGTTCAGATCATTGTGTACGTTGCAATTTTATGCGTACCAAGGTGCTTCGGTGATGATTCTTAATATTTTTGATTGTATAATCTTTGTATAATTTCTACATTACTTTTATACAGGTACTTTTCCACATAATAGACATAATAGAAAAAGCTTTAGAAGAAAAGCAAGTATGTTCTAGCATATTTCTAGATGTAGCCCAAACTTTTGATAAAGTATGGCATCGAGGCTTAATAAATAAACTAAATAATATGTTACCTTAACAATACGTAGATATACTCTCATCATATCTATAAAACAGACTATTCAGAATAAAACAAGACGAAGAGTATTCTACTATTAGAGATATTAAAACGGGTGTGCCTCAAGGTAGCATTCTGGGTCCCATACTGTATTTTCTCTACACCAATGATTTACCACAAATGGAAAATATAACTGTAGCTACAGTCGCTGACGATATTGCGTTGATGGCAGTAGGATCAAACATTGACGAGGCTACAAATAAATTGCAAAGAGCAAGCGACAAGCTATACCTCTGGACAAAGAAATGGAAAATTAAACTCAATGAGTTAAAATCAGTACATTTAAATTTTACAAATAAAAAATTAGAAAATCAAATATCGGTAAATCTGAATGGGGTAAATACACCCCAAGAAAACTATGCTAAATACCTAGGAATGACATTAGATGTCAAACTTAGATGGAAAGAGCACGTTAAAAAGAAAAAATTTGAGCTTGAAAATAAATATAGAGAAATGTACTGGCTCTTAGGTCGAAATTCTAAATTACCTATACATAACAAAATTTTGTTATATAATCAGATAATCAAACCGATATGGTTGTACGGCATACAAATATGGGGATGTGCCAAACAAACACATGTACTTTGTATACAAAAATTCCAAAATAAAGTCTTGCGCAACATGGTAAATGCCCCCTGGTATGTTCGCAACAGTGATTTGCACAGAGATCTAAAAATTCCTTGCATAGAAAATGAAATAAAAAAATATGCAACAAAGCATATAGTTCGTCTGAAGGGTCATGTCAACGTTGAGGCCACTCAACTGCTAGATAACCAAAATGATATCAGAAGGCTTAAAAGAACTAAGCCACTAGATTTAATACGATAGAATTTCGTAAACTTTTTCTTTAAGAAAATAACAATAGAAATAAATTAATGGTTAGTCCGTCGGACTAGTTTTATTGGGAGGGCTGTGGTTTAGTCATCATTAAAAATCTGGCACACAATGAAAGCTACGGAGCTCATTGTGTCTATGACGATTCCCACCAATCCACGCAAAAGGGTACTTTTCCACAACTGACAACCAACTTGGTTTTAAGATTGAATTGTGTAAAAGTGCTTTATAGTCAAAATCGAAAGGAGAGTTTTTGCCAGTACATACTGTTTATTTTTAGCTTCTTTTTTTCACGTTTCGTTTCTATATGATTTTTCCAAGTGAGCCTTCATCCCAGCATTAACTCACAACAACCCAATCACCATCCCACAGGAAAAAGAAGTAAAGTATCTTGGAGTCCATCTCGACATACTACATTTAACTCAATGGAAGAACTCCCCAACAACTAGTATTCATATGTCCAAACTGTTTTAATTATATAGCGTTTTATAATAATATTTTATTTTCTAGTAAAAGCTTAGATTTACGTACATATAACAGTACATATAAATTCCGTTTAAGTTCCAGTTGCATTCAGTTAAATAGGAAAACTTACACACAACAATTTTTACCTACATATAAAAGTATGAAACTGTCAAATTACGATTAATTGAAATTTTGACATCTTCATTTTTAAATCTAAAGAAATTAATATAATTTTTGAAAATGTAGTGAATTTTATATACTTTTACACTAACTCACCAGCATCTATTTGCTTAATTGGGTTTCTGTTTAGATATTTTTTCCCCACTTATGTTAATGAAACCAACATACAGAACCTCAAAAGCTTGGCATGGCTTGTTTTAACGTTCGTGATTTTTTAAGCCTTAATTATTCCAAATTTTCCATCAACAATATTCCAGTAAGTTTAATTTATCTTATAATTTGTAGAATCTCAGGATTGACCACCATCCATTTTATTTTATACTTTTAAGGGGACTAATTGTGTTTCGATAAAAGTATATATTATGTAGGTATTGAAAATTTTATTTGGATACTCTTTCTCTACATGAAAACCCTTATATTAAATTTTCCACTACCAAATAGCAGATATACATTACATAATATAATCACCTTATGTCAATTTTCTCTGAACGATAACAGTAAAATTTATCTGTCAATTTAATGTAAATAACAGAACCTATAACTTTAATAGAAATTGAACAAATAAATGAATTAAACAGCAAAAATCTGTTCACGAATTAAATTTCTCTGGTAAAAGTAGAGTCTACCTTCATACCTAGTATTAATTTGTATATCTACCTACTTACCAATAACAACAGGTTCTTATATTCTTTTTATCCATATAAATATGAAAAAAATAAATAAAGAATTAATATACTTATTGTGCGTATGTGACTTCCAATTCGAAAATATATAGAATAATTTATTTTTTTTCTAATTTTTTTTCTTCATAACCGTCCATATGAAAATATGATCAATCGAATTCATTATCAATCCGAGCCTCATATAAACGATTTAAATTTTATCTCAAGTATTACCAGAACTCATCATAATATTCTCAATATTATCTAATTTACGAAATATATTCTCAGTACTATCCAATATATTGCAAAATGTGTTAATTACGTTTTGTAACTGTCATTAATTACAATTCAATAGAATTTCACACATGTACTTTCCATGAATTTGATTTTTCTAATGTACAACTACAATTAAAGAGAATTAATTACAAAAGACTATTTCTCTTTTTTTGTTTTTGCTGTTATTATTATTATTTTTTGAGAACACTAAACTATATTATATTATTTTTTTTATTAATACAGAGTATATCAATAATCAATATATGATTTGTATTTTGTAATAGGTGTGTTAAATTTGAACTAAATTCAAATCGGATAATAGAATAATAACTGTATGATGGTATTTATGTAAGCACAACAACATTTTAGAATAGATAGTCATATATGTTACCTATACTATGCACTGTCTTGAAAAATAAGATGGTGTACTGGTATAGGTGTTGTTGTGGTGCGGTGATTTATTTTCTCTCATTTTTGGTGAATAGATTGAATAATTTTGAGGTGAAATGCTGACAACTAACTCTATTATAATATATGACTAGGGGCCCCTGTTGATTAATTATAATTCAAGTTCAAGCCAAATTTAAAGTTTTTAAAAGAGGGATTTGTATGGACTGATATAGAATTCTCACCACAAAGCAGAAAACACTCGTGTTTTAATGAAAAGTTTTGAAATTAGTATCTTTTCGTTAAAACACATAAATACCTTACTTCTCATTTTCTGTTGCGTTTCTACTCGGATTTCTTAATGTATTTGGTGAATAATATAACCATATTATTAAAAAATTTCAACTTTGTGCGCATTATTGTTTTATTTACAACTTCCTTATTATATATTAAGAATTCTTATGGAGAAGAGAGATAAAATGAAATCGTGTCTACTGCGCAGGTCCTTAAATGATTGTCAATTATAATTAAATATATGATCATATTAAATAGTTAGATGATTAATTAATACAACAATGTCAACATTCTAAATTTACCATTTATTTTTTTAAAGGCGTTAAGAGTGCTAGCAATGTAAAATAAAGCAGTTCTCTTCAATTATATGCAAAGTTTGTTCAGTTTTATTTTAAAATTTCAAAGCTGAAATCAAAAATTCTGCTTTAATGTCCATTCCATGCCCATGTTTATACGAGACAGAATTCTACCTTCACATTCATTCGTAAAAAAAACTGATAGATTTGCGTCATTGTTGCTGTCAGATTATTTAAATATTAATACCCCTTGGATGTTTTCATTCTAAAGAAGGAATGGAAAGAATAGAATACTTGATGATGTCTCTATAGAATATTCCGAACAAATAGAATAAACGAACAGAATAAAATAAAAAGAAAAAACATCAGAAACTGTTATTGTTTGTTTTTTTATTTATTTATTAATTTTTGTGAACAAAAGTTTTTACTATTTTTTAATTTGTGTAAATTAGTTAATATAGTTAAGATAGTTATAATCGTTACAAAAAATTTGTAAAGCCTTATTAAGGATTTTATATCTCCCTACGACCATTATATAGACTCATTCCTTGAAAAAAAAAACAATAAAAACTTTTAAAACATTTTATTTTCTGATTTATATAAATATTAATAATTTATACAATTATTCATAATATTATATTTTTTTTAAAAAAACATTTTTTTACTTAACCAATATTTTCCATTTTTTAAATTAAATTAAAATATAGGTAGTCCAATTGTTATAACTGTATGTTAGAAGTGAACTGTCATTCTGTAATTTTATTCTGTTTATTCCAACTCTAAGATGGAACAAAAAGAATACGTTCGGAATATACGGAATAAATAAAAAAATGCAGAACAGGATATTTGGAATATTCCGAATGAATAAAAAAATGCTTTCTGACATATTTTGAATATTCCGAATATTCAGAATGAATAAACGAAAACACCCAAGATGGCCAAAAACTAACTTATTGTCAAAAAAAGAAATAAATAAATTTTTACTATTATTCTAATACTAACCCAACAATATTATTTATACATTTGTTTTTTATTTTATCAATATTTCCAACAACAATTTTCTTGCGCTTTGTGTATAAAAAATATTAAAAATATTTTGACACTGACACCAGAATAAAAAAATTCAAACGTCAAAAATCTACCAGAAATTTTAAATATTGGTAGATTTGCTTACTCCTCACCGAAACCACCGCTCACCATCAAATTTTGACAGATTTCTACCACTTTTCCACTCCCCGTATAAACATGGATTATAGCAAGCCCGATGGTGTATGTACGGCCGTGAACTGTCAAAAACAAGTTAAATGATATGAAAATAAAGTAGTTTGACTACTAGTTTGATGCCGTTCTACTGCATTCGTTCGGCCAAAAAAATAAAATTGAATCAAGTTTAAATTTTTCGGGGTAAAATGTCAATTTGTGGATAGATTGTCAAAATTCAAATGTAATTGACAGAATAAGTAAGTGTTTGTAAAATTAAATTTGTAAGTACACAAATGTTTCGAAATGTCAGAATTGTTTGGTAGTTTGGTTTTTAAATGTATATTAAATATTTTATTAAAATAGTTATTATTAATAAATATTTATTAAAACTATTTTAATTTAAATAAGGAAAAAAAATGTCAAGTGCAATATATGATACTGATGAGCAATTGATTGAGATAGGCAAAGGTTATGATATTTTGTATGCAAAATCATCAAAAACACTTCAACTTTATAAGAACCAAATATGTAACGGACCAAATTATCTGTTCTACAATAAAAACCCTTCTCAATTTTACTTTCTTAATTCTTTAGCCACTAATACGTTAAATATAAATTAGTTATTATTGCAAATTAAATATTAATTAATTTTTCATAGTCCATTTTATATTATAACAAATATTATTACAATTTAAAATCAACCAAAAAAAAATAACACAAATATACAATTTTTTTACAAACACCCAGAAAATATTTTACAATAAACTAGAAAAAAAAAAATATGATTTACATAATAAAAAATTAGGAATATAGACTTTTATAAATTTCATGGTCCAATTTGCTTACCAAAATTGATTTACACCGTTTGAATGTCGTACAATTTTCTGCGTATCATGCGACAGTACAAAGGATTGTATCATACGAAATGAGACGTTAAAAACAATAGTCTGATACTGGAGTGGCATTTTGTAAGGTCATAGTGGTCATAATGACAAAAAAAATAATCACAAATTCTGTTTTGGCATTTTTAAATATAGAGTATCAAATTCGTATTTTTTTTTCTCATCTAAGGCAGCGTTTACACATCAATTAATATTGACAGTATTTATTGATGAGAGAAAATATTGAAGAAATGCAGATGTGTAGACGCATATTGATATCAATATAAATTGAAGAAAAAAATAGAATTTATCCTATTTTCTTCAATATTTATTGAGAGAGACAAAATTAAATATGGCGAATACTGAAAAACTTAGCATTAACTCATATGTTAATTTTTTTATTTTTTTTTTTTTTTGATTTGACACTTGCTTTATATTCACAGTGCACTTGATTAAAAAAGTTTTTATTTTTATATTAGTTTTGGTGAATATATAAGAAAAAACTAACAAATAGTTTTATTGTTTAAAAACTGATATGTAAACACAGATGTCTCTCTCTTCAATCTAAAATCAGCAATAAATATTGAAGAATATTGATGTGTAAACGCTGTCTTACACAGCAATATAATTTCATAGGTATACATACATATTTGTCATCAAATTATTTGTGTTTTGTTTTTTTTTCCATAATAATTATATGTTTTGCTTTGATTTGAATATACAGTTTTAGTTGTTGCTCAATGTTGTTGGTTTTAAAAATTATCACTTTACAAAATACAGAAAATGCTTTGGAACATTTCTGATTGCTTTTACTTTTTGTCACAGTCACTATCAATTATCACCTTACAAAATTCCACTCCTGTTTTCATCATTTTCACATACATAAATTTTATTTGTCATTCGCAGGGTATTCCCAATTTAGTTATATTCCGAATTCTGTATGGATTCTGGAAATTAGAAAAAATTCATTTCAAAATGGGATTTCTATTTTCAATACTTTCGAATAATCTTGCAAGCAGATTTTTTAGGGCAAGGATCCTGTTCATGACAATATGTAATAATCTATATGTGTAATTCCATTATATTGAATGCACTTGTCCTGCCCATACTTTTTTATTTTTTATATTTTTCTATATATCCTATCTATACATACAAACATTTTCTAGTTAATGAAATCACCTAGACACAAAATACATACAATTTAAAAATATATATATATTTCGAAAGTATCCATTTCAACACCTACTCTCTAACTTCAAAAAAAAGAAAAAATAAATTAAATCTTTTAATACGTAGTTACAATATAATGTATACCTATACATTTTAAAATAAAAAAAAAAAATGACAATAACAAAAAATTGTATTTTTATTTTGATTGTTTTTTTGTTGTTTTTCAATCGAAAATTTAAAACGCGGCAAACATCCTGAATGAATGAAATTCAAAAGAATATTTCTTCATTTCTATGAATCAAAGAGGATATAACAAAGCTTCTAAAGAAATTATCATGTAATGTTTTTGTTATTATCTATTCCAAAAAAAAAAAAAAAAAAAAAAAAAAAAATAGAAAAATTTGGTCATCAATTAGAGTCTAGAATTACACTATATGAAAAGAATCAATAGGATTGGTTTTCTCTGTAAATTTGAAGTTCACAATACTCGTATATGTTTTTTAACAAAAATATTTTAATAAAATTTTTTTTTCTTCGGCATTGAATTAATTTATAATGAAAAGTTTATTACTTAATTTCATTCGAATTTGTCCAACCTCTTGTATATTAAGAGAACTTAATAGAAATTAGAGTATGAAATTGAAGAAGATTCTTGATAGGTATTTATGTATCCCAATATAAAAATCTGATATATTAAAGTTCAAGTTTTATTTGTTCATCAAAAATTCATTAAAATTAATTTTTTTTTTTAAATAATTGTATATTAATTTAATTTTAAGTTTATAATATTATGACAAAAAGACATAGAATAGCTACTTCCATCCTTATTGTCCCATTTAGAAATTTTCAATATGTAGATATGCACATTTATTACTCCTAATTCGTCTTCTATTATTGGGGTTGAGCCTGTCTGTAACCGTATTACAAATGATGATGTAGAATCACAAGTAGCTCAACGTTTCGATGGTGTATCAAGTATTGAAGGAAAGTAGTTGTGATTGACAATAGAGACTCGAGACCGATACAGTTAGACCAAAGCTATGCATTAAAATATCTGTAGTGAATTCATATATGCACGAATGTTATTTCAATACTTTTATTAATGAAACATGAAACAACAATATATAATTATATGAATACTTGTATGGTGTAACTACAATGTATAAAAGTGCTCTGCAATACAATAAATAATTGAACACAGAGTAAAGTCATGATAATTAAACATAATGTAAAATCATTATACTCCACATATCCCTTTTAGGCAAAAATAACAGCTTATTAGTATCTTTATAGTGTTTTACTACTCCACCAAATTTAGTTGTTGTACTTGTTTTGGTGAATTGGACAATTGCACTTCACTCTTCAATTGTAATGAATTAGTTTTGTGTGTTGTTTTAGTTAAATTTTCTGTTCTGTTGCCTCAATTTGAAGATACTGGATTTGATGTTGAAGATGCTAGACTTGATGTTGTAATTTCTATGACTTGCACCAACTCATAGGAAATATCTTCACATTTACTATGTTTTAGATGATATGATGTTCTACGGAACTGACCACAATTTGTGTTTGTGTTATGTATGACCGTGGG
The DNA here is from genome assembly GCA_963942445.1 of Argyra leucocephala. Lineage (NCBI taxonomy): Eukaryota > Metazoa > Arthropoda > Insecta > Diptera > Dolichopodidae > Argyra > Argyra leucocephala. The sequence continues at coordinate 18,094,397 of OZ012680.1, read as the reverse complement.
GTATCCACTAATTTTTCAATTTGACCTGACAGACTTAGATCTTGGTTCCAAACAAAGTTTTCTACTTCAAATTGGTTTCGCTTAATGATTTTGTGCCGCTACTATCATGTACTGTATTCAGACGCACTATTTTGATGATATTTCAAAGACTGACTTGTAGGTACAATGTATAAAAATGCAATAAAGTCATAACAATTAAAAAAAAATACAGTAAAGTCATTATGTAAAGTTACAATATCATCAGATCAAAATAGACTTCTCATTAAACGATTTCCTGCTATTTCCTGCCAAGCAGATTGCAGCTTTATAATGGCATACCTGATGAGTATATGAAAACACTTTATAGAACTATTATCAAACTTGAATGAAGAAAACCCACTCGCACAAATATATTGTAAAAAAAAAACACCTCAAGCGTCACTGCAAACACTATTTAATCTCTTACTGGATATTTATGGTAAAGAAATGGAATTAAAGACCAACCCGGAATAGAAGACACGAAACAGTGGCCATCCCTCAAATCGGGAAAATCGAAAATAACTTGCAGAAAACCCGACGAAAGTGATAGCCATAATAAAACTTGATGAAATAAAGCGTATATTATCTCTGTAAGTAATATTCATATTTTTACAGGTATCAAGTCAAGTTCAAAGAAAGTTAATGACTGTTGCAATTCTTTCAACGAAATGGCTATTAGTTCATGTTGGATGGCAGTTCTCAGTGACATTCTAGAAACTTAAAGGTAAATAAAGATGGTACAAACTTAGAAATTTTACCGGGAAAGAGTAAAAATTAATACCTTTAGCAATTTGAGACCATACAACCTTTGAAAAACCTTTTAGTAGATAAAGACGATATAGGCTTACAAATTCTACCGGAAAAAATTAACTGGGTATACCTACAATCTATTGTTTTACAGTTAACCGGGTAATCTCTCAAGTATAATAAAATTCAGGACTTTTACGTCTTTGTAAAAATCTGTAATTGGTTTTAGCTAGTGGGTCTATGAGCCCACTAATGGGTCTATGACCTTCAATAAGCTCGAAATATTTAAAATATTGGTTATACCGTAGAATACTGAATATATCATGGGTAGTTCGAGTCAGCAATAATGATGTTCTAAGTATAATAGGTACCGTAAGTTGTTATTAACAATCTGGGCCATATGTTGCGAAATGACAAATATCATATTCCACAACTGATTTTGCAGGGTCAAATTTAAGGCAGAAGACGTGTTGGCAGAAAATAAATGTCATCGCTAAAAAACATCAGAGATCGGTCTCCAAACGGTGGCAGAACTAATGCACGCATCCAAGGATAGAAAGAGCTTCAGAAATCTAATCACAAACATTTAGTACTGGATATGTAGCTAAAGAAGAAAAGTGGGTTATGCGTAGAAAGTTTTTTTATTACATGGTGTCACATGCTACCAAATTATCATAAAGCAACGTACTGAAATATTCATATTATTTTGTAAATTATATTTAATTCCTATAGTGCCCATTTTATTTCAATATTAAAGTACACGTATATTAGTTAGTATCCTCATAAATTTTAAGAATTATTGATTGTGATTATTTTTCACCAAAAAATTGCTTCACCAATCAAATAAAAAACAATAGAACAAAAAAAAAACCAAAATAAAACAGGAAGATTTGAAAAAATCAATTCTGAGAAATCTATTAATTTAATGTGCGACGCGACAATGGCGAGTATCAATCAAATATTGGTAGGTAATAGATTCGAAGAAATATGGTATAAAAAAAAGATATTAAATGGTTATTATTAACACAATATTATCGAAGATAATCAAAATGAATGAATTTTAATTGCGAAATACACAATAAATTTGTTGGGGAGAACCACAAATAACCGAAATTAAAATTTATTACGATTTTTGTTTTTATACAGAACTAACTAATAACTATATTGACATTACGATTTGAAATCGTTTTTTTTTTTCAATTTTTGTTTTGAGAATAGAACTAAATAATTTTTCGAATTAATTATTTATGACCCTGAATTTGCTTCTTTCTTCTTTAAATCATAATCGTTTGTGGAATAAGACGTAATTAAATTTTCAATTTTATTATTTTATTCTCGGACCTTCATCAAATACGATGTTCGGTTATTGAAATATGATGATATTCAAAATGTATTTAGAATTTATCACGAATATTGGTTAAATAGAATCTACTGGGAACTGAAACTGTAAGCTATCCATTTTAGTTTATCAATTATGTTAGTGAACATATATTGTAAAATCTAACTATCTTACAGCAAAAGTAAATTAGCATTGCTTGCAGTTCTTTCTACAACATTGGGTGTGCTCAATAGCAACTAGCACTGCAAAATTACTGTAGCACTCGAGCAAATTTTCTACTGAGCGCGCATTTTGTGTAGTACTAAATTACAGCGCTGCATAAATTTTGCAGCGAAAAAAAATCTTTATTGAGCAGCAATATTTTAATAATTTTTTTTTTCTATAAACAGCCAAGCGTTAAAATGTAATCTTTAATACTTACGTACCGCTTGGATGGGATAGGACAGGATAGGTAAGAAAGAAGAAAGTTATTGAAGGGATTGATAGGAATTTGCAGAAGTGAAGTACTGTCCGCACTTTAAAGCACTAACAACTTTCATCCTTTTGTTATAATTAAAACTAGTATGCAAGACTGCGCATTAATACAATTTTGGCTCTTCTCGTCAGATAACTTTGATCAAACGAAGTCCTTTTAAGAAATCTTGAGAGATAAAAAGAGATAATATATAGTTTAAGCGGTTTCGTTCGTTTAAGTCGTCTAGCAAAGTTTTGATTGTCAGTTAAACGTGAAACTTTGACATTGACATGTTGATAAGGACGGCTTTTATGGCGTACAGTAAATTTTTTTATCTTACCTTTTATAAAAGGGATCCTGAGATCTGAGATGAATATCAGTATTGCGAATAAACCAGGGGGCATTAACAATGTTTCGCAATACTTTGTTTTTTGGATATTTAGTTGCTTGGCCAACCCCATATTTGAATACCGTATGCCAAGACTGGGGAATATTTGATTATAAATCAAATCTGTTTCAGATCAGATCAGAACGCACCCATTGTTTATATGTGCTACAAATTATATCCTATCCACATCTTCGAATCATATCCATAGTTTTTTTTATGATAGTACCTTTGATATTTTGTTTTACCGCCTTCTGGAAAACAGGATTTTAATAATTAGGCTAAAAACTTACTTTTTTTTAAATACTACTGCTATATACAATTTCTAACCGATATTTTTTTAAATTCGCTCTGAGTGGTACAAAAACCCCATTATATCCCAATGCTAATCTTCTTTTGGTTTGTTGATCGGTGATTTGTAAAGTTCATCTGCGTTTGCTGAGTAAGTTGATGATGGTTTTTCTGGATATCAATCGCAAAATCAAATATGTATTTAGTCTCTTTTACTAAACCTTCCTGCCCTGTCCTAGAAAGGAAGGGTTAACATTCGATGTATATATATCCTTTTTTCAAAAAAATTTTTATGTTTTAAAATTTCATACCTTGGAGGTTTGGGAGTTTTGCGTTTTGTTGAGTTTGGGTTTGGAGGTTTTGTGTTTAAGGATTTTGATTTAACAATTGTTTTTTTTTTCGAAATTCGGACTCCAGCTCCGAAGTAATGTCACTCATTCTCTAAATAGTGACTTGCAAATTTTTAGGGTTCAATTGCCACTTATCGTTTGGATAACAGATTGAACCTAGCTATTTCATTAAAATACTAGGCTAAGAAATCTAAATTAATTTGTTATATAATTTTGTAAATTTAGTATGTAAGTTAGCTTAAGTTGGTAATGAAATAAAGAATTATTATTATTATTATTATTATTCAAGACTTGGATAGTGTAAATAGGGTCAATTTCAACGATTCCAAAACTAACCTGGTATCAACAAAGCTATATCATGCATGTGCAAACATATTAATTTTGTTTTCTTTCTATGTTCAGAGGATTTAAAGCGAATAAGAATGGGAATCGATGATTATTAAAGTATTCGAATCAATTTGATCCTCATACTGAACTTTAAACGGCTCTTCATGATACTAGCGGATTGCATCGGAGCATTTGTTTTATAAACAGGAAATCAAAACGTTTGAGCTCCGGTCTTGATGGATGAAAGCCCACGGAAGTGGAAAAAACAATAAAACAGTCCTGATTTTTGTCTATACAACTACCCCAGGATAATTTATAAAAGAAAATTTTATCTAAAAGCTGATTTTCTAGCCTCACTGGATAATCTTCTTGTATTTACCAAAATTAAATAACTCTATCCCTTTGTAAAAATCAAAATGATTTGATTTGAGAATAGGATTAAGAAAAGGAAGATTAACCTTTTTGATTTCATGATACCCCAATGGAACTTTTCAATCTAAATGTCCCAGTTGTGGTCACTTCAACTGCTATATCTATCTACCTGTTAACTTACTAGAAAACTTTCGAGCTGTCATGACATCTATATCTATATATGGAAAACGATGAGGTGATCCATGTTTTACACGTTTTACAAATAAAAAATATATATATCTATAACTATAATTGACAAGCATTTAACTTTATGCACCTTTCATTTTATTTCGCTTCTCTTTAATGAACTCCTAATATATAAATAAGTTGTATATAAAACAATAATGCGCATAATACAGTTATAATATTGTTTTATTATTCAGCAAATACATTATGCATATGTGAGTTCTTATTAAAATAAAAAACAAAAATAAACAAATCAGTTATTACAATTACTTGAAGCTAACATAATGTACATTGTACATATGTCAAATAAAAACAAAACAAAAACTCATCTGAAATTATGTACATATATAAAATAAAAACAAATAGCTACATCTAAAATAAAAAATATAAAAGCAACAAAAAAACAAATCACTTGAATTCTTTATTTTTTATTTTTTTAATTAACTGTTTCTAAATTTTGGTTATTTGTAGTAATAATATAGTTTTTATTAAAATTAAATATATGTAGGTACCTCTTTAATGACAACTTTTTTTATTTTTAGTAATTTTATCCACTAAATACCACTTACTATAGGGAATATATCGGAAACGAAACAGTATATGAGGGACGTGTATATTTATATATCCTAAATTTAACTTACTAACAACAAAACTTTTTATTAAACACAAGTAGTTTCTACTATATCGTGAGCGGTCTATGTCAGTACGTAAATTACTATTAAAACTTTAAATTTGGCTTCAACATGAATTATAATTACTCAACAGGGTTCCCTAGTACCTATATACTTGATAGTACTGGTTTATGTAATCTATAATAGAAATTTATGACAAAGAGTAAATTTAAAATAGTCTGAAAGAATTTCTGAAAATAAGTTAAAAAAAAAAATAATCATCAATTGGAAAAAATACACAAGATATTTAATTTTTCATATATAATTTTTATTTTAAATATTTTATTTAATTTTTTTTCTATTTTTTTTTTTTTTCTAACAAATTTATAGAGAAGTTTTTACTATATTTAAAAGTACAAAAGGAAATTTTATTTAATTTTTATTTATTTATTTTTTTTCTTCTTAATTATATAAATTTATTTTTAATAATTAATAATAATTTATTATTGATATTTTCTTATTTGTTTTGTTTTTTTTATAATATTTTTCTATAAAAAGAAAATTAATGACATTAAAGAAAAATTGAAATGAAAATAAATTAAAACAAAATTTGTTATACAATCTAAATTTTTAATTTTTTTTTTTTTGTTATAAATAAATACTAACTAATCACAGCCATTAAAACTTTTATTATAAAAGAAAGAATAAAATTATATTTTATTAATAATTTTTTAATTTTTTGTTTTAATTTTTATTAATAAATTTTGTTTTCTTTTAATTAACATAATTATTTGAAAAGAAAATTTTTTATATAATACATATATTATATATATAGGTATTGTATTTTATATTGTTTGTTTTTAAATATAAAATTTTATTATTATCAATTTTGTTTTGTTTGTTCTTGTTGTTACTTTATTTTCTTTTTTAAGCATTATATAATTAAATTATATTTAATTTTATATCACAATTCTTGTTAATAATTTTTGGTTCAGAAATTTTTTTGGTTTATAAAATTTTTTTGATTTTATTTTATGAATGACAATAATAAGTAATATAAATTTTAACATAACATTAATTATTTCAATTTTACTACATGTACATATATTTTATTTTGACATAAACTAATGTTTTTTTTTTTGTTCTGTTTTTGCAATTTTAATTTATAAAAACTGAAAAATATTTAATTTAAATCAATAAAAATTTTTAATTATTTTAATTTAACTTCAATTTATGTAATTGTTTGATGGGGCTTCCATCAACTTTGCAATGCCTTTTTATTTATTGAAATTTATTCATTAATATTTTTTTTTTTTTTATTTAAATTTAAGTTTTTCAATTTTTGTTTTAAAAATTTGAATATAATAAAATAAAATTAAATAATCAGGAAAACAAAATATACAAATTATGTGAGTAAAGTTTTATTTTATGTATATAGCTTAAAACGATTAGGCCGTAAATCAACACAATCTGACAAAAATTGCTACTGTCATTTAATTGAATGAAATCTCACACAATGATACTATCCACACTAGTATATGTACGATTCACGATTCTTGACTACACTTCTGTTAACATTTAATTCTAAAATTTAATTTGTCTTGTAAAAAGGTATAAAACGTATGCTTATGATGTATTCTCGAAATCTAGGGTGGACGGTTATAGTAAAGTAATTTGTTTAATTTTGCTACAGGTCAGTATTTATAGATTTTGTAATTATGTCAGCAAAATTAGGTTTGAACACTACTTGCATCGCTGCATGCAGTGCAGAATTAAATCTATTTAGTTACTTATAAACAAACTCATATGTTCTAAAAAATAATGTGTTCTGCGCTGCATGAAGAATTCTGTACATGTATAGTGATTATATTTTACCAAAAAGGTAGTTTTAATGCTGACAATTTTTTCAGCTGCTTCATTGTACTTTCAACATATAATGTTTAAAATATTTTGATTTGAAAAATAATTTAATTCATATTCACTATTCCATATATTATTTGGCAAGTTTTGTTCTCAACAATTTTTTTTTTTTGTTCTTTTTTATTTCTCTGAAATTGTCTTTATTCATTTATTTATTTAAAATTGAATTTAAATAAATTTAATTTACTCATATAATTTAAAAAAAAAAAAAAAAAAAAAAAACATGTTTATTATAATTTAATAATAAAAAAAAATTAATTACTTATTTTTTGTTTTTTCTTTAGTCAATATTAATTTCTTTTTGTATTTAACAAGGCATATACATATATATGTATATATATTATTAATCAATATTATAATTATTATTAATTATAATTAATTATTTAAATTTTCTATTAATAATTCAATTTTTATTTTGTTCAATATAAATACAAAATTTTATGTATATTTGTATATACACATATAATACCTATTATGTATATATATATATTATTTATAAATTTGTTCTTTAATATATAAATTTAATTATTTTACTATTTTATTATTTATATCCTTGAAATTTAATACTAAAATCCTATTAGGATAACACAAGTATATATTTCATATTTATATATATTAAATATGATAATATAATAAGAGATTTGTTGAATGAAAATTTTTATTAATCACATATGATATAAGTGAGAGAAATAAATTGAGAGGGAGAAGAAGAAATAGGATTTATTTTATATTCTTATCCCAATATAACATTTTTGAATACTCCCATCCAATTAAAGAAAATATTATTGTTTATATATATTTGATATTTATGTTGTTTATTTAATAAACAACAAAATTTTAATATATATGCTTATGTACATATATATATATATATAAATATTTTTTGCTCTTAACAATCATTTCCGTTATATTGTATTAATTATTATTTCTCCATTATAATTGTTTTTTTTTTTTAAATACTCAATTTTCATATTCTTATTATTTTATGTTTTTGTTCTGTTTTTCCTTTTTTCTTTTGTATATTGAAAATAATATACATATACTCTTCTTTTTAATTTGATCCTTTTTATTGCTTAAATCCTTTGTCTCAATACCATACGATATGACGACGACGACGACGACGACGACGATACGTTATAAATATATTGTATTTATTTAAATACAATATTCATATTATTATGAACGTATATTTTAAATTCATACTCGTATATCTATATGTAAATATATAAAATAATGTAATACATATTTATATATTCTCATATATAGATTTGATGTTATAAAAATTTATTTAGAACTCAAATTAATATTCTTGAGTTGTTTCTAATGTCATATTACTCATTAATTGTGTTAATGATGATGGTCACAGTGATGCTGTAGCTGTAAATGCTTGTCTGCGTTTTAATACACGTGATTTGTGTAATTCACCTTTATGACATGGCACAACAGTACCCTGATTTATTAATAATTGTTGTTTTGTACCATTATTATTTGTACCAATTAATGTACCAATCATTTTTGTTACAGAAAATTTTCTTTGTTTAACTGGTCTAGCTCTTGAATCAATTAATAATTTTTCAAATGCTTTATATAAATTTGGTGAATTTTCGGCAACCGAAATTTCACAAAAACCAATTGAATATGTTGCTGCTAATGATGCACCTTCAGTTTCATTAACCTGGAAAGATAAAAAAAAGAGAAAAAAATTATTAATATTATTAATTTACAAAAAAAAAAAATAATAATAACAGTTATTTATATTGATAAAATGTGCTTGTAAAAATTTAAAAGTTATTAATTTTTATTTTTTACTTTAATTAAATCATAATTAATAGAATAATTAATTGAGAATGAATGATAAATTTTTAATTTATTTGGATAAAATAATTAAGCTAAATTATAAACAATCATAAGTCGTAATCGGAAATTGTATGTCAATTTTTGAAGGATATAATCTAAAAATCCATCAACTAAAATTGTATAATGTATAAATGGAGATAGGGCAATTGTAATTACCCTGTACGAATAGATTTTTTTTTGTTTGTATAAAATGTTTTTTTTTTTTAAATTTCTGCCATAAAATCATAACGATATTATCATAAATTTGTTGGCCCGTTATTAAGCCCGTTATTACCAAATTTCCAAGGTATTTGAAAAGCTCCAAATGATAGACTGTTTTCATTCGAAATTCCCAATGCCAAAATCATATATGACAAATGACAAATACAATATCTTCTGAAAATTTCCAACAAAAAATATTTCAATAAATGAATAGCAAGAGTTTGGGGATAACAGCCTCCGACTTTAAAAATACTATTTGGTTTATTTTATATTTTGTACTAAAGCCTTATTGGTTTACTTGCCGTTGGCAAAAACAGCTATATATCTATTTTTCAGAAAAACAAAAATTTATTTCGGACCTTTTATATTTTGGTATGTTGAATTTGGCAATTTTCAAATTGGAAATTTTATCTTAAAGATTTCGATTTGAGGACTCTGAAATCGGGTATGTCAAAGTTAACCCAAATTTGTTACTCATACAAAAAATTTTATACTGCAAAAATACAAGATGACAATATAATCTGACAAGTACACAAACAACCATTATTCAATCATAATTATATTATTACTTTAACAGTTACGTTCCGGTATTACAATCATATTCCAAAACTATTAACCCAGACTTTATGTCGACCTAAAACAATATACAAGCATAACTAACTTTAAATAAATAAAATATCATTTAAATCTCTTTTTATTAAAAAACAAATAACTTTTCGAACATACATACAAACATTAAACCAAATTTACCGTTAATAAAAATGCCTACGAGTAAAATTAATAAATTTTCTAAATTTAATTAAATTATTTCAAAATACATATACCTTCAAGTAGACACATATTATACTTTATGAAAGTGTTTTCTTTTTGTCATTTATATTATTGAATATCAAATTTATTGTATACAATCAATATTCCAAAAAAAGTATATCAATATTCATTGAAATAAGTAAACAAACATGACAAATCAAAAAACAAAAAAAAAAGTACCTAACGTCCTTGAAATTACGTAATCCCTATATAGGCAAACAAAATACCTTTAATTTATTACATCAGCTTATTATTTTTTAGAATATACAAACTAACAGCTATATATTTAATACACATAGTATGTATAGTGTAACTGTCAATTTTAGAGAACTAAAATCAATCTAACAAATAGATATGTATGTACACCGTAACTGTCAATAGATTAGGAAACTAAAATCAATCAATCTACACACATTATGCATACAGATAATAATAGAATATATACAAAATTTTGAAAACAATCATATTTTTTTTTTTTTTTTATTATTGAATTGTTTCAAATGTCCTCTATTATTGTTTTTATTCTATAATGAGAATAGGAAAACCAAGCAAATAAATCTTATAAAATATTTTATTCAAATTTTGCCTTAGCAATAGCATGAGCTTAATTTAAAAGTAAATTTGTATATATATTAGATACAAAAGTACATCATATATAAAAAATACTAGATACAAAAAAAAAAATACTTTAATCCTTTTTTAGTATACATCACATATCAAAAATAAATACAATAATACATGTTTTGTATTAACAAATATTATGCACGTGTTGTATACAAGACTATCTAGAATCTAGGTCAAAGAATACTCAATTTTTTTTTTTTTTTTTTTTGTGCAATTAATTTTTTTTTATCTTATCTTATATTTTTAAATTGCTTAATAAAAATTTAAAATAACTGCATTGTATGTAATCGTAACCATACAATACATTTAAATGAACAGTAAGTATCCTAGGATAAATTTTTAATGCATAATTTTCCCATATAATAAGATCAGAATATAGATTGTATTAAAGCAAAATACATTCACAATTATTTACATTCAAAAATAACAAAATAAAGCTATGAGCAGAGGAAAAAAAAATTTTTTTTTTATAGAATTTTTAATACACGTTTTATAATAGTTTCGATAAATAATAATAAAAAATAAAAAATCTCAATGGTATAGCAAATAAAGTCTGGAGGATTTATAATATAATGTATACAAAAGGATGACTTGAATAATAAATATATTGTCTATGTAATTTATTTAATAAAACTTAATTGAGCCTCATTACTACAAAATTTGTGCAGTTTCTTGCAAAGAGTACCAGATCCTAAATTCTAGTACACCATCGAATAAACCATTGAATTAAAATTTATAGACCTGTCACAATCTAATATAATTTGCCCTACTGTGAATAAAATATAACAAAAAAGGGAAAAAAAATGCATGCATGTGTGTACATAACAATGACATACTTTAAAAGCAATAAATTGCTGCAAAGGTGTTATTATATATTCTGCTATTAGCAAGGAAATAAATCTTGTATAGAAAAAAGGATATTGGGTGCAAAATGAGGCGAATTTTTTCCCAAGAGATTTGAAATTCAATTTCGTTTTAACAATACAGGTGATGATGACTGATGAGTTTTTTCTTCTCTTAGTCTCTATTCATTTTTACAATTTTTGTTTTTTTTTTTTTTGCTATAAATTAGGTTATGTTTACAATATTGTACATTTATATGAAATTTCAAAGAATTTTATGTTGAACAACATTAATTAGTTTGTTTGGTATAGATAAAATGTTGATATATGAATTTTTATACATTATTGTGTATGTAGATTTTGAATATATCGACTTAATTAAGACCCACAGGTATAATATAAAAAATAATATAATGTATACATATATACATTTTTATTTTTATTATGTAATAATTTATTATGAACTTCCTTCAATTAAAAATGAAATTCTAAGAAATTAAGAAAAACATTATTTTGTTTTTGCTTTTTGATAGTGAAATATTTCCTGTTAAAAATTAGTACAATAATTGTTTTTGTTGTTTTTGAAAAGCTTATTTGTCAATATACTGTTTTGTTAGTTTCTTTTAATATTTTAAAAATATTAATTTTAATTAAAAAAAAACAATTGATTTCATAATTTAATACTGGATAAAACATTTTTGACCAAAAAGAAAAAATAGTCAGTGTTCAGATTACTGAACAATATAAAGCCATACAGCAAACTAAAATATATCTTTAAATTCTAATTTTGTCAAATACAACATTGTAGAGCAAAATGTTCGTACGAAAGAAATATAGGTAAGTAGAAATCACAAAAGTGCTGTCGATCGGACCCAATTGACAAAATTGGTAAACTCGTGAATATTTTTTCGTAAAAATATTCCTAAATTAAATTTCGTATTTTACTCAAAATTAATATGGCTCAAAAAAAATATAATGCCTTCGGAAAGTTGACAACACTAATTAGGTTATTGTACCAGATAAATAATTTTATTATAAAATTAATTAATTGAAAAAGTTTGTTGTTCTTTCAACATCACTACTAAATCAGGAGACATTCTATTGTTAAGACAGTTTTTAGTTTGAATTTGAATAGTGTCAAACTCATCTATATAAATCTCAATATAAAAATTAATATGTGAATTATAAAAACCAAACGAAATTCCCACTTGATAAAATTTAAATGTTTTTATTAAAATTAATTACTTATTTGTGATTCTATTTTATTTTTTGCTATTTTTAGGATTCATTATTTATTCATTCATAATAAATTTTATATAAAATTTAATTTAAAATAAAAATTAATAACTTTTATGTAACTGTTATACATATATAAGAGAATTTGATCAAATTACGTCAATTTAAATGTCAAATTTTTGAATTAAAGGGTATAGATTTGCTATAGATATATACACTTGTTTGACACTGCTAAGCCATTTGTGAAATTTATGTAAGAATAAATATTGACTTTTCAAAAATAATATCGATTTCAAACAATTAAAATTGGTATTTTGACAATCGAGATGTCAATATTTACTGTTACATAAATTTGTAAAACTCTCACGTAATTCATTTTCAATTCTCCCTATATATGTATATATCATTTAAAATTTTTACAATTAATTATTATATTATTAATATTAAAATTATATTTTGACTTACTTCTCTTAAATGATCTAATTCGCATTTATTTGCAATTAAATATGCTAATGGAGCATTTTGTAATGATTTTAATTCAGCTAATGATCTGGAAGCATATTCAAAACTACTACGATCTGTTATACTATAAACAATCATACAAGCATCCGCCCACTGTATCTGTAATAATTAAAAAAATAATAATAATTAATTTAAATATAATATTGTGTATGTGTATAGATAATTATGTATTTTTTTTTTTTGTATTAAACTTTCTTTGAAGAAGAAAAATAAAACCAACAAACACAAAAAATTAAAGTTCAAAAACAAGGAAAAATTTTAAAAGTAATTTGTTTAATTTTTTTTTTTTTTTTTTTATTTGAATTCATATAATGTAAACATTTTGTATACATAAAATTTAAAATTTTAAAATAAAACATTTAAATTTTTTTTTGTACATTTTGTCACAATTTCTATGTCTAGTACAAGATAAAAATAACAAAAAAAAAAAAAAATAAATTTTTAATATTAACTGTGGTAAAATATATATTTCCATAATATTGATGAGTCAATTTTTAAATAATATTATGTGAATATGAACTTTTAATATGCCAAGTTTAAATAATTATAATCCTTGGCATTCTCAAAAAAAAAAAAAAAAAGAAAAAAAATTAAAACAAAAATAACAAAAATAAAAGTGAATATCACAATAATTATATATTATGAAAATGTTACGGGAAATTCGATAGATTCCAAAAATGATGTATATAAGTACTGACTAATGGATTTAATCAATAAATTTGTTATAATCATCAGTAGTTTTAGAAATTTAAGCATACAATTATTGATCAGTAAACATATTTATAAAAATAATCGAATTCCATGTAACATTATACATTTTATATTTTACTTGTTTTTCTAAGTTTTGTGTTTGATTTTTTTTTTTTGAGTTATGTAGTTAAAATTTTTATCTCTCACCTGTTCCATAGGAAATTCATTTTCATTTTCTGATGAAATATCAACAATTTCAATTTCAACAAGACCTGCACTATCTAATGATATTGTTTGTCTATATAATAGATCTGTATTTGATCTGTATTCACCAATAAATCTTCGTGTCAAATAACGAACTGTCAATGCTATAAAAAGAAATTAAGAAAAAAAAAAATGTTTAGTTAAATAAGAAGAATTTTTATTTTTTAAATGTAGGATTAAAAACACAAAATAACAAAAAAAAAAAAAAAAAAAACATTTTTATTTTTAGATTAAAAATTTTTAATTTAGAAGAAAAATGATAAAAACGAACAAAAATGATCAAAATTTTCAATTCATATTACGCAAAAATTACGTACATATGTCTGTACGTTGTGTATAATATGTACGGCGAATAAACAAATTCTATTGACGTGTGAATAAGTACGAATATGAAAATTGATAAAAATTATTTATATATGTATATGTAGGTTAAAAATGTTTGAAATAATTTAATTTTAATAAAAATTAATTTAATAATCATAATTTATCGGAAACATTTAATTATTGATTTTGATAATATTATGTATGTATGTACATATGTATCTACTTTTAATAAATATTAATAAAATATTTAGGAAAATGTTTTATTTGACATTTTTATTTAAAGTTCTGGCAAAATATCAAAATTTTGATTTAATGAAAAAACAACAAAAAAAAAATGTCAAAAAAAAATTTTATATGTTTGGTATCTATTTTAAATGTTAAGCATTTCAAACTATTTTAAAAGCCTTTGAACACAACCAAAGAAATAAAATGAAAACTTTTTATTACCTAGAAATTTGTTCATATCAACTATCAATGCAATTTCTTTGTTATAAAACTGATTTCGAATTATTTGTTTGGTTGTGCAGCCGATCAGAGAAGTTTTTAAAAATAAATAATAATAGTTTTAATATATATATATATATATATATATATATATATATATTTAATATTTTAAGTCAAATTTATTTTCATTAATAATTTTTCTTAAATTTAAAAATATCAAAAGTTCGATAAATCAATTTTTGTTTGTTTTTTCTTTTTTTGTAAAGGATGTGACCGCATCAAAATTAAAATTATTATATATTTTGTATTTTTATATATTATTAATTAAGTATATATTATTTTTTCAATTATATTTTTATTATATAATTGTTTTTTTTCTGTATTAATTAAAATTTACCTGATTTTCCAACATTGACATTTCCTAAAACTGCAATACGTACTCTAGGTACATTATTTTTGTCGTCACTCTTCATGTTTCTGCAATTAAAAAAAAAAAATAAAAATTAATTAAATAATTTAAAAAAAGAAAAAATAAATAATTAAAAATTTAATTTAAAATTGTTTTTAAAAAAGTATAAATGTTATCGTTTTTGTTTTTAAAATTTACAATTTGTGACGCATTATTGTTATTTGCATTACAAATTCCTCAATAAAATGTCAAAAGAAAAAACTTAAATATGACGTCGCATAACTTTTCTCTTTTAGTTTATTTTTTTATTATAACTTTTTTGCACAACAAATAAAAAAAAAAGAGTTTTTGAAAATACTTACATTTAATATGTATTTGTAATGTACGTATATAAATTAAAGAAATTTTCAATTTCAAAATTCTTTGTTTATATTTTTTGTTTTTGTATTGTACGTCAAAAAAAAAATATATATATATATATATAAAAGTTATATTAATTATTTCATATAATTAATATAAAAGAATTTCACCTACAAAGAACATCCGTTTTTAGTTTTGAAAAATGTTATTAAAATATATATAAGATTTACATACATATATATATATATATATATATATATATATATATACAATATTATATATGTAAATTAATTTGTGATCAAATAAATTTGTTTTTATTTTTATATTTTTTAGATTTATGATGAAAACTTTACTATGTGACATATGACACAGACGTTTTGCGCTTGGCGCCGAACAAAACAAAAATAAACTTTAGAGGAGAAACAACAAAACAACAAAAACAAAAATTTCTTTTTTATTTTAAATATTTAATATTTTAAAATAGATATTATATATTATAATATGTATGTATATATAATTAAAAATTAACAAAAAATTTTAATTTTAAACTTTATTATGTTACAGGAAGAATTTATTATTAATCAAAAATGATTAAATTTCATTTTGTGTTTACATACACATATACATATGAAAGATGAAAGTACACACTTTTGTTTTTGTTTTTGAAATATTTAATTTAATATTTTGTTAAATTTAAATTTACAAAATATAAATACATTACAATAAATCAAATGTAATTGGTCTGGATTAGGAAAAACAGATATCAATTTTTGTTAAACCCGGTGTTAACTGCTTCACAAACTACTGATCAAGTGATGCCAACAATGAAAATAAAAGCACAATGATAGAGAAAGTGAAGGACAATAAAGAAAATAATGAATAGGATTCATTTTCACTAGATTTGTCATCAAATTTTTGTTTTTCTTTGAATTATGTTTTTTTTTTAACTTAAATTAAATAAATGGAAAATAAAACAAGAAGTGAAAATTTTTATTTTAGTTTTGGAAAAATATTTTCTTTTTGAAATTTTTCATAATATTTCAAATTATAATAATAATGTATTTTTAACTTTAAAGGTATGCAAATCTCTAAAAATAAAATATTTTTTTTTTTTTTTTTTTTTTTTGACAGATGATAAATGAGAAATTAAGTCATTTGGTTTTTATGACTTTTCAACCTAATAGCCAATACAGAATAATTTTCTAGTATTTTTTTTTGTTACTCTTTCACCTACATACAAACATTATCTCTTTAAATTTTTATTAGAATAACTCTTAATTTAAATTCAAGAATAAAAACAGAGTTCATAATAAAAACAAATAAGAATGACATTTTTCTTGTTTTTGTTATTTTTTTTTTTTTTTTTTAAATTAAAAGTGATTTTTTGGCAAAATATCAAAGAATTTTGTGTTGTATTTTGATAATTGAGAAATATTGTTTAAAATTAACAAAAAAAAAAAATATAGATGAAAAAAGAATAATGTTTTGTTTTTGTTTGTGGAATGCACATTTTTAATATTATGACGTTTACAATATTTGTCATATAAAATGATAAAAAACAGATCGAAATTGAAAAAGCGTTCAGAAAATTTATATATATGTTTATGTATAACACTTTAATTAATAGCATTAATAAAATAAATATACAATAAAAGGGTAAATGAGTGGTATTTATACAAAAAGCTTGTTTTATGGTTTTATATTGCATATTAAATTTAATAAAATTATTTTTTTTTGATGTTTTTATTAATAAACCAAAGTAAACAATTAATTTAGTCATAATTTTACTTTTAAATATGGTCGGATGTTAAAAGGTTGTTAACCGAATTTTTTTAGGTGTTTTTTTTTTTTTGATAATATATTCAAAATAATTTTGGTTATTGTAGGAAGTAAATTTTATTCATAAATAGAGATTTTCTTGCGTATTCTGCAAATTTTTTAATTCTATTTAGAAATACACATTCATAAAAAAATTATTCATTCAATAAGGATTTTATATCATTACTATATATTCAAAGAGATAAAATATATGTCGGTATATGTGAACAAGTGAAATCAGACACTGTTATTAGTTTCTACAAAACTATAAATTAACTATAAAATAGTAGACAGTAATCTTCTAACATAACAAAATACAATTTTGTTTTTCATTTTATCTTTGATTTTGTATTGTTGCTATGTCCTTTTATTCTCTATATAATATTCCTTTTACTTTCAAATTACCAAAAATTTAAAATAAAAGAAAATATAAAAAAAAATATTCATTTATGGGAAAAACCTAAATGATTACAGCTTCTAAGAAAATTTGTAAGCTATACACTTAAACTTTAACATTCATTTGAGCATAAACAACAACAAAATTTAAACTACCGTACTTTTATAAATTTATTTTGTTGTTGTTATCTTGTCAAAATAAAAAAATTTGTTTGTATTATATTCATATTGATAATAATCTTTATTTTAAAATATTATTAGTTTTATTTATACCACCATATTATTATCATAAAATTTTATTTTTACTCATTTTTAAAAAAGGAAAGTCATTTTGTATACTGATAAATTAATTTTTCTAAAAGCCTTGAAATATGAGTATTTTTAGTTAATATTTTATGATATGAAATTATTTGTTCTTTTATTTTATTTTAATTTTTGTTTTTTTTTTTTTCTTGTGTGTTTATAGATAAATTTTTTAGTATTTCCCAAAAATAAAAAAATTTCCATAAAATCTGAAAACAAACCAATTTCTACCACATTCTTTTTTTTTTATTGTTCTGCAACCCCTTCAGTTTGACACATGTCGGTGAACATATTATAACTTATAATATACATAATATTAATTAATGATAATAAAATAATACACTGTAATGTAAATAATTGATTCTAACATAATATATGTATCTAATATAATATAATTTGTATATACAATTAATTATAGAAAATAATGCTAATAAAATAAATTATTATAAATATTAAGTGCCTAATATTGAATAATTAAATATCATTCATTAATCCTTTTACTTCATAACAATTTTTGATATTTCCTATTATAAATTCATTCTTTTATTTATTATTTCAATTTTATATTAATAAGAATAATAAATCAAAGATTAAATACTACTAACCTAGAAACAAATGAGCTCATTATTGTAATGAACTTTTTTTAGACAACATAAAATAAAATTTTTAATTTTAATGAATGAAAATAGTATGCAGCCAGCAGTGAAGAGTTGATTTTAATACAATCAATAAATTATTGACAGCTAAATGACAGCAAATTAATTTTATTGGAGAAAATCTATTTTATTTAATTGAGTTTTTGCTTCCGTAAATAGTTTTTTTTTTTTTTTTTCGTTTGTTATTAAAGACTTAAATTTATTTTTAAATATTTAGATTAATATATGTAGATGGATTTGATAATTATTTGACAGGTGAACAGTTCGTATGAAAAATGAAAACTATAAGGAAGAAAAAAATTATGTCATCGGCTGCAAAGAATTGTTGATTACAAAAATTATCAACAAAAAAAGGACAAATATAAGAAGAGATGATTTGACTACGCATTGTTTCTACAGGAACACAAAATAATTTCAATCAAATGCAAATCAATGACATCAGAAAGCTAGACGTGTTCCGTGACATCGAAAATGTATTGAAAAATGTTTCGTTGCGTTTTTAATACTGTATCGAAACATTGTTTGGATATATAACTACTGCAATGTAAAAAAAAAAAATACAGAGTATAATTTTGAAATTTTTATCATAATTTTGAATGCATTAACGTTCTGGGTTTAAAACGATTAATTTATATTTTTTGTGTTAAAAAAGGTTGTATTAATTATTTCAGATCTTAAAACATTATAATAAATATTGTAAATTTGACGTTTTCACTGCATTTTTGATGTCACGGGTAAAAAAAAATGTCACTGCATTTTTGATATCAAAGTGTTTTGACGTTGCGAAAATCTAGAATTCATCAAATAACCCCCAAATCTAAATAGTGATCACGAAAATGAATACACGTGGTTATTTAAATTCATAAAAAAAAATAAAAAAATGTAAATCTTATTCTTTAACATTATTCTTTTTAAAGAACAGAAATTCATTTAAATTGATAGAGTTATTCCATAAATACGGATAAAATCTATTTAAAATATATATTTTAAAATTTTATACTTCTATTATAATAGATCATCGAAAATTGATAAAATTTACTCATGAACATTTTATGGTGCACTGTGAATTTTTAAAATAATAATTAAGCCAATGTTATTTAAAAAATATATTACATACATACATTTTATTTAACATTTAGAATTACTATATATTATGCTACAACTACACTAATACAATCAATTATGCAATTTCTTAATTTAATTTTTTTTCTTTAATATTGAATTTTTGAATGTATAGTCAGTCATATTATGTAAATATTTACATTTTATTAATTTCCTTTGCTCGTTTCTAATTCTATTATTATAAATGATTCAGAAATCCTAGCCTACCTACCTATTTACCTATCAACGGGAATAAGTACGTAATTTAATGCAATTAAAAAAAAATATTGAATAAATTTTCAGATCTGTCCAATTTTAATATAAACATACATAATATGAATGGGAATTTTAAAATATTTGTTTTTTTTTTTTGTTTTTATTATTAAATTTTATATTTTAGAAATTCATTGATTTGAAAAATTTGTAACCTACGTAAATAATTTATAAAATTATATTTGTTTGAAAAAATACGATTTGGATTATTGTTTTGTTTTTGGTTTTTGTTTTAAATATAAAATTTTATTATAGTGATGCTTATTCTGTTTTTGTTTTCTCTCAATTCATTATTTAGTCACTAACTGTGTGTGGTAGAGAACGCAATTTTTATTTTATTTTAAACAAACAAAATAATTTTAAAATATTTTTGTATTTTTTATTGTTTTTTAGTGCGAATTAGAGTTTTTCGTTATAAGCTCTCTTTTAAAAGTTTATAATTTTATTATTAGAACTACATAATATAAAAATGTGTAATGAACTAACCCACATCTATATAAGACCAGTCATTCATTTATTTATTTACTTCTTTATTATATTAGGATCAACCATATTAATGTAATAGACCTTAAATACCCTTTTGCTAGGTATTATAAATATAGGTACATATGATGTATAAGATAGGTATAAGATAGGTATTATAAATATAGGTGCATATATATGGTGTTATATAATTAGATAGGTAGATATAGGTAGGTAGATAGAAGTGGCCATTTCAGATGTATATAATTATATTTATGTAATTAATTTTGAATTAAATAAAATATATACATTTATGTATGTACTCTGTTAATAAAAAAAAACTAATTCAAAACAAACAAACAAATTTTTAAATGAAAATATAAATAAAATAAATTTGTCTTCATCAGTTCTCATCGCTTTTCAAAACATCAACAACAGAAAATTTATTTAAAAATATTTTGTTTAAATATATATTTATATATACATACTTATATACATACATATTATATATTTGTCATATAGAAATTATTTATTTTATATATATTTTCGACATTGAGAATTCATAAAGAAGTGTGTACCCACCCTGATTTATTCTATATGTATGTATGATTCATCGGCATTTTGGTTTGCTATAGTACAAATGACTGAATTAGCACGCTTCCAAATAATAATAATAATAATAATAATATGAAGTATAGGTACTTGCGATCGAGACTAGCAGGTATGAAATGAATTTTAAAATCAATAGAGAAAATATGGCAGGAAATATATTATGTACATTATAATATGTAAAGAATTCTTACAAGTCTAACAAAATATAGGAGAATTTTATTTGCAAAATATATCATCCTTTTTTAAATATTGAAAAATTATTATTAAAAAAAAATAACAAAATAATAATAATAAGAAAATTTGACATTACCTTGCATATCCGAATTTAAAGTGATTTTTATTTTTTTATTATTATTTTTATTTTTCGTGTTTTCTAAAATATAAAATTTTCCGGGATGAAATATTTTCAATTTTTTTTTTTTTGGGGTTTTTCATTGAAAACAAAAAAAACAAACAGAAAAAATACTATAAATTAATAAATAAGCACGAACAAGTTTTAATATTTCTCTTGAACTTTGTGTATTAATTCGAAAATACAAGCAAAAAAAAAATCAATGTTTTTTGTTATTTTTATTTTAAAATTTGTAAGTTTTTGATTTTTACATAAGTATTTTTTTGTGGTTTTTTTTATTTTTTTGAATCATCATTGGGGAAATTCTAACTTAAATATTTATTAATGTATAATAACAATTAAGTGATTCCTTCAAATTATTTCAGTAATGGATATATTATGGTATAGGGTGTGCCTCAGAATTAATTTTTTACTATAGAAAGATTGTTTGAGAGGTTTAAAGCAATATAAAATTGTATTTGAGATTTCAAGGAGATTGATATGGGTATTATATGAGCTGTAAGAATTAAATTTATTTTGTTTTACAATCTTCGATTGTAATGGGTATTATATTATCTGTAAAATATAAGACGAAATTAAATTTATTTTGTTTTACAGTCTTCGATTGTAATTATTTTGCTGTGAATTTGGTACATATTGTAGTGAGCCGGTCAAATCAATTTCGTAAAAAATTTGTCAAATCAATTTATCGCTCAAATCAAATATTGAGTTCTTTATTCATATCTTGGTTTTAGTTGTACAAACAGAAATCTATAAGAGTTATACTTTAAGCGAAATCAATATATGTGAATTATGAATGAAGCTTAAGCAGAGTAAATATTTGTTATATATGCAAACGTAGTTTACATAGATTAACACATGTAAACCTAGTTTGAACAGATTACTACATGTAAACACAGTTTAACATGTTATTATTATGTCAAAGTAGTTTTGAAATAATACAGTTAAAAATCAATAAAGAACATGACATAACAATATTTGATATTAGTGTTGAGTTGATTCCAAATATGAGCTATTTATAACCCCAAAACAAGTACTAATCTTTCTAAATTTTGTTTTAGGCAATTGTCAAAGTATTTATTAAAATTATTCTTGTATTAAATAACTCATTGCAATATACTAAGCAATGAAAGCTAAAGCAATGAAAAATATAATAACCAAAGCAATGAAAGCACACTAAAACCGTACTGATATGCTGAAATAAACTGAAATACGATTTTTCATATAGAAAATCTAAATTTATTGTTCAACATCTTATATCGCATAGTGCAAGGATAACTTTTGAATATATCAGAGGGAACACTCTGTTATAATAATAATATTTTTTCTAAAATAAATTAATTCGGTTCAAGACTTTATATACTTATTATTATTAATTTGAACATTATTATTTTTTTTTGTGTGTATATTAATTTTGTAAAGAATTTGCCCTTAATCGTTTCAAATGAAAAAAATTTCAAGGTAAATTTTGGAATTTGATAGAAAAAATTAGAAAAAAAAAAAAAAAACTAAAAACTAAATTTAAATTGAAAAAAATGTGAATTTCGAGGATATAAAACAGAAAAAAACTACTAATTTTATAATAAAAATTATTTAAGTTAATTATTTTGAATGTCATTGGATCTCTTCTTAAAATGATTATAAATTGTTTTTGTTGTTTTTGATGTTATTTTTGATTATAATAATTATTATTTTAGTAAAGAATTTTTTATTTTTGTATATATAGATGAGATTTGATATTGATCTAATGGCGACTAAATGGAATTTCACCTTAATTTAAAAACAAATACCAATTTTTTGGTTTTTTATTGTTTTATTTTTTAATAAAAAGTAAAAAAAAAAAAATTAATTATAGTACTTTTGTGGTTTTTTTGTTTTTTAAATAGTTTGTTTTTTTTTCAAATTTAAGGAAATAAAATTTATTTATATTTACAAAATTGTAAAAAAAATTTAATTTCAATTTAAGTGTATAAATAAAAGTGTGTTTATTTGGGTGATTTTGGTTTTGCTTTTAAGTACATAATATTTTAATTTGAAAGGTCATATTTAAGAGATACTTGCAAAATATTTTATTATAGTATTTGGTATTAGTATACTGTTAAATTGGGTTAATTATGTTTATAGTTTTGTTTTTGTTTATTCGAATGTTTAGAATACATTTTTTTAATTTAATTATTAGTTTTAAAAAAGATTTTATTATCATAATTTATAGATTAAAATTTCAAATTTTATTTTAGTTTTCAAATGGGTCATACTCAATATAAATATTTGGTATAACATACATATACAGTTAGTTAAATAGTTTACAAAATATGGGAGGGAATAGAACAACGGTAAGTCCATCTATGGGTTCATAACGATTCTGTGTCATTATGTATATACTTGTAATATATGTACATTTGTTTGTTAAAATATTACCCAAATTATTAAAAATGCAGTTATTCTCTACCACCTAAACCTATCTCTTGTCACGTCCTTGAAATTGTAAAATATGTTTAATGTTTGACTACGCATCGAAACAATCACCCATTCAATAGTAAACTATATTCATCAAGTTGCAGATACTTTACAAACATTTATGAATTCTATTCAAACGTATCAATCGGTACAAAAAGTCCCCACCTGTAGTCTTTTGGCTATGTATAACGTCATCAATTAATGTTCTAATCTTTTTCCTATCAATCAAAAGTAGTTTTTCTGTCGATTTTTGAGACCCCTGTTATTTATCGTCTCTTGAAACCTTACATGACCATTCTTTGTATAAGTATGAATTTTATGTTTAATTTTTACTCTACCACCTTGAACTTGTGTGGCTTAAATATGCCAATATTTTACTTTTTTTTTCGCCAGTATTGAAATATTTTCCTAATATAAGTATGTATAGTTCAAATAAGTTTATTTTCAACTTATACCTATACCATTCTGAGAAGGTCATTAGAAGTAGCTATTTTTAATTATATTATTATATTTACTTTAACTGTTTTAATTTAAATTTTCTAAAAAAATTTTTATATTTATTTAATACAATATATATTATATATTTGTATAATAAATTGTTAATATAAATATTTTCTTAACAAAATATGTTCTTTCTTTAAAAATCACACAATAATTTAGTGAATTAAAATTACCCTGTTTATTTAATTATGTCAAATTTCTTATATTAGAATTGTTGCCATGAATTGAAAAAAAAAAAAAAAAACATAAAAATCAACCTGAAACAAGAATTCCTTATTCAATTGTATAAACATTTTATGTTTTGTGTCACGTTAAAAATATTTTTAAAACGGATGTTTTATTAAATAAAATTTTGCAAAAATTTATTGAAATTAAATCGATGACATTTAAAGAATCATTTTTATTTATTAAAATAATAAATTTGGAATGTGATAGTGATAACGTTGAGTTATAACAGAATATGTATGAAGACTTGGAACGACTCAAAATAACTTAGATTAAGATAAATTAACTCTTTATAAGGCACATATGAGTGCAGCTAAGAAAATCTATGAATTCAAATTATTGCAAGCGTGTTATCGATGGAATGAAAACCTTGGATCACGAAATAAGATATCGGATGAATTGATATAAAACTATATTTTTATACATTAAATTAATAGAAAGAACAAATTGTGTGAAATTTTGGTCGATTTTTATAACTCACAGATGTATTAGTGACATCTTTTAATAAGTTATAAAATCAAACAAAACAAAAGTCAAGAGTTTTATAGGTAGTTTAATACTATAAATATATACTGAATTAATATAGCTTCAAATTTGTTATTTCAGGTATGACAGTAATCAATTGAAGTAAATATATTGGGCCAGACCCAGGATTTTAAAATTTTATAATACCTAGAAAGTAAGTATAACCAATGATTATATATAAATGTATATAGTCATTGGTAACATAATTTTTTTATAACTTTATTTAAGTGGCCTTTGAACGCAATATAGGTTTTTTCAGGTCTTTACATAAGGTAACATAATTATACATGTATATTTATCCATTGATATAACTAAGATCTAATTTTGAATATGAAAGCCTAATATTGAATTTTCCTGTATAGAAAAATTTCATACAATGTACAATAAAATTAAATAACGCAATTTCTACAATTAATTACATTTTTTTTTTTATATTTATTATTTACTAGAATTTCGTAATTATATTTTATTTTTATTTCATTTTTTAATACATAATTAAACAGTTATCAAAAATATAGAAAAAAGGGAATTTTTAGAAGTGTTAAAATAAATAAAAAAATAAAAAAATTATCTCATGTTCACACCTATCAAACTCAAAATGTTAACATGCATCGCAATTTATTTAAGTACATTTCATAATATCATAATTAAATTATTAAATAAATAATTAAATATATACCTATATGTAAGTATAGTATATTTAATATCTAAAAACTAAATTTATCAATGGAAATTGGAAAATATAATCAAATTTTTATTTTATTAATTATATTTTTTGGAAAATCCGTACTTCAACAAAAATAAAAATGTATAAAGTTGATTGTAATTATAGTAAAAATGAGTAATCTTTTTAATGAATATATTTAATACTTAATTTTATTAATAATAAAATAATATAATTATATTACTAAAGAATTTTTGATAATTATTAGATAAAATAAAATTAGTATTTTTTTTTTTTTGTATAATTACTAATATTAAATATCAAATTGAAATACATTGTCCTTCAATAGATTGTATGTATCATATAGACATTATATGCAATGCAAATTGTATGTCCTATAATTGAGATAAGAAATTGTTTGAATTATTTAATTACGGAATTAAATAATTTCTATAAATATAAAATGGAAATTTCACAATTATTTTCAAATGTACTAAAATGTCTAAGTATATACATTTTTATTTTTGTTCGAATTTCATCGCTACCGTTGTGTGTTACTTTACTAAGGTAAGTAAATTTACAGTTTAGCAATTTAGAAAACAAAATAACATATATAATCTATAAGTATATTATTCTATGTTCAAATTTTAAGTTCAAATTCTGTTAATCAAAAAATATATTGCAAATTAAAAATGTAACAATATGTACCGATGTTTCAGTTTATAGTGATGTAAATTTATCTAAACGTATTTATTTATCAAAAATTCTACAATTTAAGTTTACAGTAATGAAAAATTTGTCTAAACATATATATATTTTCCTTGTATAATGTGTACAAATGCTTCCTAAATATATGTACAGTACTCTAGTATAAAATAAATACATGAGTATATTCCAATAGAGATTAAAGGATTTAAAGTTGTATAAAGTTTACAATATTATAAAATTACAAATGTATTAGAAATTTTTACAATTTTATTAATTTCCAAAATATCAAACTTAATTCGAATCAATTTCGGATAACTCTAAAATATAAATGGGTGTAGATTAATAAACAAAAACTCTATCTAGAACTATTTAAACCTCACGTAAGTATAAAATATGAATATTGATTGAACTAGTGCAATTATATTTTTCGGTGGAATATAATTTAGATTATAATAATTACTATTAAGTCATTTGTATTTTGTATATTTCACATAAAAATTTTAAATTTACCGATTTTATTTTAAAATCCTGATTCTCTGAAATCAGATTTTGCCTATATTTCCCTTTGTTTTTTATCTTTTTCAATTCTATTTCATCATCATTAATATTGTCTTGAAAACCCATGAGTAAGGTTTAGAATTGAAAGTTGTAATGCAAAAGTAATAAATTGTAATTTAGTAATATTGAGTTGTAATTTAAATGTAGCATTTGAATATATAAATGTGTAATTTAGATGTAGTTTTGTCTTGCAATTGAGATATAGTTTTCTATAATACAATTCAAATTTTATTAATGTTGATATAAAATATATGAATTGTATAATATTCATATTTAATATACATTATCAATTGATTATTTCTGAATTGTAATTGACTACTTTAGACTTGCAAATGACAATTTTTGAATTGCAAATCACCATTTTTGAATTACAATTGACTACTTTTAACTTGCAAATGACTATTTTTGAATAGCAAATGAAAAGTAAAGTGGTTAATAATTTTTTAACAAATTTTGTAAATAGGTATATTTAACAGTATTACGGATTCAGTAAAGGGTCCTGAAATACAAATAATTTTGATTTTAACACTATAGTAATGTGCGGTTTTGATACCAAAAATCAAATTTACTATAATTGTGTTTTTTCGCAATTCTAGTTGGTTAATAAATAATTTATTAAGCTACTAGAGTTGCGATCAATAATCAAAAGTTGAGTTATGGTAACAAAATGATAGTGTTAAAATTTAATTATCATATAATTGTCATAAAAAAGCATAAAAGTAAATTAAATAGAAAAATTTTGTAACATCAACTCAATATTTGTTTTCATGTAGTATCAATTGAAAAATTATGTTAAAATATTTAAATTTAAAAATTTTTTTTTTTTTTTTTTAAACAAAAATAGCTTACCTATTAGTTTTATAATTTTATATTCCTATAAAATGTATTCCAAAAAAAAATTTGGTAGATTTTATTTTTATTTTTTATTTATCAAAAAAAAACAAACGTTTTGATAAATTTTTAATAAAATTCTAAATAAGAATTAATGTTTTTTTAATTGTTTTTGTTTTATTTATTGTTGTTTTAAATATTTAAATTTTTTTACAAACAAAATTCACAAAGTCCATTTAATTATTTAAATGTTATTTATTTATTTTTTTTCAATTTAATTGTATATATGTTCTTTTTTAAATATAATTTAAATTTCAACTTTATCAAAATTTCAAAATCAATTTTTTTAATTCAAAAAATAAAGTCTTCTATATTTTTTCAACTTATATTTTTTGCCAAAATTTCACAATATATTTTATTTAAATTAATATTTTAAATATAAAATGTTTTTTTTTTTTATTATTATTTATAATTTACTAAAATATAAACAATTTTTCAAAATATTTATTTTGATTTTAAAACGAATAATTTTATTCAATTTTTAATTTAATAAATTTATTTATTTTGTATATTCTTTATATCTTCAAGATTTAAGATATTAACCCGGTAAATGCCTTCACAAGACTGAATAATTTCCGTTTGTTGATTATGATTAAATATTAAAATAATTCTGCTAAAATTTTTCGCAATATTTTGTTTTATTCAATAATAATATAAATAACAAAACAAAAAGAAACAAATTTTTAACAATCATCTGTTGAATATTTTCTATATTGAATGGAATTTCAAATAAAAACAAAATAGAATATATATATAGAAAGGAAAATTTTGAAATCATGCGCGGAAAATTTTTTCTTATTTTCTTTTTGAAAGTTTGGAAATTTTGTGAGAACATGTGTTGAAATATTTTATTTTATCAATATAATTTTTCATTCAAAAAATAAAATAGGAAATTTTCATTATTTTTTTCTGATATATTTATTTTATATATAAATATATCATGATATATTTTAGAATATTGCATGCGAGAAATGTGTTTATAGAAAATTTTATAAAAGCTTTCAAAATAAATAAATGAAAATATTTTTATTATGTGTTTTTGTAATTATACATATACATATATATTAGGTACATATATTATTTGGTTTAAATAGAAAAAAAATAGAACAAAAAATATTTAAAGTCTGACTAATAAGGAAAAAATTCTGAGTGTAAATTTTTCTAAAATTTAAAAAATTTTTCTCTTACTCTTCGGTAATGTCTTATGACTGTTTTTTATGGGTTGTAAAATGTTTTAAAAAAAAATTTCATTCATATTCCGTAACTACTCTATTTTCGTTTGGTAATTGAATAAATTCTAGTTTTTCTTTTACACCCAAAATATCTGGGTAAAATTTGGTTCACATTTTTGCTTATATTTATTCAAGATTGATTTGCTGCTTCAATTATAAATTTGTATATACTATTGTTAAAATCTGTGTCAAAATTTACGTTATCCAGCAATCTGTTTGAATCACTGGTTACAGAAAAATCGCTTCTTGCTAAAAATAAATTAGAATTGTAAATTTTGGCCTGTTTCACAAATTATTTTTAAGATTGATTTGATGCTTTAATTGTAAATACTATTATTAAAATCTGTATTTTAAACCCAATGTTATCCAACAAATCTGTTTTAATCGCTGGTTACAGTAAAGTAAACCTAATAAGTTTATATTTTAAGTCTTGAATATGGTTCACTTATTATGCTAATCTAAAAAAATTTAATCCGTTAAAAAAAAATATGATTAAGTTTTGTTTTCGCAGTTTTGTTAAAGACAATTTATCAAAATGACACCTTAATATTAATATTGATGCTCCTGAAGCTAGGCCTAATGTTGTAGCAATAATGTTCTTAATAATTGTTCATATCTCTTAAATTTATTTAATATTTATGCTCCAATCGGTAATTTTAGAGCTACAAGATTTCTGTATCTCGATGCATATAGAACTAACTATAAGTTTTTGAAACCTGTAGACAATGCTCAACATCTTTTTAATGATTGTTCTTCTATAATTGATTTTAATTAAATAAATTTTTTAGAGAAAAATCAAAAAAAATTTTTGCAATAAATAATTCAGTATGTAAAAAAGTTAGGTAGTCTGTAAGTGCTTGATTATAAACGAATAAATAAATACGCTTCTGGCTCTAAAATCCATGTATATTTTGGCCTCCTTTACAAATTATACTTAATATTGATTAACAGCTTCAATCGTACTGTTGTTGTATTAAAATCTATATTATCTAACAATCTGATTTAAGCGTCGTTTATACAAAGGATAAAATCTCATAATTTCATGTTTTAAATACGCTTCGGAATTCATAATGAAAAAATTTAATTTATGATCACTCTGTTTATTATGTATAATATTGTTACTAGTTTTCGTTAAATTTTGAACAAATCTTCTTCTTGTTTTCCTGCATCTCTGGTCAGATTTTTTTTTTTTTTTTGTATATTTCATTATAATAATAATTTTATTCTAAATAAAATACAAGTAAAAATATCAAGTATAAATTTTAATTGGACCAACATTTGTGGTTAGAATTTGATCTAATTGTCACGAATGTCATTCAATAATCGTCAAAATATAAAGCTTCACATGTCCTGACGATTCTGAATAAATTCTGCTTTTACGATTTATGTTCTCCAATCATTTAATTGTTGAATTTCTTCGTTCTTTGTGTATTGCCTGTAACCGTTGTTATATTTGAGACACATTTGCAAGATTCATATTGAACGTTCCATTTTGAGCAACTGCCTTGCATTGATTGCTTCTAATATTTTTCGATTTTGTCATTGCATTTGTGTATAGTAAGCTATTTTGATATCTTTCTTATACTACTATATTAAATCTGATTCCCTAACTATCTAAATGTGTCTTATATACATATCCTATATTTTTCAATGCAAGCAATACTCCAGAGTTAAGAATAAAATGACATCGCACTTTTACAATTTCAAATACAATATAAAAAAAATTTTATTATAAAAAAAAAAAAAATCTTCACAACTTACATTTCAATACTGGAAACCTTTAAAGTAAAAATTACACACACCTTTAAAAAATTATGAAAAAAAAAAATAAAATTTCCATTAAATTATTACAACAAAATTTATGTTGAAAAAGAAAAATGTTGGAAAAATTATATAAATTTTTATATGAGTATCAATATTTAATCAATAATTGTGTAAAAATAAATGCTTTACTGTCTGTATGTCTTCCTGTTGATGTTATAAAACAAAGTATTTAAATGAAAATTAATTCTATATACTTTAGAATAACTGTGCTTTACATGTAAAAATGTAAGTTTCCTATGACATTTAGATTTTAATATAGAATCAGAAAGTTAGAAAACAATTAAATATAGGTTAGAGAGTTTTGGATTTGCAGAAATTTGCAAATGAGGATGAAATGTATAGAAATTATACTTATACATCAATATCAATATGAGAAAATAAGAAGACCGATCATCATATATTACAATGTAGTTAGTTATCAACAATTCACCTCAAAATAAAAATTTTATTCACCAAAAATAAGGGAAAATAAAAAAAATAAACCTGATGGTTACCGCATACTTTTGGTAACTTACTTATATACTTTAAGTAAGGTAGGTAAAGATAAATATTAAGTTTTCTTAAAATTTTCTTAGATCGTTAGAATAAATTTATTCTGCATACAGTACCATATCTATTATCTATTATTTTTATTGTTTATGAACGATATCGACTACGATATTAAGTCTTTGATCTTATCATTTGCTGACGATACCAAACTTTTTGCGGTTATTAAGTCGGACGAAGATTGCCATCTCCTGCAGCAGGATCTTGACAAATTCTACTCTTGGTGTAACATTAATGGTCTTACCGTTAATATAAATAAGTGCAGTTACATGTCATTTTCCAGGAAGCAAACTTTAATTGAATCTTATTATAATATCAACGGTTCTATTATTGAACATGTCCGTGAAACAAAAGACTTGGGTATCATTCTCGATAATAAATTAACTTTTAATGCTCACATAGATCGAATTATTTCTAAAGCTTTTTCCATGTTAGGTTTCATTAAGCGTAATTCACAGCAATTTTCTGATCATTATACATTCAAAAATTTATATACTGCACTTGTTCGTCCTCACCTCGAATATGCTTGTCCGATCTGGATGCCTTATTATGATAAACATATTAAGAGAACAGAGTCTGTTCAAAAGAATATGATTAGGTTTTGCCTTCGTAAATTCAACTGGCAACCGTATATTACTGGATATTTAGCTAAATGTCAACTTATTAAGCTTTCTACTCTTGAGGCTAGGCGAAATGCTGCATCCGTGATGTTTTCCTATGATATCTTATGTGGCAGAATAAAATGTCCATCTATTCTTTGCCTTTATAAT
Organism: Argyra leucocephala; assembly: GCA_963942445.1. Classification (NCBI taxonomy): domain Eukaryota; kingdom Metazoa; phylum Arthropoda; class Insecta; order Diptera; family Dolichopodidae; genus Argyra; species Argyra leucocephala. Next base: position 18,061,901 of record OZ012680.1, on the reverse strand, counting down.
ATCTATGCTCCAGTGCGCGATTTCAGAAGCCAAAGATTTTTATATCTTCAAAATCATAGAACGAACTATGGTTTTTCCGAACCTATTGCAAACTCTCAGCGCTTATTTAATAACAGTTTTTCAGTAATTGACTTCAACTACAGTAGATTCGTTTTTAGGAGAAAAATCATCACATTTTTTGAAACATTACAATAATTCTTCTAATTTTAATTAATTATAATTTTATTCTACAAATTTATTAAAATTATTCTCTATTATCATTTGAATGTACTGCATACCTTTATAATTACTATTGCTATTACTATTAATATTTATTTATTACTTAAGTCTGAATTTTTCTTTTTTTTTTAACTTCTTTTCTTGAATTAATGTTATTTTTAACTGGAAATTGTTATTGCATCTTTATTATTAATGTTATTTTATATCTGAAATTATTTTTATATTTACAATTTTTATTTTCTATTTCTAGTTTTATTTTATTTTAGTTTTAAATATTTTATAAGCAAAATCTGTAAGGGACTACCCAGTAGATTGAAATAAATAAATAAATAAATATCTTGATGTGTACAATCGTATGAATAAAAACAAATAAAACAGACTAGCACGGTAGATTCATATTGCATTAAAATATTCATTAGTAGTATTTTCAATTGAAAAACAACTGATTGATTCAAATTTTAACATAGAGATCTGTTTAGTTCCTGTCATTCATTCATTCATTCAATTTAACATGCGATTTTCTGATAAAAAAAACCTGTAGGTACACCATTTTTACACAAAAGCTAATACTTAAACTTGAATTATGATTACTCAACAGGGGGGCCCCTAGTAATATTTATAGCTTACAAAGGTAGTTTGTATAAAGAACTCCGATTTCAAAACTTCTGCGAGCCCAAATATTTTGCTAAAGCGCATAGACAATGGACGACAAGACAATGGAACAGCATTCGATGAAGCAACGACTCGAAATAAATAATTAAAAAAATTGGGAGTAAAGGACATGTTACACAATGTTAAAGGCATTATTTTACTTCAAAATTATTCTGGACGAAATATTTTGCATTGAAATGAATTTGTTTGATTATTTTTTTTTTACTGTTATATTTATGTAAAATTGATTTTATTTGTGTATTATTGATTAGTAAAGCTGTTGAATGTTTTATATGTTACATATTAGCCTTTGACGATTAATATAAATTTATGTTTGTTAATAAATAAGGAGTGAACGAATTCTTTTGCGTTTGGGCTCGAATAGCTACTTTTTTAAAACTTAACTGATATTTATGTTAATTTGTCAACATTATCGAATGAAAACAAACATGTACGGAATATTTTCAAACAAAAAAAAAACGTATTCACTGAGCTTACGTTTATGTGTCTAACAAAGAGTGTTAGTAGATAAAATAAGCTTTAAATAAAATAGAACTACGCTATTATGATCCTACACTCTACATATATGTATTATGAACCAGATTTAAATAATTTTGTATATAATTTTTATAAAAAAAATCATACTGCGTTTATAGGTATACCAAAAATCTGCTCAACCAGCTGTAGGGTGATTAACTCATATAGTCTTGATAAATCCAAAAAAAGCGCCAACTTCTATAAGCTGTTCAGTTTGATGATCGGCGTACCCTTTATCAACAACAAAATTAAAATTTCAAACATCTTAACTAGGTGTGATATATCGGGGGGTGTTTTACTTCATTATTCAAGTTAGAAAGTATTACAAATTTTCAAAAACGAAGTTCATGGTCTACAGGTGCTAAAAAATTAATAATTGAAAATAATGCACCTGTTGGAAAAAATTTTCAAGTAGAAGATGTTAATCTCTATTTTAAATGTAATACATACAAACTATCACTATTTGGTAAAGCCCTTATTTGAATACAAATCCCCCTTTCTAGACGTTGTAATTATAGAATTTCGTTAAAAAAAAAAACAATTGATTTTTTCTACATTATAGGGATTGGATGGGATTTATACACCCATTTTTCATATTATCATTTTTTGTTATCTCATTATTGGTAACTCATTATGCAAAGATTAAACCAATAAAAAATAATTAATATGACAAATATTTTTTATTTTTTGACGTAGAAACCGGAGTATAAAAAAAAAATATCTCTTCCCATTTGCAAATCTCGATTTCGTTGAATTTCCGATTTGAAAAATCTATTTCCGGTTCTTTCAGGAAGTTGAAAATTTCACCATTCGATAGAACACGCTCGATTTTGCTAATAAAAAGGCTCCTTCCCCTCTTAAAAAACTGATAGGCATGCTCTGAGACCCCCGTATAAGTTTTAATTTTAAAGTGTTAAAATCTTTTATAATAGTTAGACAAAAAATTTAAATTATCCTTCAAGACAGTTGTAATCGAATTAACATCAAAACAATTTCAAATTTTGTATAATAAAATTCGAATGACTCCTAAACCCTTTTTTTGATCAGGTTTTGACTTACATAAAAATTTTTGATATGCTGAGTGCTGCAATAGGTAAATCGCCTAACTAACAACCGATAGGTCAATCCCTGATAATGAAAACACAATTCTTTGTGGCAATTTTGTAATTGATATTAAATCCAGCCCAGTACCCTTTATCATTGGGATAAAATAAAAGACAAAATAGTAATAAATAATAGGACCACATCCCAAAAAAAAAAATAAATAAATCTATGATTCTGTCTTACTACACACTTAATGTATTTAATTTTTCAAAATTTAATTTCTTATTTACCATATTTTGTTTTTTAGAGGAAAGAGATAGAAAATTTCCATTAAATTATAGATTTTACACCTCATTTTTTTTTTTAATGTTTCACTAATGCGATTTTTTTTTAATGTCAATGTCATGAATGATTCTCAGAATTTTTATGAAATTTTTTTTCACAAAACCTTTAAATATTTTGATGGCATAGTAATAAATACGATCGATGAAAATATACAAGTTCAAATAATTCGTGATAATTTCTATTATATTCCCATAATCACTCCAGAAAATAATTTTTTTTTTTTTTTTCAATAATTTTTGCAAATAAAATTCTTTTGATGGATTTTTTTGTATCAAAGTGTAATTTTTTGTTTTAAAAACTTTGAAAATTCTATACAATTCAAGTAAATATTTTTTGATTCTATTGATGAGTTTGTCTAATCCCAAATTTTGTTTATTTTTGAAAAAAAAAAAAATAAATAATGCCTCGTGTGTCTTCTAGCAATAAAATCATATCTAATTACTGCCCTAAATAATATTCAAAACGTAGTTAAAAGATATTTTACTTACACATAGTATATCACGTATACAATTGCAAAATGATACAATGACAGTATTTTATTTTGTTTTTGTTTTTGTTCTTTTTTAAATATAACTATATACAGAAATAATTTAAATTTATTTTAATACTTATAAATTTTATTTAATATTATTATTAATTGTATTTTTATCCTAAAATAATCTGAGCTTATTTTTAGCCAACAAAATTTTATTGACCATTCCTACTTTTATTAAAAATATTATGGAAATTGCATGTAAATAAATTTATTTTATTTTTTTTTTGTTTTAAAAATAACTCAAATTTATTTATAAATGTTTTTTTTTTTGTTTTAAATACATTTTCTTTTTATGAATAATACTTCGTAATGACCTGAAATAATATATGTATATATATATATTTTTTAAATTATAAACTTATAAAATAAAAATATTTAATTTGACATTTATATTGGTAAATGATTGTAAATGTTTACAAATGTCAATTGAATAAATTATAAAATAGTCAAAATGAGATGTAATAAACAGCAAGGAAATGCTTATTACTAGTAAACAAATATGACCACATCCACTTTTGTTCTTTAAGTATTTTATTTTTGTTTAATTTTTACAGAAACAAACCTAGCAACACAAATTTTTAATACGAATATATACGAGCTTATATGAACACCATTATTGAAGTACAAAGATGCATAATATTATATAAAAATATTAATAATTTATGAATTTTTATAACTGTTATATTCATACATAATAAATAGAACAACGGTGCAGATTACCTATAGCAAGAAAAGCATCGGCTACTCCTTTCACAGATCAAAGCCCATTCCGAAGGATTCCTCTGAGCAAAACCAAAATGTAGATATAGATTACATAGACTATACTAATTAGTTTGTCACTATTACTATAATAGAGACTATCACTATAATAGATTAGATCATACTAAAAGTTAGTCACAAATTATGACAAAGTATGTTGCTTCCAAAATAGCAATATTTGCAATCAAATATTATTAAAACTATTAATAAATCAAAATGTTGTTGAAACCAACAAGCTGAGCATGCCAACCGCTCGATTAAGAAAATTAAAGTTTTTCTAGATTTCAACAGAAAACAGGTGCACATAAGCATAAGGATATAACTGGCTAGTCAAGATGTATCTACATATTATAGAATCAATCTAGCCGAAAATAAATTGTGGGAAATATTTGAAGTAGATAAAGAATCTATTGAACATTTGGTTTTTAATGCGAGGATTTAACTATAAGTGGGGTAAGCTTGTGGGCACAATTTTCCGAATATGTGATTGCTCAAAGTATACCTTTAAAGAGCATCTTGAGTGTATAATCATTAAATTAAAAGCCTTAGAAATGTGATGTTAACCGAAGGATGCTGAGAATCAATTAGATGGATCAATTAAACTAATGAAAAGGTATTGTTGAGGATAATGAAAAACAAAGTAACTGTAAATATTATCAAATTATGAAAACTTTAATATTTCGGGTATATAGTTTGCCAGCGAGAAATGAGTTAATTCAAAGGAAACCTAACAAAGGTTTTTCCAAGTTCCAATAGATAAAACTAAAATTGAGATTATGAGAGTTAACGTTCGTAAGCGATAAAACATAGTAAGAAGAAGCATCAAGCAGATATCCTTACCTTATATCATTAGTGATTCAAACATTGATGATTGCCTTCCTACGAATTATAACATTTTTATTGTGGATTTTTATTACAAAATCACAAATCCCTATGTGGCTACGATAATGTCAAGCCAGAATACAGCCCTAAATATATTATAAAGATAAATTCGGAAATGCAACATTGCCAATCATAATGCGGTATTATTATTGTATCGGTACAAAATTCATGATACAATTTGGCAATGATACTTTGTGTTGCTGACGCAATTAATACTATTCAAAACTATTAGAATTTGACCGTCGTTCTTTGAAAATTTAATTAAAATTAATAAAATATTATTCAACATTGCTTTGAACGTATTTTTGGAAAATTGTGAACCATCAAAATATGATGATATATCGTGACATCAAAAATGTAGTATTAGAGGTTTAACTACAATTTAGTATGTTTCATAACGTACTATATACAACATAAATAATTCTAACATGTTCCTATTCTGTTTCTTACTTCGTACTTAAACTAATATTCAAGCACTTTGAAACTATTTACAATGTATATATTTCGTTATGGAACATCCTAGATTGTAATTAAAACTTTAATATCGTATTTTCGATCTCACCCATACTACTAGAATATAAAAATTTGTTAAAAAAAAATTAATTGTAATTTTGTTATAAAATTAATGGAAAAAAAATTAAGCCGTACCTATAACAAAAAATTATTTTAAAATAATCAGCACTGTCACAAAAAATGTATTACAATCAATTGGAACAATTGAACGAATGGAATGACAAATAGAATTCTATGATGCGAAGTTTGCTCAAGTTTGTCAATCACAAATAGTAATGTTGAAAAAAAGAGCTTGATGCTTTCAGCAACATTTTAATGTTACATTTTAGAATATGGAACTTTTATAAGATGTGTGGTGCTGATACATTTCCGAATTTACTATAATTTATTTATTTATTTATTTATTTATACTGCTTAACACAAATAGTATACAAAAAAAAGTTATTAAATATTTGCTACAAATCACATTAAAAATTAAGAATTAAAGCTAAAATTAAAATTGAATAAACAATTACTTACACACACTCTAATAAAACAACAAAACATAATAAAAGAATAACAATATCCTAACAATAGCGATTGTACAATTTTTGCTTTTGGGAATGTTTTGATAGTGTAAAGTCAATGTTAAATTTATGTTTGTTACCTATAATGAATATTCTATTAATAGGTTCATATTTGCCATAATTATTCCTATGATTACTGATATTAAATAAATTGAATGAGCGAAGACGTTGCAGATTTCTAATAGTGATATTGCTGGAAATGAAAGTTGATTTGACATTGCCCTTTACAATATCTGTAATAAAAATAACATCAGAAACCTCACGTCTAAAGTTCAATGTACACAGATCAATTAATTTTAACCTTTGCTCATATGGTGGTAAGATAATAGGATTAGACCATGACAAGTGGCGTAAAGCGAATCTAAGAAAGTTTTTTTTGTACTGCCTGAATCCTATCAATGTGTACTATAAAACGGTGACCAAACTTGACTTGCATATTCAAGATTCCGTCTTACAAGGCAGGTGTACAACGACTTAAGAACATATGGATCTGAAAATTCCTTTGACCAACGTTTTTTTTTTTTTTTTTGTTTTTTAAGTTAAGCCAAACACTAGGTTTCAAACGATACCTTTATACACGAATATATAGCTTGGACTAATTGAGGATTGTAGAAAGAAAAATATCCCTTTGATCAGTAGGGACATTTCAAATAAATTTGTTAATATTACTCTTGAACTTTTGTAGATTGTACGTAGGTATATTTTTGCATTGGGGAAACACGTTTGTTGGAATATGGTTCCACATTCGAGAAAATTTGACTACAAACGAATTCCCATAGCCAGTTTTGAGCCATCTTGGAATTTGCACTGAGTAGGGGTGGGCACTTGATACCTCTCTTGTTCCTCGGCGGAAATCATTGAGAGGTGGCATTAGGGTTTTTATTTCATCTGAACAAGTGCCTAAACCTACGAGATATCTATAAAATAGGGAAAGTGCTCCAACAACACGACGATTCTCAAGTGGTACAAGGGAGGATGTCACATTAGGGTTGTCAATAAGACAAATGGCACGCTTTTGAACTTTGTCAAGAAAATTTAGTGCGGTTCGTGATGCACCGGCCCATATATGTGAATTGTATTACAACTTGGGTCGTATGTGTGATTTATAGATATTTAGCATGTCCTGGGGAGAAAAATAAGTTTTGCAGCGACTCAAAAAACCCAAACATCTCGCGGCATTTTTAGCAATATCAAAGATATGGTCATTCCATATCATTTTATTGTTGACCTTCATGCCCAGGATATTCAAGTGTTCAGTTCGCTGAATACGCACACCCCCGAATAATAGGGAGGGGTTTAAATGGAGTTGTTTTGCGCGAGACTAGACAGCTTTGAGTTTTGGAGGTGTTGAACTCAACTCTATTACTTTTCCCCCAGTTGATAATAATGGCTAGGTCATGGTTGAGCGTGCTGACCATGATGTTACGTTTAGTATCAGTAACTGGTATTGTATCATGTGATTTGCGAAGAAAATGGAAGGATGCTACTAGAGTGCTGTCGTCTGCAAAACTATGGATAGGATTGAAAATTTATTGGAGAAGATCATTGATAAATATCAAAAAGAGAGTAGGTGAGAGAACTGATCCTTGAGGAACACCAGCGTTAATATGATTTTTGTCGGATATGAATCCGTCAATTAAGACACGAATCGAACGATTCGAGAGGAAATTTCCAATCCATTTTATGAAAACAGAACCCAGGCCTATAGCTTGGCATTTGGATAAAAGAGCGCAATGCCAGACTCGATCAAAGGCTTTTGAAATATCCAGAGCTACAGCAGTAGATTCGTCAGAGTTGTGAATGCTAATGTTGAGCTTCTCGCTAAGGCAAGTCATTAGATTCCCAGTGGAGCGTTGTGATCTAAAACCATATTGCCTATCACTAATGATACCTTTGCATTCAAGATATTTCATTACCTTTTTGTTGATAATAATCTCCATCACTTTGGAGAGGATCGACACAATGGCTATAGGTCTGTAGTTGGAGGGATCGCTTTTGTCACCTTTTTTGGGAATAGGATTAACATACGCAATTTTCCATTGAGTTGGATATTTACCAGTGGTGTATGATAAATGAAAGAGATTGCGCAGCGGTTTATAGATGGCGAGGGCAATGTGTCTCAGGACCATAGCTGGAATCCCATCAGGACCGGTCGCCTACCTTTATCAAGATTCATAAGAACCCAGTATTGAATAAGCTTTATTTATTATGTTACTATAGTGAGTTTCAAAGCTAAGATGAGAATCAAAATACACTCCTAAGTTTTTTTATCCTCTATAACCTAAGGGCAGCTTTAAATGATTGCCATTCACTTCTTTTAGTATATAGAAAACAACAATTCTATACCACATGAGCACTTTTTATAATTTGTTTATATTCTTTGTTATGTTACAGCATTACCACGCTCACAACCTTGAATGGTATTCTTATCACATGATCATCAATAATAACAAAAATCAATTTAATACCAATAATTTTGAAAATTACCTACCAAATACAAAATCCCATATATTTTCAAATTTATTTCTTTACGAAACGGCACAATTCAAATTCGTCTCTCAGATACAAAATTCAAATTTTTAAGTTCAAAATAAATTGCGATCATAATTAAATTAAAAATTATTTTTTAAGGTTAAGATAATAATCACGTATATCTAGAGAGAAAATCACAATAAATTTTTATCAAAAAGTAAATAATTATAAAAAAAAAAAAAAAAAAAACAAAAATAATCCAAAAAAATTCCTAAGAGATTCTCATAATTTCTACGTATTTAGAGTGCAAAAAAAAATAACAATAATCTAGAATCTAGATGATCTATTTAGATTCAGAGAAATTATTTTTTCTCAATTTCAACTTTTTAAAACTTTTATAATATTTTTTTATCATTTATTAAATAATAAAATAATAATATAATAAAAATTCTTTAGATAAGAAATAAGAAGACATGACGATTGAGGAATTTTTAATGAAAATATTTTCTTATTTTCAGTAAAAAAAAAAATATTAGCAAAATTCTAATACAGGCGCGTATGTGAATAATCTTTTTCAAGGTTATATTTTTTTTTTTTGAAAAATTTTAAATTTTTGATAAAATTAAATGGATTTCTTTTCCTTATTTTCATTTAATCGTATTAACATAATTAATGGCGAAGGCCAACAAAGTAAATTTTATTTTAATTATACATACATACCGTAATATATAATTGCAGTTTTACAGCAGTACATGTCAATGAACTGACGAAGAAAGAAAATATTTTTTGACGCCAAAAAAAAATTAAACAGATGCGTTAATTAGTTTTATAAATTAAAATTAATAAAAAGTTAAAATGTCTTTAGATCTTAAAAATTGTTTCATTAGAAGTCACTTTAGAAAATCACAAAAATTTAATATGAATTCGTTCGAAAATAAATGAAATCGATGAACATTTGATTACAAAAAACGATGTCAATGCAGTGTGTATTTGTGGAATTTTAATGCTTAAAATATAAGATACTGTTCAGACGTAGTGACACAAACAATAAGGGTATTCATGATGAGGTGTAAAAGTGTATAGTAAGTGTAGATCCACAATGATCTATACAACGATTTCGTGATGAAGAATTATGACAGCGGTTTGTTCACATATATTATAATTACAGAATTTACATAATTTATAATTATGAGAATAAGTGGCAAACAACTTTATTGTTTTCACTTGTAACTACATTCATAAAATAAATTGAATCCAAATTTTGTTTCAATATAAATTTTTTATTTAAAAAATTATCTCTGTCTTTATTTTATCTCAGTCATTTGTTGTCTGTCTTTATCTCAGTCTCATCAATTTGTTTATTTAAAAAATTACCTCTGTCTTTATCTCAGCCAATTTTAAAATATATGTATTGACTTTACAAATGTCAAATTTAAAACGTACAATAGGTTTTGTAAAAATATACAAGTCTTGTAAAATATTTTTTTATATAAAAATTTTACAACGACCATATACACCTACATACACTTCTACACCTAGTACAAGATTACACCTTCAATCTACACCTAATCGTAAATACCATTAATATTTATTAACGAATTTAAGCACAAGTATTAATTGAAAAGCAAAGACTAATGTTTTTCTTATATTTTAAATATTTATTTTTAAAAATATCGCTCTTCGGACCCTAAAGTGTTGTGTTCTGTATTAATCAAAATAAATGAATGATAAAAATACAAAATTCAAAAACTACTCTTATTTTTAACATGATGAAAAAAAAATAATTTTAAATGAATTAAAAACAGACAAGTGTACCAATTCACATTATTTGTTTTTAAAAGTGTTAATGGTGATCGCCTTGCGCTTTCTATTATACTATCGCTCAGAATGAGTTTTATAGTTTTATTAATTGTTTCGATAATTTCTAGTAATCAAAAAAGAGTTATCTAGTTGATATTATATGAATATCTAAGCTTTTCTACGTTGATCCCGCAATATGTTCTGCTACTGTAGTTTTGAAATTCTAGATAATAAATTTTCGACTCATCACTCATTCTGTACATTTTGTTCAAATTAAATTGAAATTTGTGCCAATTTTTACTTTTCAATTTTATTAGAAACACACAAAATATAATAAGCGTCATTATCCTGTAACTCTGTAATTCGTGGGGCATAGGGTGGGATAATAAACATATTGTATTATTATTATATTGTATAATTTTAGTTAAATTATAGCAATCCAATAACTTGCAAAAACAAATCGCATATTAAATTATGGTAGATGCATGGTAAATATGTTATTTCCGTAAAATATTTAACATACATATATATTTTATTTTCTAATGCCTTATAATAGATAGATACTATAATAGAAAACTATCCCGTCTTACATTCAAATTGTGTAGGGTTTGTAGAAAAATTCAAGCATCAGTTCAAATCTCCTCATGGTATACAAAACTCATCTCTACAACTGGACGATAGGTGGTGTAAGGGATACTAAAATAAAAATTAAACTAATCCCCAGTAACCACAAACTGTCATGATAAGTGTTTGTCAACATATTGTCAGAAAAATGTGGGCACATTTTGTCGTCAAAATTATGAATGACAATTTGCTGACAAAATTTGTTAAAAAATTGTGGTTGTAATTCTATCAACAATTTTTCCACAAAATGATGACAAATATTTATTATGACAATTTTTGATCAACAATATGTGACAATTGGTTTGTGACAGGGTTTGTAAGTCTTTTTATTTATTTTAATATTTTTTAGTATTCTTTTAATCAGTCTATATTCAACAAGTTTTAGAATCGGTGTTGTTTTGACATTTTATATTTTGAAAAACACAACAAAGTTTATTTAAAAATATGTATGAATTTCGTAATTAAAAAAAATTGAAATAGAACTGGTTTTTTAATTGTTGTTATAGAATAATGTTATAGATAGAAATATATTTTATTCTATATACAAATTATTTTTATTATCAAAAATCCTTCTAAATTACTGAAAAAACTGTCCACAAATTGATGACATTAATCATTCACAAATTGTTGGCAAAATAACCCACAAAATAATGATTAATTATTCACAAGTTGTCGACAACTAAACCCACAAAATGATGACAAATTATTCACAAAATGGTCGACAAAATAAACCTACAAAATGTTGACAAAAATGTTGACAAAATTGTCATCTACACTGTGACAAATGGGGTCAACCCTACCGAAAACAAAAATGTCACAAAATTTTGTCGATAACTCACCAAAATTATGTTGACCAAACCTTATTGTGACATTTGGCTGCTCGGGATCAACCCATCATTATAGTCCTGTAACCTCATCCGTGGCAGATATGGCGGAAAACTAATCCATTGCTTTTTTTTCTTTATTACATTTTTTTTTTACAATACAAATTTTACCTTATAATATAGTTGTTGCTTATAATCATTGATATATTTAGATATTAGCCGAAGCTGAATGGTCGTATTGTATTACAATTTTATAGTTCAATTAACAATACTAGTGTTTTTTTCAATTATCGTTAAATTATATTATTATAATTTTATTATTAGCTTTGTGAAAAATACGAACCAGAAACTTAAGCACAGTCTCGGAATCATTGTCAGGATATTGTATTTGAACTACATGTCTAAGCTTTTTTGTAAACGTAGTAAAAAGAATAAATAAAATAATTGATAGAAAAATGTATATACTATCTAAGTTGGTATATTCTTATCAGCATTTCACCTACTGGTATAATGCAGTACAGTTATGTCATCTGACTATTAATCCAAAAATCGTATCGGGTTCGAATCCTGCTTAGGGCATTAATGTTTATTTTTTTTTTTATTTCATTATTCCTAAAATATGTATTAAAAAACACTGCGCAGTGCGTTACAACAAACTGAATCACCATGTAACAAACATATAGGATTACATCAACAGACAAATCAATTCCATCTTGAATTTAATTAACTAATTGATCTTGTAACCCGGCACGATCAATAGTGATGTACTTCCTCTCAATTGATTCATCCTAGTATAAACTGAATATTTTAAAAATCTCATAACATATATCAGGATTTAGAGTACACATTGTTAGATCTTTACCGAGGTCAAACATTAATAATTTATGAAACCAAAACAAAATTTATGAATTGAAGAAATGTTTGTACACGAATAAACAGAATAGAAGTAAAAAAATGAATCGTAAATAAGAACAAAGTTCAAACGAAGTTTTTTAATTAAAAAAAAAAAAGTTAATGAAAACAATTACAATGATTCAAAATGTACATTTTTATTAAATAACAATACTCGTATAATATACGACTGAACTTTTTAATTTCTTATTTTTTTATTTTAATTAATTAAATAATCAATTAATAACGTAAAAAAAAACGTATATTTGTTGTTTTTTTTTCTTTTTTGGATATTCATAATTTTCTGAATTATATTAATAATTACAAGTACACACTTGAGTAAATACATTTCAATATCGTATAATGTATAACTATGTAATTATAACTGTAGTTTTATTCCACAACATATTATATGTATATATTATGTAGGGGCAAAAATTTTTTAATTTCTCAATTAATAAATAATTATTATTATTATTATTATTATTATTATAAATTTTATTATTATTATTATTATTATAAATTTAAGTATTATTATTACTATTATTATTATTATTATTATAAATTTTATTATTATTATTATTATTATACACATTAGTAATATACAAGCACGGGAATTTACTGCCAGGGCTATCGACTTTTAATAAATTATAAACAAGATGGTCGTTTGCCTATCAAGAAGTAATATAAATAATTTAATATCTCTTTCTCTCTTCAAAATATTGGATTGTTTGTAACCATTAATATTTTAGATATATTAAATATTATTATTCATATTTTAGATAATTTATACATATTTAAAAATAATTTTGACATTATTAGAGTGGCTATATCTATTAATAGGTATATAGTTTAATAATCTTAATTTATCTTAATACAAGTTTATTAATCTTTGATCTATTTAAATTAATTAGCAGTTCAAATACAATATCATTATTGCTATAGAATCTTTAAAATGCACAAAAAATCAAGTCTAAAGTCCTTTAACCATCAGATTGTGGTTAAAGAAATAAATTTATTTGAAAGGGTTTAGAATTTTTTTTGTATTTCATCCGTCGCTGTTACTAACAGAAATTCAAAATTTTTAAAACTTATCCTTTTTAATTTTTTTTTTTTTTTTTTTTTTATGATTTATGTTAATTTTTTTTTACATTTCTTTTGCTTTTCATACAATTTTGTGCTGGTATAATGATGAAACCACAATTTTCTGTATTGTTCTTAATTTCCACACGACTCCCTACAATTTCTTGTGACCCTCTTCAATTCTATATGAATGTCTACAAAATACTAATAGTTTCAATTACACTTTGTTAATATTTTTTAGATGAATTTTCTTTTAATTGCCATTCAAGGCAAATTAACCAATTAAATTTTATTGAATCAATTTCTAAATTAAATTAATTTCAATCTTACTATTTTTGGAAAACAGAACATTTTAAAAATGTTATTATTCTAAATATTTATTCCATTCCTATATTTATTTCAAACAAATATAATTTTTATGTTATATTCATAATTACAAATATTCGAAAAAATAAAATAAAAAATGAATTATGCATGTATATATGTACATATATATATATATATATATATGGAAATTAAAAATTATGATAATTTTCTTTAAATAGATTTTCTATTATTAAATCGTATTTATTTACTTTTTTAATTTAAAAATAGCCTAGAAAATAACACCAACAAAAAAAAAAACCAATAATTAAAATACAGATGTATCAATAGAAATTTAAGCTGTTAAAATAAAAAAAAAAAAAAAAATATTGTAAGATATAAAAATGCGAATGACATTGAACTTACCTATTCGCTATATTAATTTAATTCCCCCCATTTTAAATATTACATTTTACCTATACACTTACTTTTTAGCTTAATCAATTATGACAGATGAAAATACTATTTATAACAAAGTTAACTGCACTCTTATAGAATCGATTATGACATGTAAGATTTTTTTCATTGTTTTTTTTCTTTTTTAGTTTTTCATTGTATTCAAAGCATGCAGTTAATTATCTGTCAAAAATTAAGAAAATAATTTACGGGTATTAACTTGCAAATCTATAAATGAATTTTTGGTTTTGGTAGCGCAAAATATAAACAATAAATAAAGTTTATTTTTTTATTGTTTTTATACGTTTTCTGTTATTAAAATAATACTTTAGTTTACAAAACAAAAATGTATTAATAGGTACATATATAATGTATTTAGAAAATAAAAAAAAAATATAAATAGTTTAACTGGAGTGGAAATTTTTTTATTTAGTAAATAAATATCAATATTATTAGTATAGTTGCACCTACGATAAAAATTTGTAGGTACATAGTGTGAAAATTTAAAAAAAGAATTATATTATTATAAATTATTGAATAATTACAATTAGTATTTTACTCAATTGCTGGAAAGAACATGTGCTTACTTACTATGTAGAAAAATAAACATGTGCTGTGATGTGAGTTTATATTGCCGCCATTTTTTTTTTATTACTACTAATATATTTTTTTTTTCTTTATTTCATTTTGTAAATAAATTTATTTAATATATACAAAATAATTGATAGTAAATTTATAAAAGTAAAATGGAATATAAGTTATTAATAAAATTTTATTAAAAAATAAAAATTCACGGGTTGTCGAAATATGCATTTTTCTTTTTTTAATTTTAAATTAAATTTTCGCTTTAATTAATTATACACAAGAATAGATAATATTTATGAATTTATTTTGTTCTGACTCGTATTTATTCCAGGCATTAAACCTGGATGTAATGAGCTGGGTAGCGCAATAGGGAGCGCCTGACTTTTAACCAAAAGGTCCCAGGTTCGATTTCTGAAGCAAAAATAAACAGCTTCATGGGTTTTTCGGCCTGGTTCAGTACCCTTTGTCATTGCGATCAAATAAATGGCAAAAAATAATTAAGATTATAATCTGATAACTTATACTCAAATAAAGTGGAGCTATTTTATTTAAGAAAGCTTAGTTCCTGATAATTGTAGTAGCTTTTCATATTAGTAGCTTTACATGTCTTGTTAGGCCCCAATTAGAATATGCCAGTCAGGTTTGGTCTCCATATTATTAGTTTAATACATGTTCATCATCATCATCATCATTGTCCTGCAACCCCATCCGTGGGGCATAGGGCGGATAATACATGTTCATATGGTGGCTAAATTATAAAGGTCAGGCCACGGAAGATGATGTAGCAGGAATCTTAAGAATCTCTTTTGTATTGCCTCAATTCTTTGTATATAATTATTGAAGCAATCTAAAAGAAATTCATAAGATTCGTACTCAATTCAATTTACATGAATATTGAGGCAATCCAAAAGAAATTCTTAAAATACGTGCTGTATCACTTTCCGTGGTCTGACTTTATAATTTTGCCACCATATGAATATATATTAAACTTAATACACCTTGGCATACCATATAACATCTTCATCACTGAAGTAGTTAAAGGAAATATTAACTCCCCTTATATTTGAAACTTAGCCCAGATTAATATTACTAATCCGCGCTTCTAACCTATTTATCCTTACATGGACCTAACTATGGATAGGTTCGTTATCCATAGAATGGCGATTATTGATAACAAATATAAAACCATATTTCTTCAAATACACCCTCAAAAAGCTCTTATATTTTTTTTAGGTAATTTTGACCATCTCTCTAATTTCAATATTTTTA
Organism: Argyra leucocephala; assembly: GCA_963942445.1. Classification (NCBI taxonomy): domain Eukaryota; kingdom Metazoa; phylum Arthropoda; class Insecta; order Diptera; family Dolichopodidae; genus Argyra; species Argyra leucocephala. The sequence goes on along the minus strand of OZ012680.1, from coordinate 18,045,543 downwards.
TAGTTGCTAATTTTTTCTCAAAATACTAACTTTACCCCAAATTTTTAAGGATTCACTTTTCCCAGAAACTGATGTTTACCGGTTACTTATTTTAACTAAGTTTGTATTTACAAACAATTATAACAAAAATAGGGATCCACCGTCTCCCAACACTGGACTGGACTGTTTAATTTATACCCAAATTCGGAAAAACAAAAACAAAATTTTTCGTACGCTGTTTGTTGCTTTGTTGCTACTATTCATTCATTTTTCGTATACAAGAATAAAAGTCGTAAGAGAAAGACCAAAGGCTTACATTTTGACAATGAGAATATACTCTATTACCATTAATATATTGAATATACCGAAAAGATGTTGCACGAACTAGTTAATTCAGAAAACAAAGACATTACAGTATAAAATAGTGAATATATAAACAACATCAGATACGCAGACGATACGACTCTTTTGTCCGATAATATAGAAAATTTACAACACTTGGTTATATTCCAAATGAATTAATAAGCAAAAGACAAAAATTTTGATCACAAGCCTAAATAGAAAAACACAAATCAAAGTAATAATTCCAATTGAAGGTATTTCGTTAAAGTTAATTGGTTGGCTTAATGGACATTTGAACTGCGAAATTGGAACTGCATTATTGAAACTGCGACATTTGAACAAAGAGATCAAATGCCAACTGGAAATGGCATAAAAAAATTTTATATAACAAAAATGTAATAATAACAATTTTCGATTGTGTTTTTGTAAAATGTACAATAAAAATATAAAATATATATAAGGTAGAAGCATTCGAAATAGAAATCCTAAATGATTGGATCAAATTACGAACGTTGAAATTCTACGAGGAATGAACATAAAAAGAAAACTGCTTTTTAAACTTTAAAACATTTATTTGTTTATTATATTTAGTTTTTCTTTATAATAGCATTCACTAGCCTTAATTTTGCTTTTTTACTAATGCTTTTCGTAACTTTTAATATATTTTTTAGTTCAGTTGTTGGGCAATAGCCAATGTTGCTTTTATTTTCGTCATATTGTATCTATATTTTACTTCGGGTATGTGATAAAATGCAATTAATCGTCCTGAATAAAGGATACACGCTCATTAAGCTCAATTGCGCCATTTAATTTACTCCTAACCAAAGAATATATAATATTTTTTCATATTATAAAATTTGAAAGCAAATTTTAAAGAAAATAATTTAAATTATAAAAATGCAAATATTTTTTTCTGTGCAACCCCCATGCGACCTAGTAATGAAGTCTTTTATGTATACAGATAAAAAACATATTTAAAATTTTATTTGAAACAAAGTTTAATAATAATAAAAAAAAAAGGAAATAATAAATCAATTCAACCCACACACTTAAGCTTTGTTTTATCTCTTTTATAACTTTAACGAACAATTATTTAGGATAATATTTCCGATAATTCCAGAATATTCTGTATATTTTTATTATTTAAAATAAAATATAAAGATGATTTTGTCCTCTTTTCAATACATTGTATACAATTTGTCTAAATAAATTTCTTCAATATTATCTATTATATATATAAAATAAAAACATAAGAATCCTACATAACAAACGTATAAAATTATTATGTATTTTTGTTTAATAATCACAAACACACATACAATAAAAAAAATATTAAATAAAATTTCAAAGCAATTTATGATTGAAAATGGTCCCCAAAGGATATAAAGCTAAAAAATGAAAACTTTTCCAAATCCAAAAGAATTTTCTTTTTCGAAAGAACCCTTATTGCATATAATTTACGTCAATAAATTTTATAAAAATACATTTTTTACTACATAAATCTATGTATAGCTATATGTAATGCATAGTTCTACTGCAATTTATATATTATTTGAATTTGCATTTATAAATGTTCATATTTTAATATACATTTTTTATAATTTCTTTTTTTATTTGTTGTTATATAATAAAAATAACAGTATATATTTTGTTATAGTATAGTAATATAACTTACTGTAGAAGCTTACAAAAATGTTCAATATAAATATTGTATAAATTTATATAAGTTAACCCAGAAACATAGTTTCAAGAATTGAAAAGGATAAAACAGATTTGAGAGGATACTAAAATGTTGCTTCTGGATGAAAAAAAAGTAATAAATCATAAAAAAAATATCCTATGCAAATTTAACCTAAAAATCTTGTAATATTAGGAACAATTGGCATTTAAAATATCATGTATATATATATACTCTGTGAAGATAAGTCCAATGAGAACGAGACAATGTGATATTTTTTTTAAAATACTTATTTTTAACAAATAAAAAAAATTAGCAATATTTATATTTATATAATTCAGTAGAAAGCTCAAAATGTTTGCAGTAACGGTATTATGTATAAAGGTATTATTCAGCACGCATTTACCCTATTTTATAGATATCTCGTAAGTATTAACTGCTCTGAACAACTTAAAATATCAATGTTCCCTCGCAAACAGCTCCGTTGAAGAAGAAGAAAAAATTAAAGTTTTCATTGATACACAGTGTTTCCTATAGGTGGTTCACAATTGGTTATGGAAATTCATTTTTTTTTTCAGTAGTCAAATTTTCCCTAATCATGTTGGACCATATTTTAACAAGCGATTTCCTAAAATGAAATAATCAACTCAAAGAATCTAATCTTCGAAAAGAAAAAAATAAAATAATCTTCAAATATTCAATAAGAATATAAACGGCTTCGTTCAAAATATCCTTACTGACATTATGGAAACGATTTATGACCCAATGTTTAACAATATATATATATATATATATATAAATAAATATAAAAAAGGGGAAAACTAAACTTAAGCTGAATTTTTAAATTAACTCTATTCAACTGCACTATTATTTAAAATATAATAAAATCAGCTTAGTTTGATTTTGAAAATTTTTATTGCATGGAAAAGTATCCAACCTTTCACGATGAAATATAAATTACAAGAGAAAGAATATTGGTAAATCTTATACTAAATATCTGTTCCATTTCCATTTAAGGACATTCAGAACGTAGTGACAATAATTTTTTCTCAATAACGTCAAATTTTTCAAGTGATACTTCCAAATTGGCTTGTCTTTACCTTTTTTGCTTCAACGGGAATCGAACCTGATATCTTTCGGTCCAAAGGCAGGCACTCTACATATTGCCCCACCCAGTATGTAAGATAGAAGCTGTAATTGGTCTGTCCAACCGTTACCGATACTTCTACCATCAAATACTATGTTTTACATTTTTTCCGAGACAATATGCATAAAATATGTCAAACAATACTGGTTATTTTTCTTTTCTCCAGAAGTCAGTATTTCACATTTAGTTCGGTTAAAATTTAAATACTCGTATACGATGTTGGGTCCACGAAACTCTCATTATTCTCTTACACACTAATAGCTTGAAGCTTTCTATTTTTCTTGTATCTACATTTTTTATTTTACTGGTCATGTTCTGTAGCATAAGCTTGGCATTCACAAGCCTTAATTTCGTTGCAAAAGATCATTCACTAACCTTAATTTTACATTTTCACCAATACTTTTTCTACCTTTCAATATATTTTTTAGTTCAGCTGTTTGTACTTTTACAATCGACAATATTGTTTTTATTTCGTCGGTGCAGTTTCATTTGTCCGTTATAATTAATCCATATGGTAATTACAATTTTTTTTACTATTTCGTCAGCAATGAACTGAATGTTCTGTTGAATAACATTCAGTCTTTCAATTATCGTTACTTTTATTTTATTTGATGGTAATTTAAAGATTTATGTTTTTCGATAATTATTTATTTTTGAAAAAAATAAAAGACTCTTGTTAATTTCACAAATTTATTTTATTCCGACACATGTTTCGACCTTTCGGTCATAATTATGGATCATAAATGGGATGACGTCACACAAAAACTATTTATAAAATTTCACCAAGAGTGTACAAGTGAAAGCATAAAAGCGATAATAATTTATTAAATCTGCGACTGTTCTTCCCGCTACAAGCTGTAGTTCACATGTTCAACGTATAGCAGATCAACCCCTTTCTCTTCTTCCTCTACGCGACTAATATTAAACTGTTATCTGAGATTATTTATTCTATTATCGCCAACGGTCACAAGTCTCTCGTAGCATATAATATATAGTTGTTATATCTGGTATTTTGTGTTAAATAATTTTATGCTAAAACATTATTTGAACCAGCAATTGATTAGAAGAAATGAAGTAAAAATTTAAATAGAACTCAAACGAAAAAATAAAGTGTGCAGAAATATTCAGGCTATACTTGTTGCTTGCTACTATCAATTTCCAAATATAGAAAAAATTAAAATAATATGTACATTAAAAACTATACCATTTTTTAATTCGTTTTCTGCAATTCACAGAAAATTATATTTTCTTTAATGGAATTTTTTCCTTTGATATGTTGACTCTATAGAAAATTCATTTATAAAAATACATTCAAATGCATATCAGATGAATATTACGGTTTTTCATTGCAACATTTATATTTAAAAAAAGCAATTGCTTTTGAATACAGACTAAACCAAATGAAGAGGAATATTAAAAGGAAAAATATTCAATTTAATTTGAAAGAATATGTGTTTGCATTATTGTTCGATTTAATGAAAATATTCTTACAACTACTATAATTGTTGTTACATTATAATTACCCTCTACATAACTATCAAGTGTAGATTGATTTGTTTGACATCAATTTGTTATTTTTTCAAGCTTTGTTTAAAGAAGAATAAAAACGTTTCTTATTAATCCCCTATATGTATCCTGGTACACACAACATTAAATGCCAATGAAGAAGTTAATGCAGATTATTTAAAATTATTCTTACGGCTGCTTTAGACTGCAAAAGAAATATAGCAAACATTGAATACATAATTTATTTAAAAAATAATAAAATATGAGATCAAAATTCTATAACGGAGTAGAACGAAAATCAATACAATGTTAGTAAAACCAGCAAAATTGCAAACCTAAAAGTACAAAATGTTAGAACAAACCAAACCTTTGCTGAGAAATATTGACAACAAATAAAACCAATTTTAAGTATGCAATTGGGTAAAATCCGCTCGAATTTGCCAACAACGAAGTTATTGTTAAATCAAATCCAAGACCGACATGATTTGTACCTATGAACAAATTATCAAGTCAATAAGTCCATCTATTGTTTATGCTCTTATTTTCTTCTATTTTCATATGTCTTTGCTCACATCCTACCCAGACAAGGGCTCCAAATTTGGGCTGTACAGTTTGATAATTCCAAATTTATGTACAGTTGAAATAATAACATTAAATTAAATTAAGCCATAGGCCTTTGGAAATGTTAATAATTCGAATAGCATAACAAAGTTCAAATGGTTTCTTGAAGAAAATGTACAAATCAATCTACATTGTAAGTTAACTTCGATATAATTATAACTTAAAACGAATCTGCCTTCTTTTAAGCTTCTTCTACTGTAATAATATTGTATTGTGTCAGCACTGCGAATATTATAAAATGAATAAGTGAAAAAATCGATTCTAAAAATTGTTTCAGATTAATGAAATCGAAATAAAAACCTGGATAAAGACAATACAAAAATTAGAATTAAATTCTTACAGATCGATTATGAAAGAAAAATTAAATTCTAGTATGATGAAGAGATCATAGGTGCATTGGTTAATCGATCGCATATCAAAAAAATCAACATTCAACAAAGTTTGGAATCAAAGGTTGAAATCAGTCTGTTCATACAGAATTCAGTCATAAAATTGTGGTAAGCAACTCCATATTCAGAGTATACAAACGTTTTAAAAATAAAAATATTGTGATATACCTATAGTTAGTGTTTCTTAGTATGTACATTCAGGCACAAAATCAAATCGATTCTCCCACCTACGCTATTGTAACTGATTTGCTCCAAACCATCTTCAATCCACTCCAGAGCTTTGCAGAGCACTCTAGTAGCCTTTTCATAAAAAATTTTAAGCTACATTTATCGTTGCATCAACCAAAAGAGACATCATGGCCAGTTTCCCTCAGCCATGATGATTTGGTCACAATAGCTATTTGTAGTTTAAAAACCAGAGTTGAGTTTAACACTTTAAAAACTTCAGAAAAATTTCCATTTTTAATCCTACTTTTTTGTTTCAACAAGATAAATATCAGCGGTTTGAAAGCATATAAACACATTAGGTATGTACTTAAATCGAAAAATCATATGGAATGATTATATATCCAATGTTGCAGAAAACGCAGCTAAATATTTAGGTTTTCTTAGTTTCTGCAAGGCTTATTTCTCTTCCTGTGACATCTTTAAAACCTACAAAGCTTTTATACAATCCAAAATGTAGTACAATTCTCACATATAGGCTGACGCTTCTAGTAATGCGTTAAAACATTTGGATAAAGTTTAGAAACAGGCTTTCAATGTCAAATTCATCTTAACAATAACGCAAATGTCACTGCTCATCTTGCTCCTCTTGGACATCGTCATATAGTCTTTCCCTTTTTTTATAGATATCTCATAAGCATGGACACATATTCACACTTCAGCGCTTCCCCAGTAAAACACGAAGAACATTATGTGTACATCCCAACACCGTAGAAATCCCGAGATGGCAAGAGATAAGTTATGGAAATTCGTTTATAACCTCAACATCGCGAAAGTGGAACCAAATTCCATTTTATGTGTTCCCCAAACATTATAAATTCTATATTTATGACCTACATACATTTAAGACGAACATTAACACTTCCCTTCGTAATTGTTCTCCTTCCCTTCTACTTCCCTCCTTTCCTAATCTTCCTTTCCCATCCATAAAAATTGTACTAATCGGTTCAAAAAGTCCCTCCTAGCTTTGGCTTTCACTATGTATAAAAAAAAATAAATAATTTTTAGTATTCTTATTAAAGTAAGACAAACTGTATTGAATAGTAAAAACTATGTTGCAAAGAAAAGAAAAACAGAAAGAACAAATAAAAATTACACGTTTCCGTATAGTCAATGATAAGAAGTGTATTTCCTGATTTTATTTTCTTCACAATTATTTCAACATTTCTTTTTCGCATAGTATTGATACAAAATAAAAAAAAAAAAACTATAATTAAATTAATAAATTAAATTAGAAAAAAAAAATGTTATTTTGTACCGCTATTATTTTTTTAACAGTGAAACCTTGAAATAAATACAGTATGATCCTGATTTAATATTACACGTGTTTATTAAATTTTTTTTTTTTGTTAGTTACTAATAAATAAAACTAGGATTTAATCCTTTTTCAAAGGTTGAGGTTAACAGAAATACATAATAATAATTATGATTGTAGGGAAATAAATTTTTAAATAAAGAAATACATTTTTCGTAATACATAATTTTAATTTTGAAATTCCCCATTTATTCATTTTATGATTAATGTAAATATTTTTCCTTGAAATTTAATTTATCTGAATGAATCCTTGAAATTGAATTCTGATTTTATTAGTTATGTAGAAAATTATTTAATTTAGCAAACACAGTTTTATTTTTTTTTTTTATTAAAAATAATTTTGTCTCGTGCTCGTGCCTGTTGGCAAAACGATTCAATGGATGCATTATTAAATCGAAAATAATCGAATATTATAAGTAAATAATAATTTTGACATAATTTTTATTTTTTTTTATATGCAGCTAGTATTGAGATGAAAATATTTTTCATTGCTTTTAAATAGAAAAATATTTCATTGAAATGAAATTCGTGACATGAAATGTGTTTGAATTGTGTTTAAATTGAAATTAAATTGTAAAACAAATTAATGTTTGTCTCCTCTAAATGAAACAAAAAAAAAAAAAAAAAAATTAGTTTGGATTTTTTTCTAAATTAGAAAAAACACGTTTGGCACAAAACAAAATAAATCATCTTCATCGTTTTGGTGATAAATTATTTTTTTTACTGCAATTTATAAACAGAACATTCTTAGCCAATCCCCCAATTTTTTTCTGAAAATTTCTATGTCTTTTACATATTTACTGATCCGTAGTAATTAACGAAACAAAAAATTCTACACTAGATCTGGAACACAAAGTGTTGCATATAAAGCTATTCTGAAACCAATCTGGTCATATGGGTGTAAGTTATGGAGAATTGCTTCAAATAGAAACATTAAGGTGCCTATTATGTATTTCGATCGAAATTAATCGAATCGTTATCGTTAAAGTTATTCGATTGTGATCGTTAGTGTCATTATGTATTTCGATGAAAATTTGATCGAAAGTGTTTAAAAATGCTGCCATTGTAAAATTCAAATCTACGATGAAAATGACATATGTTTCATTCTTTAACTGTCAAATTCAAATTATTATACAAAAAAAAAAAAACAAAACAAGAATGTTATATTTAAAATTTTTAAGTTGAAAATAAGTTGAAGTGTTTAAATAAAATATAATTATAAAATTATAAGTTTTTATAAATAAAATGATTTGAGCAGAGTTAAATTTTTCAATTTCTGATAGTGCTGAAAAACGCTATCAAATTGCAGAATTAAAAAACAAGCGAACATATATTCGGGATTATTCTAATCCACTAGATTTGGAAGATTAAATACGTATGTTATTTAAACATAAATTTGATGAGTTATTATCTACATTATTAAAACTATTAAATTAAGACAAAAATTGAAATAGCCAATAAGTAATACGTCGATTCCAAATATAATTAAATTGGTTAGTGTATTAAGATTCTGTGCGGTTTGTACCAAGCAAATGATTTTCAACGTAGGAAATGATTTCCATGTCGGACTAGCACAGCTAATTTTTTTTTGTTCATAAAGAAGTTTTATATGTATTTGCAAACATTATTTTTATGATTAAAGCAGAATTACTGAAATAATTGGAGCAGTAGATGGAAAGCTTATTCAAATTAAATCACCGAAGCAAAACGTACAACATTTATGTTATAGTAGAAAGGGATTTTTTAGCTTTAATGCAATTCTGATAAGTTTATACTTTATTGTAATTAGTTTACATTATTATAACAGTTTTTGTTTTTAGATATGGGATCATAATCAGGTAATTGGTTTTGTGAGTGCAAGATATCCTGGTACCTCTTTGGAAAATTTATAATTGTGTCTCATTATTTACACTATAACTTTTCATATTGCAGTCTATTTGTAACAGGCCTTTCATTCCTATTCAAATTTATTTCAATAAAAAAATATTATGTAGAATAAAGTAAAATACCTACTTTCATTTCAACTTTTAAACTTATTTTTGTTTCATAAAATATCATAAATATAAAACAAAACACCAAGTGTCCAATATTAATAAAATATATTTGTATCTCTTTTATTCTATCCTTTCAATTCAAAATTGAAATAATTTGTACAAAATCTCTCTTTCGATGTCTCTTTCGTGGTCAAATTTTACATCGATAAACTTTATCGATTTCGTGGACAATTTCTGAACGATATCGTAATACATAATGGCAATTTTACATTTTGACATTTCGTTCGATCAAATCGTAATCGTTATCGAAATACATAATAGGCACCTAAAACAATTTATTTATTTATTTTATTTTTATTTATTATTTTTCATTCCATATTTTTCGCTTAACAATAAAAATAAATTACATTAAATTTAAAAATTACATACTTAAGAGAAAAATATAGGAAGACTCTTTATTTAATTTAAAAAATAGAATCGAATCACCTTGTTATTTTTTTAAAAGTTAATTTCGCTTACAAATAAAATACTATTTTCTATTATGTGAGGTAATTACAAATATATACTACATTAAAAAAAAAAATAATTTAAATTTATATTACAAAAACAAAATAATTTTTTTAATAATAAACAATTTTTTTAATATTAAAAATAGGTAAAAAATTTAAAAAAAAAATCTGGTGTCAAACTTACCAGAGTACGCCTAGGGTATATACACTTCCTACACATAAACACTTATTTAACAGATCCAACCCTCCGACATGTATTCACTATGCAGAACTCTCCTAACCATAAAACACATCCTAACAAAATGCCCTTCAAATAACACAATTACATCTCAATTCACTTTCACTCCACTACAAGCTCTACAATTCCATACCAATACACACTTAACACTTATAAAAAACCTCCTACTACATTACAATATGTGGGATGAAATATAGCGTATCTATACCATTTTAGATAATAAACTAATATCATAATGAAATTACTAATATTACTTGGTAGGAATAGTTCCTATCAACCTTTTACTCTTTTTTATAATATTGTTTATCTACTGTTTGCTAAAATTATCTTTATTCTAGCCAATGGTAGGTAATATATATATACAATTCTTTTTACTTCTTTTACAAATTTACACTTTGTTTACCTACTACTATTTGCTAAAATTATTTTTTATTATTCTAGCCAATGGTAGGTATATATATACTTTTACATGATTTTACTTGTTACATTATTTAAGATTTTACACTTGAATATACTTTATTTTTTATAAATTTACATTTATCTTTGTTTTTAATATATTAAATTGTCAATTGATAATTTGTTAATTTATTAAAATTTTAAATTCTAAATTTTAATTTTAAATAATTGTTAATTTGCTGAATTGTTAATTCTTTCATTTGAATCATTTACATTATTCCTTAGATAATACTTTACCTTTACTTTACCTTTATATTCTAAAGTTTTTACTTCACCTTTATATTCTAAAGTCCCACATCCCGAAAGGGAAAAGGGTCTATAGTTGGCCTGTAGATTTATCTGTAGGTCCACTGTTAAATAAATAAATTTAAAAATTAAAAAAATGAGAGAGAAAAAAAACATCTTGATCTGAGCTTGGTAAATAATGCAGGCTCAGCATCAGGAAATTAAGAAGACAGGAGCAAAGTATATATGTATGTATGTATAAATAAATAAAGTATTATAATAGGAATTGAGAACTTTAACTATGTACATCAAAAAGGGATACAACGCTAGAATATTCTAAACATAATAACCATGATTTTACTTTTTTACAAAAAATATTTAGTAATCTGAGTTTTCTTATGTTAAGCGGCAATTTATTAAACAAACGACATGAAAATATAAAATAAAAATTACGCAAAGAAGTAGTTCTAATCTGTGGTACAAGGCACATTGTATTGTTGTTATTGCGTATATTGTATTGGTCTAGATTTCTAAAACTTAAATAACCGGATCTAATAAAAAATAGTTTCGAGAACTTTGTAACCATACAACTGCCTTAGCGGAAGGATATTTAAATCGATAAATAGTGGAAGACTGCTTTCAAATCTAATTTTGCTACATAAATAGTGAAGTATGTGTTTCTGAACAGTAAGTATAGGGTGTAATTTATTGTACTACTACCCCAACAATTTAAACCGTATTGAATTTTGGATTGAAATAGGCCATAGTATATTGTTTTAACAGTTTGTACAGAACATAGTTTTTTCAATTCATAAATTACTCTCAGAGTAGACCTACAATAGTTTCCTACATTTACACAGTGATCACTCCAGTTAAGCTGGAAGTCTAAGTTAGCCCATAAGTATTTAAAATTATAGACTTCTTCAATATTAAAACATTTAGAACTACATTTTTCCAAAAACCACAACGTTTTTTTATCATTGACAAACAAACAAGATTTATCGAAAATTTTAACAGCTTTGCACTCAGGAGAGTGATATATAAGGTTTACTTGATGCAGACTTTTCTTTTTAAAACATGACCTTTGTTTTGTCACCAATAATAAGCTCATGCTGGTTAAACCATTTCCTAAGCATGTCTAGATCATAGGTAGGTAGGTAGGTAGAAGTGGCCATTCCAGTTACTTCTGAAAAACCAATTAGCACTTAATTGGGCCTTTTTGATACCACGACTCGAGTGACCTATTTCATGTTGTCAGTTGTTATAGGTGGGCGTTCTCTTAAGTTCACTCTCCCCAGGGACTCAGTACTAGAGCCACCCTGTGAGATTAAGAAGGTTGATCAGATCTCCTATTTTGCTTTCCGCAATAAAACCTATATTGCTGGGGAAAGATTCACCTAAAGTCTGGAGTCTGACTCTAGCTAATGCTGGACATCTGCAAAGGAAGTGTTGAAGAGTTTCTGCCTCATCCTCATCCTTGCAACTGCGACAGTGGGGATTGAAAGGAATACCTAACTTGGCAACGTGGCTTCCTATTGGCCAGTGACCCGTACTGATGGCTACTACTCTTGCTATATCTGTGCGGGATCTGGTTAAGAGTTGTTTGGTTTTATTAATATTATACGCGGGCCACGTTTTCCTCGAGGTCGCACAGGTATTTAGTCTATGCCACCTTTCAGTCGATCTGGCCCGAAAGAATGAATGGATGCGCTCCTTGACGACTCTCATTGGACAGTGAATGTCTTCCTCAAGGGACCTGTCGAGATTGGAACCTTGCCTTGCCAGTTCATCGGCTCTCTCATTTCCATCTATGTTACTGTGACCAGGAACCCATAGTAGAGAGATCGAAAACCGGTTATCTAAGGTCTAGATCATAATTAAGATCAGAAATAAGATCTAAAAAGCTATCAGTACCATAAGCAATACCAATATCATCGTCAAAAGCTGTAGGTTGCCCCTTAATGGATGCAATCAAAAATTCTACGTATCATAACCCAAGCCCCTTGGTACCTTAGAAATATTAATCTACATAAAGATTTCAATATACTAATGGTTACAGAAGAACTGGAGAAAAATGTAAAAACAGATATGCAACCAAACTCATTCAACATACTAACGCTTTGGCTAGAGATCTACAAAACATTCCAATAACCAGCAGGTTAAAAAAAATCACTAGCAGTCATGTAAGGTAGCAAATTGGAATGAACGAGCAAATATTAAATGTCAAATCAATGGACTAGCACTAGACCATCCAACTTTAGATTTTTTTTTTAATATAATTCCAAGTCTATGGGATACACCCTAATTGCTTTTATACCGAAATTTGGAATACACAATCACATACAATAGATTTTCTAAAGAATTTTTATGGTTATATCTACTAATTTAAATGTGGAAAACTACATAATTCTATTGTAGAGTACTACGCCTTAATAATAGCATAGTTCCATTTTATTTTTAATGATAACCAAAACTCTCACCTATATATAATTTATTTTATCCCAATGATAAAGGGTACTGGACCAGGTCGAAAATCCAGAAAGCATTATTTTGCCTTCATCGGGAATCGAACCTGTAACCTTTCGGTTGAAAGACAGGTGCTCTACCTACTGCACCACCCAGCGTGTGTAAATTATAAACTATAAAATAATAAACCATAAACGTCAGTCACTTTTATTATAAATTATTGTCATTTTTGTTTACAAAGATTCAATAAAATCATAGTCAAAAAGAGACGAAAAAAAGTAATTAACGGTTTCAGCGTAAATGCTTACAAATAATATTTATAATTTTCAACTCTTATAATAGTTAACTGGATAGTAAAATATTATGGCTGAAGATTAATTACTTGTAAAAAACCGAATTATTTCCTAAAATTACTTCTTCTTCTTATATTTTTAATCCACTACTGTATGGTAACCGATCACTCAATGCATCACTGTAAGCTTGCTATGATGTTGTCATACTCTACATCCTTCGCTGTGAATCAATACTTCTACGATTCTGATACCTGTCCAATTTTGAAAGTTTCAAAGCCATGATATTTTGTTTTCTTCAGATATTCCTCTTGCCTTTAATATTGCTTCAAATTATTATTGTACAATCAGTTGAAGTGCTTCGTATTTCGGGCTTCATATCATGTGATCAAAGTAGTTTAGTTTTCTATATTTGAAATTTAGAAGTAGTTTTTTGTTTAATTTCAATCTTCTAAGTACTTCTAGGCTCGTGACTCTGTCGATGTAAAAAAATTTCAGCATTCTACAATAACACCACATTTCGAAAGTTACTAATTCAATAAGGTTCAGTGCAGGAACTTTCAACATCTATGTTTCTAGTTGTTCGTATAAGAGCTCAGACCAGATATAACATTTTAAGTACCATAAACTAAATTTGATATTTATTTCTCGGTAAAATTACTTCAAAAAAATAATATTCCTACCCGAGAATATTATATGAGCAAGTTAATCAGTTTTTGAACTATAATTGCAAGGAAGTTGAGATCAAAAAATTCGCAACATTTTTATAATATTTGTGGTTCTATTAACTTAATGAATTGTGAAATATTCTGTTCTAAATTCAAAAATTACATTATGATTACTATTTGTTCACATCTCTCTTCGGGATAGCAGAAAAATCCAATTTAATGGTGTCGCAAGCACAACTGAAAACTCCCTAATAAAAAAATGGGTAAGCAACATTAAATAAAAAGTAGCAAACGGTAGACTATTTTATTACTTTGTGAAAATAATAAGTGTATTTAGTAGATTTAGTACAGAATCGGGCAGAACTGTTTTGGACAATGACAATTGAGTGTCAAACATTTTGAGATTAATTAGAACAGAAAAATCTATTTAAACTTTTCTTTATCTTTTTTTAACTTTTTTGTTATAATTTTTCTTTGCTTTCATTACTCTCAAATGTCTTTGTTTAACTGTCAAAGTTTAAAGAAAACACAACTATACAAAAAATTGTCCAAAATTGTTCTAAAAAAAACTCAAGATCCATTTAGAACTATTTTGGACAATCTACTGAACATCTATCAGAACATTTTTGGACCCGAACGCAAAAAAAAACTGTTCTTTTTTACTCTAGAGCGTGCTAGAACAATTTACTGAACAAACCAAATGATTATAAAAAACTGATGAACAGTTTTTAGAACCACAATATCTTAAGGTATGTTAAAACTTTGTGCCTCCAAAGAGAGTAAAAAGAATTAGACGTTGCAATTATTAGACTTCAGAAAATGATGAAATTTATCTGTTTTTGTTTTTTGGACAACAGATAATTTTCAATAAATTTACCATTTTTTTTAAGCTAGATTTTCATCTCTTTTCTCTTAAAATACACAGCTGTCAGATTTTGAACAATTTAAATGGTTTTTGAGTACCAGGTAGGTACAAATAAATAAAAATATACAATTAGCATTTTCTGTGGATAAAAATCCCAAGTAATGGTTAACATATTAAAAAAAAAAAAAATTAAATTAAATTACATCCGAACCTGTCAAATTAGCTTTGATTGTTAAATTTTGATGTTTGCACGTTTATTTGCAAATTTGTCGATTTTAATCAAGAAAATTCTGCCGATTTCAGTCTGTAGACGAAAAAAAAAATTAAAAATATGTTTTACTCTTGGAAAAACATAATTTCATGAATTCATTCATCATAACAAGATAATAAAAATTATATTTTTTTCAAACAAAAAAAAAAAAATAAATAAATAAAATGTTGTATTTATTCACTTACTTATCACTGTGTTAGAATTGCAACGCAAAATTATGATTGGAATAAAATTAAAAAGTTAGATGTATTCAATTTTATACGTAGCAGTTTTAAGTTCTTAATTATGACTTAAATTATTTGAAATAAATTTTTATAATACCAAATTTTAAGGAAATGTCAAAATAATTTTACAATTGCAATTAAAGAAAAATTTATTAACTAAATTCTAAAGAGATCAGATACATATACGTATACAATTTCATCAAACGTTAATTAAATATTATTTTAAATTTAATAATTTAATTTAATATTTTTTTTTAATTGTTGTTTTCTTTTACATTTGCAATTATAAATAATTTCTTATATTTTTATTATTCAATAATAAAAAGATTAATAATGACAACAACAACAACCACAACAACTTTAGTACAAATTAATAAAATTATAGAAATTCTACTACGCCTTTTAGTTTCATTTCATATTAAAATCGAACAAATACACATAGATGATTGTATAATTAGATTTGAAGGGAAGAGTGAAAGAGAATTAAAAAGAGAGAATTTGTTATTGTTTTTCTAATTCATTTTAAAAATGTAGAATAGCTACTTAATTAATTGTTTACATGGAAAATTTTTACATACTTAATGAAAAATGGAATTTTTCCGCAAAACACTTTTTTATTTGTTTTTCCAGTAGCTGTTTTGTTATTTGAAATTAAAAGTTCATAACATATTCAAATATAATTTCTTATATACAAATTTTTGTTTTTTATTCTATTTTATTAGATTGTAATTCAATTTTACAGTTTATTACATGACATGTACATATTTATGTAATTATAATTAAATTTATATTAATTATATTGTATTGAAATATTGGAAAAAAATTTTAACAGGATATTTGTAAGATAATTAAGTATACTTTAACAATTGATTTTATGGAAACTGAATCATAGAAATTTATTTATGCGTTGATTTTGATTATTCAGTGATACTAAGTCGTAGAAGTGCTCTTAGTCGCTTTATTTGCTGCTTTAGAAACTGATTTAATCAAATAATTAAATTCACATTAACAAGCTCAATAGTATAGTATAGTAGGGCTTTATTTGTAATATTTTAATTTTGTAATTCTGTTTAACTTTAAACTAAGAGATATAGACAATAAATTAGGTCTTTACAGCTAGGAACATTTTAATTTTATTTTATTGAGTATTACTTAATCTAATATTGGTTCAATAATAGTGATAATCAGTTGTTAAATTGATATGTGTCAAAATCTATCTAACACTGGAAATGATTCGATCCCTAAAGTCATCTTTTATTGACAAAGATCAAAATGATGCAACAAATCGAAAAAGGTTGTACTAGATTGAGTAGGTAAATTAAGAAAAATAAAATACATAAAATTGAATAGAGTATACAAGAAGAAAGATAATCACAAAATATAACAGTAGCAGTCTAGCAGAATATACCGGTTTATTCAGACCATGCGTATCAGCTTTTTAAGAAGGGAAGGAACTGTTATTTTAAAATTAAATAAAAAATTTATTAACTAAATCGAGGATGCTCTATCGATTGGTGATATTTTGAACTTCCAGGAAGGAGGGGAAATTGATTTTTTCAGACCAAAAATCGCCGAAATTGGCTGAAATCGAGATTTTCAAATGGGAATGGGTACTTTTTTTTGCAAATTGAGATTCTACGTCAAGAAATAAGTAACTTTTGTAAACTAAAAAAATTTTTTTTTTTTTCTTTTTGTTTAAACTTTGTAGAAACCCAAAACTGAGATAAAAAATATGATAACATGAAAAACAAATTTATTTATAAAACTTATTATCATTAATCAATTTTCGTTTACCAAAGGAAAATATCGACTCCTTCCACTCTTAAAAAGCTGATACGCATGCTCTGGATCACCCGGTATAATACTGAAGGTGTTTAACTACCTTAGAACAGTAATTCGAAATAGCTGTATCTATATGCAATTGTGCATAAATGATATGTGCAATCTACTGTAATGTAAAAAACTGTACAAGACAGACAATTCAAGATAAAAATATGTTTATACAATTATACAACCGGTGGCAAGTGTGTCACACCGTAAGTCGACGACGCAGATGATATGATGACGAGACACGCAGAGCTAATTAGGACACCTGAAACAACTTTCCAAACATGTCGAGCTATCTAACCTGCTCACTAATCAACTTGCAGAAAACAAAAGCTATGATAATAAATAACACCAGAACAGAACATCTAAGGTTGAAAAAAGAACAAATAGAATTTGTAATCAACTTCTGCTACTTGGTAGTATCATAGTGGTGGGGTTCAGAAAGACATAAAAAACAGATTAAAGAAAGCAAAAGCAGCATTTGGAAAATTGCAACCGATATTGAAGAACAGCCAAATATTCATAGCAACTAAATTTAGAATATTCCGGTCTTGTGTAAAGTCAATCATGAGTCTTGTGTAAAATCAATCATGACAAATGCAGTGAAACTTGGTTAACATCAAAAATCAGCAACTAAAAGTTACAAGTCTTTATTAATAAATGTCTAAGGATAATATGCCGAATATTCTGGCAAAATATAATTTGTAAGAACATCTAACCGGAAGAATCCAGACAGAAACAAATCAGAAGGAAATAGAGATGTATACACTCAGAAAGCCGTCAAGTAACATTGCGCAAATGACCTTAGAATGGAACCCACAAGGTACAAAAAGACGCGATCGTCCAAAGTACAACTGGCGAACAACCATAAAACAAGAACTTGAAAAAACAAACATAACGTGCGAACAAGTGAAAGCAGCAGCTAGCAATCGAATACGATGTAAATGTCAAGTAGAAGCACTATGCTCCCAACAGGAGTGAGGAAAAAAAAACAAGTCAGTGAGGTTTAGTCATTGAGGGTAAATGATGAAAACTTATTTCTGAGAGAAAAATATTTCATAAAATCCTTAAAGCAAAAAGAATAGACAAAGGTGAATATGGTAAAAAAGCAACATGAACTAAATTAGCAATGATGCAGAGAAGAGAAAGCTTCGTTCATAAAGGTGCAAATATTAAGATAGGTCTAAGATTTTTTATGTGGTCAGATTTAATGAATCAGAAGCTCAAAAAATATGCTTTATAACCAGCCATACCTGAATGTATAAAACATTGTGCAAAAGGCTAAAACTCACCTCGATTTTTGATTACCACATAATGATGATGGTGACGATGCAATCAGATCAATAAAATCTGGAAATGGTTGATTAGATCTAAACCGCAGTTACTTATTTTATTTTATTATAAATTATTTTATCAATTATTTTACTAATGGATTGTGACTTAATAAAGAATTATTTCTCTTATGAAATTGTATACAATCAAAAGCTAAAATGTTGGTATTATTCAAACATAAACATGTTTAATACTCTAGTGTTGATTCCTTATAAATTTATCTAATTTACATGATCATTTTTAATTAACTGGCTTAAAAAGAA
The DNA here is from genome assembly GCA_963942445.1 of Argyra leucocephala. NCBI lineage: Eukaryota > Metazoa > Arthropoda > Insecta > Diptera > Dolichopodidae > Argyra > Argyra leucocephala. The sequence goes on along the minus strand of OZ012680.1, from coordinate 18,026,713 downwards.
TAAAATTGAATAAATGTAATACCGGAAGCTTATTAATTAACATTTGATATGATAAATAAATATTGTATTCCTTATAAGGAAATCAGTTTTGAACTTTTTAATTGTATATCACTTCTAGAATCTATATATTTTATAGATACAACACAAAACAAATAACTTACAAATGATGGCACAAATTATTTACAAACATTCTAGTACAAGTTAGAAACAAAATTAGAAAATTTCATTACAAACCGCACATTTTATATACACACATCTATTGAAGAAACATTTGTTTTCCTGCCAAAAATAGCCACGCGCTTTAAAAAAAAATTTACGTAAAATTTCGAAAAAATTCCTATGAATTTCATTGAAAATCTAATCTCAAAAATTTTCTATATTATTGTTTTTAAACAGGGTGATCAAATATTAATAATTCAAGTGAAGATGGAGTGGTAAATTTCTTTAAAAGCTTAGGTCAGGGTTAACTAGGAAATGAAGTATTCGTGGTGAATTTAGTTATCCACAAAACATTTTGTGGAATATACAACATTCAACTTCATAACCAATCGCTGGATCGATACAAACAGTAATGTTAGTAAATACGTATGCTATGTTAGGAAAGAATATTTATTGATGAATGCGATTAAAAATAATATATTTTTAAATAAAGCAAAGAGTTATATGACATACCTTAAAATGTATACTTAAAAATATTCTAAAATCGTTCACTAAAATATTAAATACTAGTATAATGCCATTGCTAATCTAGTTAAATTTTGGTACAGTTTTAAAAAGTATGCATATTACAACTGAAAACACCGAAAACAATGTAAAGTAAATATGTATCAGCTCTTATTACAATACATTAAAAATAGATAAACCTACTTTCATAATACATTAAATTAAAAAATTCATTTACTCTCTCAATTCTCCTTCGTTCATTCATAATCAACTATTTTTTCATTATTATTGTTTTTGTTATAAAAGGCTTCAGACAAACACAAAATTAGTATATAATATTAGATATATATATTCAAAGTGGTTGCGTATGCAGATGACGTAGTTGTTCTGGTATCGGGGATCTATCTCTCCGTGATCAGTGAAATCAGGATTAGTACATAGGCTACAAGCTGCTGACTAAGTGATAATTCCACCAAAACCGAGATGATGCTCTTTACCACAAAAACTAAGATACCAACCTTTAATCTCCCGAAGATAAACGGTCCGGTCAAACACTCACACTCACTAATAGTGCCAAATACTTAGGAATCATACTTGATACTAAGCTCAGCTGGAAACTAAACATAGAAAATAGAATCAAGAAAGCGAGTATAGCTTTCTACACATGCAGTAAAGCCTTTGGTAAGAGGTGGGCACACAAACCGAATTTGTTACTATGGATGTACATAACTGTGGTACGTCCTATTCTTACATACGAATCGTTAGCCTGGTGGCCAGCGGTAAATAGCACATACAATATTACCAAACTTGGGAGAATACAAAGAGCGGCGGGAATTGGAATCACAGGTGCTTTGCGCTCGTGCCCTACTGACGCTCTAAATCTGATCCTGAATCTCCTTCCTCCCGATTTGTACATAAAATACGTTGCATCGTGCAGTGCAGTCAGACTAAGAGAAACTGGCTTCTGGTATTCCAGATCATATGGCCACGGTAATATCATAGGTCAATTTCCAAGTGAACTGGTGCCAAACACAACCTAAACTGAACTTCAACAAAAAGCCTAAAGTAGGTTCTCCTGCCAGGGCCGATTGGAAGCGTGGTTTAACGAAAAAGGAAAATGATATAGGAATTTTCACTGATGGGTCTAAAATGAACTGCGGAGTAGATGCAGGAATTTTCTCAGAAGATCTAGAAATATCAAAATCTTATGGTCTCCCTAAATACGCTAGTGTCTTTCAAGCAGAGCTGCTTGCAATCAGGGAAGCGCTTAAAACCCTTAATCACATTCATAGTCAAGCTGCTATCAAAGCTTTGGTGGCGTACACTATCTGTTCTAATGCCGAAACGAAATTGGAAACTTAGATAACCAATTCTCGATCTCTCTACTATGGATTCCTGGTCACAGTAACATAGATGGAAATGAGAGAACCGATGAACTGGCAAGGCAAGGTTCCGATCTCGGCAGGCCCCTTGAGGAAGACATTCACTGTCCAATGAGAGTCGTCAAGGAGAGCATCCTTTCTTAATTTCGGATAATTGGTTTTCCAGAAGTAGCTGGAATGGCCACTTCTACCTACCTACCTACCTAGATATATATAAATATATTTTTTTTTCATTTATTATATTTTATTGAATATTAGAATTCATTAAAATTATAGTAAATTAACTAAAACTAAAATACAAAATACAAATATAATAATAGCAAAAAATTAAAATCATCTAGAAAATTCAAAATATAAGTAAAATAAAATAGTTAGACCTTCTATTACAACATTCTATTGCAAAAGCAAGTTTCGAATGGTCCATCACATGAAATAAACAATTTAAATTATTATATTCGATATGCGACTAATGTAATCAAACTGTCAATATACAATCTGAGGTTCGTTAATTGATAATTGAACAAATTTGAACTGTTATCGAAACTCAACAAACTAACGAACGATGGATATAATCAATAAAGAATAAAATTAGTTTACTATAGAAAAAATAATATTCAAAACATTAAACTCTAAAAAAAATTAAAATTAAAATTTGTAAACATACCAACATTTTTTCAAAATATAAAACGGCCATAATTTTTTTAATTAATTGCCTTTAATAGCTTTATTTCAAAACTTGAAATTGGACCCTGTATCAATTGCAATACAAATGTCAATTTCATGTTCTTAGACTTTATCTAATTTTCTTAATTTTATTTGGTGTACTGTGCGCACCCCTGCAGAGTATAGTATGAATCACATTTATTCGCATATCATAAAAATGTATTCAGACAAACTTACTTAAAAAAAAAAAAAAAAAAAAAAAAAAAACAAAGTAAATATTTACAAATTTCAAAATTCCTCAATGGAGAGAAAAAATTTTAAAAATAAAGTTTGCAAAAAATGCTTTCGCTATTTCTAAATGACGTAAAATGTTTATGTTAATTTGGTAATGATTTGAATTCGAATAGTTTTTTTTTATTTTATAGCTGACATTAATTACATAAAACCACAGGTTTTGTCAAAAAATTAGGTAAATTCAAATTTTATTTTTTTTTTTCAAAATTAATTAAATAATGTTCAATTACCATTTTATAAATCGATTGCAAAAAATGTACCGATTGTAAAAAACAAAACAAAAAAATATAAAGGAAGATGAACTAGCATGAATCCAGAATTATAGAGTTATAGAAATTTTAATTAAACACTGTCAATGATTTTTAATAACGTAAATAAAACTAGAAATTACATTTATTTTAATCTGAGTATCGTCATCATCACATTTATTTGTTTTTCACGATTTTTTGTGTATATATAGGATATTTCAAGTTCATTTTAGCAATCTTCTTAGATGTTGTCCAAATGTTTGATATATAATGTATGATATAAAGACCTTGAAATTTAAGATGGAATGGAATGTACTAGTTGACAGTTATTAATATCTTACATTCCTAACATAAACAGGCGGTAATGTTCACAATGACTTTGTCTTGGTCTTACTTGTTCAGTGGAAAGAATGCAATTTTGTCTTAGGTTAGTTCGTATTTAATTTTGTAAGAACATGTGTGATAATTTTTAAATTGAATTATAAAAAAAAAAACTGCATTTTTAAATAGAAGTGTGGTAGAACAAGAATATTTTTTTATTGAACACCACAGGGTATTCTATAGGGAGTATTTTTTGCTCCATATAATAGCTATACTATAGCATTTGTAAACAAAATTTAATTTTAATTAATGAGTTATAAGGACCTCAAAATTCATTTAAAAATCGAATATCTTCCAGTTTTCATTCCAGCTTCCATTGAATTTATCAATTTTTTGTTTTTAGCTTGTTCGATTTTCATTATCCTATCCAAAATCCAACATGTATAAGAAATATTATCGTTGATCAAAGACTTATTATCATCTGGCAAATGTAGCCTTTCATTTTTCTATCTATTATACCAATTATCAAAAGTAAAACAATTATTTTATCTTTTGTTGATTTTTCTCTCATCCAATCTATAGTGTTGCTGACGATAGCATCTTGGTGACATTCTGTGACTACCTTTTAAGGAAATCTAACGCCACCTCTTCCGCAATTAGCTTGAAGAGAAACCTAATGACTAGCTCACTTAACCATGATCAAGCAAAAATAGCCAATTTAGGTAGCGTAAACAGAGTTGAGTTCAACACATCCACAATTTCTAAGATGTTTAACCTTTTGTAAAAGAGATCAAACCGTCCCAACTCTGCGATTTCAAGAAGAAAAGCTACAACGGGCTGTAGCAATGCAGCAAACAATGCAGTGGAATGAACATATTTATGATAAAGCTAAGAATTCAGCCAAATGCTTGGGTTTAATTTCCGCCTCACGTGTTCCTCTCCAAGAGAAACATTCCATTATATAATTTGCAACTTTTCAAAATGAACCTATTCGTCTTCAACTTACCTAACAGTTCTGCTCTATCATCCTATTTTCCTCCAAATTCTTTTTCTCCTTACCCCAACCTACAATTATTTTGTATAAAGAAATTCTTTCCTAATGTTTGGGTAGTGTGTAAAAAAAAAAAAATTTTTGTATCGCACTATGATACTATAGTCAAATTTTATGGATAGAGGATAAGTGGCAAAGAAAGAAATCACGTAATGAAAGAACACATACCTCTTTCGCATATTTTTCATGATCATCATAATCGTCCGATAACTCCATCCGTGTGGCATAAGGTGGAAATAAAATCTTTCCGCAGACTCCTATCTGCAGCTAACCTCTTCAATTGTAGCCACGTTCTTTAGTGGGTACTTGCTTCGGCTAAAACTGTTATTCTTCAAGTTTTTTTCGGCCTTGCGACGCGACGTGTACTCTGAGGATTCCCTTCGAAACATTGTTTCGCGATGTTGTTGTCAGGTTTCCTTAGAGTATACCCGATCCAATCCATTTCCTTTGTTGAATTTCAACGTCTATTTGTTTTTGCTTCGTTTATTGCCACACAGCATTCTGTTCGAAATGGTTTGTGGTGAACGAATGTTTAGGATTCGCTGGAGGCATCTATTGATGTACGCTGAAAGTTTTCTGGTGATATTTATTGAAACTTTCCATGTTTCGCAAGTGTACAATAGAATGGATTTTACACTTTCATTGAAGATTCTCATTTTTGTATGCAGAGATTTTGATTTTGTATTGCTTGACTGCCATATTTTTGACAGATAAAATAAAAAAAAATTGAACAAAAGATATAATTTGGGACTTTAAAAATTATAGAATTTGAAATAATCAACAAAATTAATTCGTTTAATTATATTATATACTAGGGGCCCCTGTTGAGTAATTATATTTGAAGTTGAAGTCAAATTTAAAGTTTTTAAAAAAACAGTAATTTACGTACTGCATAGACTTCGCACGATATAGCAGAAACCACTCGTGTTTAATAAAAAGAACTTACTACACTCATGGTTAGTAAGTTTTATTTAGGATATATTCTCTATAGTAAGTGGAGTTTAGTGATAAAATTACTTAAAATAAAAAATTTTATTATATAAATTAATATATAAATTAATATATATACCTACATAGTACATAATTTTAATAAAAACTATATTATTACTACAAGTAACCAAAATTTAGAAACAGTTACTTAAAAAGATAAAAATGAAAAATTCAAGTGATTTGTTTTTTTGTTGTTTTTATATTTTTTATTTTAGATGAAATTGTTTTTTTCTTTTTTTTTGGCATATGTACATAGATTCATTTGCAAGTACATAATGTAAATTATAATAACTGATTTGTTTGCTTTTGTTTATTATTTTAATAAGTTCTCACATTATGCACAATGTATTTATTTGCTGAATAATAAAATCATACGTGTACAAAATTTTCAACTGTTTGCGCATTTTTGTTTTATATATTCATCTTATAATATTATATCAGAAGTTCATTAAGAAGTAGGAGAATCGAAATAAAATGAAAAGGTGTCTACTGCGCAGGACCTTAAATGCTTGTTAATTATAATTATAGATAAGAAAGTAAACAATCCAAATGAGTATTTTACAATGATTTGACCAATTCAGATATGGATATAATAGTGTAAAAGCTATCCTAATGCACCAACCGTCATGTGGCGAATATACTCGTATACGGCGCATCGTGTGGCGAATATACCGTCGTTCTACATAATGCACCACCCATCGTGTATTACATATATGTAAGCGACTCATATTTGCTAACGAATGAAAAATCCAATACTAAGCCATCCATGGCCATCTGGTAGTCCATCATATTACGGGACCTTTGTCAAGTTGTTGTTTAATATTTTTTAATAGAATTGGAAAATGGCAATTGACGATAAAAAAGTAGTCGTAGCTGTTTTTCTTGATTTTCGCAGAGCGTTTGAAACAATTGATCGTGATATATTACTAAACAAATTATATAGGTATGGTATCCGCGGTAGCGAATTAAAATGGTTTGAGTCATATTTAAAGAATCGTTCACAAAGAACAAAAATTAATGACATAGTTTCAGATCAGATTGATATTAAATTAGGTGTACCACAAGGAACAATTTTGGGTGTAATACTGTTTTTGATATACGTCAATGATATGGAGAGAGTTGTGCAATCATCAAATTTGGCTTTGTTTGCTGATGATACTTTAATATATGTTGTTGGCAACTCTATTGAAGAATGTACTCAAAAAATAAATGACGATTTAAAAAGATTAGGTGAATGGTTTATAGAAAATAAGTTAAAATTGAACACTGAAAAGACGAAATGTATGGTTATTAATAGTGTTTTAAATAATAAAATTTTAATAGAAAATGTAGAAATAGATATTGTTAATGAAATTAAATATTTAGGTTTAGTAATAGATGATAGATTGAGCTTTAAACCACATTTAGAATACATATGTAAAAAAATTAATAAAAAACTATACTTCTTTTCAAAAATAAGGAAAAATTTATCGATATTTAGTGCAATTAAAATATTTAATGTGATAATAAAACCACATTTTGAATACTGTTCATCAATACTTTTCATGTTTAATGCTGAAATGATGAACAGATTACAAAAAATGCAAAACCGAGGGATGAGAATAATATTAAAACTTAATAAATTTACTTCAAAATCTTTCATGCTGAGAACATTAAAGTGGATGAGTGTGTCCCAAAGAATAAAAATGAATGTTTTGATAATTGTATATAAAATAAAATATAAAATGATGCCAAGTTATTTAACAAATAGACTACTTTATGTAGAAGATGTTCATCACTACTATTTAAGAAATATTTGGGATTTTAGGTTGAATTTTTTTAATAAATCTAAAACGCAGAATATGCTAATGTATAAGGGTCTGCAGCTGTTTAATAATTTACCACTTAATTTGAAAATGGAAAAAAATTTTGTCAAATATAAGAAAGGCCTGATTAAATACTTGAATGAATCATTTGATTGGAATATTCTTTAAAACAAATGAATTGTTATAATAGATAAATAAATGAATTGTTAAAATAGATAATGTAATTAAATATAATTGTTAAAATAGATTATACAAATGAATTGTTAAGTATAAATAATGTTATAATTGTACACTGTAAATAGTTAAAACTAAATAAATATTTATTGAAATATAATTATTTAAAATCACATAAAAACAAATGAAAACTTTATCAATTTTAGTAAAAAAGAAAAGAAAAATTTTCTGCCCTTTACAAAAAGGTGACAAGATGAAGAATTTACATACAACCGACCACTGGTTACAAACACTGATGAAGAAAGTAAATTTCTCCCGATATTTTCACAATAAAAATAAATGATTAGTGCAACGAAATACGAATTTTAATTAATAAATTAAATATATCACTAAAAACAATTTTGTTTATCAAAAATAATAATAAAATGCAAAATTTATGAACCTGAAATGTGAAATATAATATAATAGGGTTTGTCATAAACACATACTGCAAAAACAAAATACTGCAGAAAAAAAAAAATTGTTGACAGAGTTAATAGAAATTTGAATTACATTTGCAGTTTTGTGTTACAAATATAAACAGCATCACAACTGATTGTCATGCGTTATCTACTATAATTTTGCAGTTTTCCTGCCTAATTGAAAATGTTTATGAACAAACTTCATTTGCAACATTTTGTTTAGGAACAAAATACTTGTCAATATAAGCAATATTTCCCATATTGCTTATTTATGAAAACCACTAATGTAATATAAATTATATTGAACAGGAAATAAAAATTAAAATTAAAAACAAATAATTAAATTCTAATTTGAACTGCAAGGCCAATGAAAAAGAAAGAGAAATGCATAAATTTTATAAGAAATTCACATGACAGAAAAATTTTGTTTTTTTTTTTTTTTTATCATTTTAATGCGTATTTTTTTAATCTAAAAATTAACAATAAATGAATTTTTTATTAATTGTAATCCACGACCTCAAATGTTTATTTACATTTCAATTGAAAAAAAAAAAAAAAAAAAAAACAAAAAATAATGATAATTAATGTCGAATTTTTCTTTTACTCGATCGAAAATTTAACTTATGAACTTTTAATCAAAAATAAAAAATAGAAAACGTAAAACCAAAAACAAAAACAAAAAATTAATTTTGGAAATGGATTTCTTAGAAATATTTTCAAATTAAATTGAATTTTTGTTACTTCTCAATAAATTTTTTTTATACATTTCGCACTAAATGTTTACCCAAAATACATTACAAATGTATATAATTAAAGTATCTGGAAGTAATTAGTATAGTTTTTAAATTACGAAGTTTTCAATTTGAAATTTTAATTAAGAAAAAATGTTTAGTGAATTTTTTTTTATTATTATTTTTTTTAAATTTAAATTAATTAAATTTTTGCTACTTAATTACATATTCGTTTTCTTATTGCGTATCAATGTATCATTGAAATTATTACTCTAATTATCAAATGAGAGGATTAGTTATGTTTAATTAAGCAAAAAATCACCTGAAGATTTATTTTAATACCCTAGATATTCATCACCTATATATTACATATTGGATTTGAAGATTATCTGAAGGTGTTTTGATTAAATTAAAATTAAACTTTAACAAAATTTAGAAAAAATTTTGATTTACGAAAATCGACTGCGATAATCGAAAAAATTAGTATGATAGGAAGAGGTAACGACTTAACAGTTTTCATTGGCATTTAAATTAAAATATCAATCCAGTTATTAATGAAACAAAATACAGTCATAATGTTGTCATAATGTTGGATAAGCGAAAAAAAACAGTCATAATCAACGTTGCCTCTAATTTTTTTTTTAGCTGAGCAAAAGAAAAATAAATTGCGCTATGTTTAAAAAATTAAACAAAAATTTGGTAAATTAGATATTTTATTAAAAAAAAAATGTTTATTTAAGTTTTTTAAGTTTTTTTTATTGTTTTTGCATTTTTTTTATTAATTACATATTACCATTGATTAAGAATAATATATATATGATTTATTTAGAGTAACGTGAAAAATTTAGATGAACTGAATTTTAGCCTTTAACAAAATGATCAATGTAGTAGTGAGTCTCTCAATAGTCAAATTTATACCAATTGCATTTGCAATCATTTCTTTTCTCATTTATACCTTTTCTATAATAAAGAATTAAACTGAACTGTATTTGAATGTTTCTCATAATTACTATAATATCTCCTCCACCTCCTATATTTATATAACCATTCCATAATTCTTGAATTTAAAATTTGTATACAAATTACAAAAACAACAACTTTTTAATATGAAAGCATCAGAAAATTCGTGCACTGTAGGTACAATATTATTAATTACGAAAGGAATAATATAAAATTTGTTTCTTTCTTTTTCCAGTTTTGTTTTTGTTTTTGTTTATTTTTATTTTATTATGAATTATGATAAGATGAGCATAAGAATGATATTAATAATTTAACCATTTGAACATTATTTAATAGAAATAAAAATAAAAGTACCTTTCATGGTTTTCACCGTTATTAATAATAGAAACGTGTAAAGTAAAAATAGTTATTATTTTATAGTGTGATTTCTCTGAGTATAGGTTTTTGTGGATTGATATCAATTTTAATTTTATTCTATTACTTTTATATATATACATTATATATAAAAATTATGGCATTGGAAAATAAAAATTACCGAAGTTGTATGGTGGCAAATTTTGTTTCAAATTCAAATAATAACATAGACAGAAGTTTTTATTCTTTGCCATCTAATGAGGCAAGAAGAAGTGCATGGTTTAGAGCATTAAATGTGTGCACCACATCTTTATCTAAAAAAAAAGGTACTATACTAATTTGAGATGACAAACAAATTTATTTGAGGTCTTCTTTTTTTTTGTTTTTCTTTTGCTAAGGTATTATGTTTGTGATCTTCATTTTCTTCCGGAAGATCATGCCACTGTGACAATAAAGAAAACTGCGATTCCTTCTTTGTTTTTAAATATAAATGAAATAGAAGCTAATGTTGAAATTGATGGTGTGAATATTGGTGGTCACGAAGTAAATTCCCAAAACTCTGCAATTACGTTGATAAATTTTCAAACTGAAATAGAAAATGAACTTATTTTAATTGATAAATCATTATCTTGTAATTGCATGAATTTTATCTTGTAATTGCATGAATTTATGAGAAATACTTTAAAAATCACTTTACCAAGTAAATCGTCCATAAAATCATGGACTAAATTAAAATTTATTGAAGCTGGATTAAATAGTGAGATTATTCATAATTTGAACATTAAATTACGTGATATGAGTGAAAAGTCAAAAGTTGCTATTCTGTTATTCGACGAAATGTCTATCAGAAAAGACCCAAATTACAATATAAGAAGAGACTGCATAGATGGAGTGGAAGACTTAGATGGGGATAGGAACCAAAAATTTGCAACTGAAGCACACTTCTTCATGATCCGAGGTTTGTATGAAAATTATAAGTAAGCATTTGGCTACAATTTATCTAAAAATAATTTAAAAGGAGAAACTTTGAAACAGTTATTAATGAAATATATTACAGAATTAACGCAAATTGGTTTCAAAATTCTTGCAACTGTTTGTGACCAATGCAGTACAAATAGAAATACTTACGAGCTACTTGGTGTAAGTAAGGAAGAGCCTTTTTTCTACGATTTAAATGGAAATAAAATTTTTTGCTATGTTTGATATGCCTCATCTTATAAAATCTATAAGAAATTCTTTCATAAAAACTGATTTTGAGAACTGTACTAAAGAAATTATTAGCAGCTGTGATATTATTAAAAAAATTGTTGACCAAGATGAAAAATGTTCATCAAAAATTTTACCAAAAACTGGACGTACTCATGTTAACCCCAACACATTTCAAAAAAATGTCAGTCAAATTGGCTTTCCAATTATTTAGCCATAGTACATATGCAGCTATAATAGCAACAAATAGCACTGATCCTAATTTTTATAATTTAATGACTGATAAAGTAAGTCCAACTGCTGACTTTGTTTTAAGACTTAATTATTTAATTGATTCACTAAATTCTTCAAACTTTAATACCAAAAATACATACAAACAACCATTAAAAGTTAAAAATACCCCGTTTTTGTTCTTAGAGGAAATGACAGTTTATCTTAAAAAATTAAAAACTAAAAGTTCTAAAAAAATTTATTGTATTGATGGATTGATTCAAACGATAACAGCCGTATTATCGTTAGATAAAAATGAAATAGATAATGAAATTGCCCTAAAATTTTATTTTATATTTACTGTATAATATTGTTGTAAGTACCTTCTTATTTTTCTATATTCTGCTTTAAAATTTGACTTTAAATTGAATTAGTATTAACCAACAGGGACCCCTAGTTATATATTATTTCATGTCTTGAATTATCTAGTTTGTTGTAATATTTTGTGAAAAAAAAGTAGTGAAAAAAAGCAATAAATAAAAACAAAAAAAATAATTATCAGTATATATGCTGTCTGAATTCTGAATGCTTGTTGTGTTTTCATTTATTAAAAAATAAATACATATACATATATCCAACGCAATGCATACACATTTGGTATGGTATCTGAATCTGGTACGTGGCATTGGTATCAATCAACAAACAATAATAAATACATGAAAAACTCCCTACCGCTTCCTCATTTATTATTTTTTTTATTATAAAATAAAAAAAAAAATTGCGACGCATTCAGACAACACAACCTTCTTAGTTGGCCATCGTAGAAATAAACAATTAAACAATAATATCATTCTCATGCTCATCTTATCATAATTCATAATAAAATAAAAATAAACAAAAACAAAACTGGAAAAAGAAAGAAACAAATTTTATATTATTCCTTTCGTAATTCAATTCAAATACAGTTCAGTTTAATTCTTTATTATAGAAAAGGTATAAATGAGAAAAGAATTGATTGCAAATGCAATTGGTATAAATAGACTATTGAAGACTCACTACTACATTGATCATTTGTTAAAGGTTTGAATTCAGTTTCATACTTCATATAAAATATGTTACTCTAAATAAATCATCTATATATTATTCTTAATCAATGATATTACATTATTATTTTTTTTCTTTCCTGTCTTTCTTTTTCTTCCAGTAATGGTATACTTAATCCAGGTCAATAATATTTTCCACCATTAAGTGTGCCCAAATGATTTACTAAATAATGTTTTAATCAAATTCATCAAGGTAAATCCTTTTTCACTATCAGCCATGAAGAGCTAATTGAAGTAGATCATTGAAATTACGACTATTGTTTTTGGATTTTTCTGTTAATAAGTATTTTAATCTTTATACTCACCCATTATTATTTTATTATCCATGTCCATGTCCATGATAAGATTTCCATATTTAAAATTTTTTTTTTTAAGTTTTCATTGCCATAATTAAAGTCAGATGTTTTTACAATAGCGCTTTGATCAAAAGCATTTCAAAGGTCCATGTCAGCATCAGGAATTTTTTTTATCCAAATGGTAGCCAACAACTTTGTTTTCAACAAATAAAATTATCCCAAATGACATTATAATTTTTCATCATTTAATGCAATCAATGTTATACGATTTACATTATTTTCTAAAGCTGTTAAACAATATTTTGCAATTGGATCAACTGAATTGAAACTATCAATCTTTTCTTTGAAATATTCTATTAAGACATCATAATTCCGAATAAACGGAATAATTGCACAATTTCACAATCAAAAATAAATTCACAATCTATTAGACTTGCCATTTCTTCAAAATTATGCTTTTTAACAGATGAACGATGGAGCATCTTCGTGTTTTTACTTGAGAAATAAAAGGGATACCCTTCCAGGCATCATCGATTCCCAAATCCTCTTTATGTGCCACACAATGCTGAGCTATTAAGTGACAAATTGTGTTTTATGCTGTAACTCCATTATAGGCTCCCAGCATTACTGCAGCTCCATCAGATGTTAACATTACCATCTTTTGCATATCCAGATTAATAGTTTTATAAAAACATTTTATGGACTCCACAATATATTTACCGTCACATACATTTAATTGTTAAATACCAAAAACAGTTTCGTAATTAAAATTAAAGCGGTATTTTATATGTGTAAATAGTTAACATTTTGTGAACGAAAATATCAGTGCTTTTATCGACTATTAAGCAACGGAATTGTTCTCTTATTTAATTTAATATTTCTTGTGGTTGATAGACTCGACGAATTCAAAAGCATAATTTTTACTCCTCCAATTTTTTGGAATCTCTACATATTTCGCAAAATGATTGTTTATTTTTTGGACTGAGTTCATTTAAACATTCATTTTACTGGCAAGAACAACATTATCTATTCAAATTTTGATGTTATCTTTACCAGTTGTTGTTTCAACATATAGAAAGCCACTCCGATTTTAATTGCTTCACTTTTTTTGCTCAATTCACCAATAGCTTCATTTTTTTCTTTGTGACATTATTTTAGAGAATGTCTGTCTGTCCTAGATTTTTATTAAAACAAAAAATATATTAATATGTACTACAAAATGATAAACCTTATAAAACTTACTATTTAGAATTGGAACAACTAACTAAACACTATGACAAATAACAACTGAATAAATAAGTATTAAATATTAACAAGGTAATTTCTAATGCGCAATTTAAAAAAAATCCGTGCGCGAAAGTGCACGTGTGCAGCTTAGGGGGAATGTTGGTCATAATGTTGGTCATAATGTTGCAAATACAGTTATAATGTTCGATAAGCGAACTTACTAGAATTACTAAATTATTAAACCATAGATATATTTCAGAAAAAGTTTAATTTTGGGTACATCTCTATAGTTACATATAGAATATTTGCTTCACATAGATGCAAATAAAGATTTTAATATCAAACCTGATTGCAATATAACTATATATAGGCCTTTTCACAAACGCATAATGCAATACATTAATCTCATCATGTGTTCATAAATGATTTATACATTTGTTGACAGTTCATATACTACATTGCAAAAATCATAATGTTACACAAAATTCATTAGTAAAACAAAGTCAGCTACGCATCATGAAATTTCATGCTGCACAAAAATTTTTCTCTTGTCAATTTTGTTTTTTAGACATTATATTTGTTTAAATTTTTAAATTGGCTGAGAGGGGAGGTATTATCAAAATGTATTGCTAATTAACAAAATTAAAACCAATGAAAACTAAATTTTAAAATGTGTGTTTACAAGCGTCAGTAAATTATTGTAGTGTGACGGTCATAAACTAAAATCATATTAGGTATGTTAACCTTTATTTGCAAAAATTGGCAAATGTTTTTGTTGAAAAAAATTCAATTAAATAATTTTTCGTTGTTTTGGTCTTTTTGTCGGAAAATAAGTTTTCAGGTTAGGTATACAACTTTTTATTTATTTTAGGTATACTATTTTTTATATGAGAAATATTCTATTGACATTTATACTGTCAGATTTATGCTTAGAGCAAGTACATCAGACGTCTTTTACTAGACGAAAGCTTGCTTTATTTAATTGTGCAATAACTCATCATCCAGTAGGGTTAGTAAATCACCGCCACCTTTGATTAAAATATTTAAAAATAAACTAGAAGAAGAAGGGTAAAAAGTCATAAATTAATACCTATGTTAATAGCTATACATTTAATAAAAATACTTCAAAAAGTTAGGTCGAAAGTATCAAAGCTAAAAAGAACAACAGTTGTTAGTTAGTCTCAGTTGAACGTACATTAAGACGTAATCGTTTTTTAATAGTTAAAACACTAAGTTGACGATCAAAAGAACTAGAGTTAGAATTTACTTCACGGAGCATTCTAGTGATTGGCTCGAATCTACCATATTCAGTAGGGTGGAAGGGAATGTGGAACAACTCAACGGTTCTGAGATTATTCCGATTGGATCTTGCAACCAAATAATTTGAAATTTCAGGAGCTAGCGTTACACCCGAAAATATCTGGTGAATACAAGAGATATCTGCAATTATTCGACAATCAGACAACGACTGTAAGTCAATGAGTTTAAGACGGTGGTAATAAGGTGAAAGCAGCAATGGATCATTCCACGAAAAGTTACCCAAAGCGAAACGTAAAACTTTCGTTGAACCGATTCAATTCGGTTAATGTCAGTCAAGTAATGTGGACACCACACTTGACTGGCATATTCAAGGGTAGGCCTTACATATGTAACATAAAGATGTTTCGTGAGGTAGGGATCAGAAAATTCTTTACACCAACGTTTAATGAAACCTAAAGAAGAATTTGCTTTGCTCACTATCTTATCATAATGTAGCTTAAAGCTCAGTTTAGGGTCAAGGGTTAACTCGAGGTCTATAATTGAATTCGCTCTTGAAAGCTGACAGCCATTCAGTTGGTAGCTGAACCAAACTGTCCGAGCGGAATTTCTCCTAGAAAAGGTAATGACTTGGCATTTAGAAGTGTTCAATTCAAGTCCATTTTTTGAATACCAAGAAGCGAAATTGTTAAAATCGTTTTGTAATTTTAAGTTTAGAAAAAGTTATCACTTTAGGAGCATCAATTGTTGAAACTATGAAACTAAGGGGTCCTATATGACTACCTTGAGAAACACCAGAAGACGCAACAAAAATTTGACAGTAAATTTTTATAAATTTTTGCAAATAGAAATTTTATTTGCAAAAATTTATCTAAGAGAGAGTCCAGCGTCACGTTTTAAGCGCAAAATTCTTTTAAATTTCTCAAAAATTTGTAAAGAGCATGCAAATAAAAAAGTTAACATACAAAGATTTGGATAAATTTATGTAAATTTATATAAATTTGCGAGTTAACATACAAACCTATTAATTATAAGTCAGCCGAATATATAATGCAATTGTCACGTCATACTGCTTCTTCTATGAAAAACCCCTGTTTGATCCAAATTTAAACAAAAATTTTCTAACAATCTACTCTCTATCATCCATTAATGTAAAAAAGGTCAATAGTGGAAAAATTATAACGAAAACCAGGTATACTTATTATCAGGTATACTAGAAGGCTAATTACACTCCATCAAAATTATGATTTTGTTGCTACAAATATTGTTACAACACTTATCGTTTTGTTTAAAGAAAAAATGGCTAGAACAATCTTATTTTAATTTTATTTTTTTAAATATTTTATAAAAAAGATCTGTAAGGGACTACCCAATAGATTTACATGAATAAATAAATAAATAAATTTATCAATAATACAAAATTATTAGAAATCAATAAAGAAAAAAATATACTGAAAAATTTGATTCCGTTATATCACAAATACCTACCTATCTACATCTATCTGCATAACTACCAATCGATATAAGAAAATTGAAAATCACGTGTATATGTGCTTATTGTAGACATTTGTTTTTTAATGTAATTTATTTTTGAATCAAATTAAATTTTTTTTATACATTTTGATGTGACAGAAGAATGACAACACGATCGTATCAGTGTATATACCGATCAATGCAAAGCAGGCAACTCACTATAGAATATTTTGATTGCACAAATTTATTTTCTATAAAATAACAAAATATTAACCCTAGATAAAATTATTTATATACATATTGAAAAATATTATTATTTTTAAATAAATAACCAACTGGGGTGTTTTTATTATTATTACTTAAGCACGAGTAACAGAATGATAATAATCTGTCAAAAACAAAATACAAACACATTTTAAATTAAATTTTTATATAATAAAAAATTTCGTTCTAAAATAATATCCTTTTAATAATAATTATTTGTATAATAGAAAATCTTTTAACAAAACAAAACGAAAAAAAAAAAATTTAAAAAAAAAAATGACATTTATGACGTCACAATAATAAATGTTTGTGACGTGTTGTATCATCATTAATTTCAAATAACGGAATAAAAAAAAAATTTCATGTCATTTTAAGATTTTCCTATTTCAACAGATGGAAATATTTTTTTACAATTTAAATTTGTTTTTTTTTTATTCTGTAGAATGAAAATTTTACTGAAACCAAATCTACTGATATACTTATTTTGTACACCCACAAAATTAAACTGTGTGGTATTTCTTGCTTCCTTTATTAAACAATAAAGTTCATCTTTAATTCAATTTATATTATTTATGTACATATTTTTGTTTTATCTATTTTATGTTTTGTTACCAGTTATTTATTCATGAATTGAAATGTCAAGTACTTGGAAAAGAACCCTTGATGAAACGAGACGAGGCAATGTTTATTTTATATTATTTTTATATTTAATTTTTTTTTTTATTTTATAATTATTATAATGTAATAATAACAATAATAATAATAATAAATTTGATGAAAGTATCGAGGTATATAATAATAAATTTACATTTAATTATAAATTTTCAAGTATAAATATACAATAAAAGAATTAACAAATCTAGATACAATATGGTAGAATACCTATTTAAAAAACAAAAATATCCCACACAACAGAAGTTTCTTATTTAGAGATTAAGAAGTTTCGAGACAAAAATAAAATGAAGATAAGAAGAATTTCTTTTCATTTCACTAACGTAAAATTTTAATTTGATTTGTAAGAATTTATTGTTAATCAATCTTAAAGAATTCAAATTTTTAGATTTGCAGACGAAAAATAGATTTCGTCACTGATTTTTAACTTTTGTGATATACATATACATTTTGTTTTTCATTGTTTTTTTTTCAAAATAGATAGATTTAGATTCAGTAAAAAATTTTATATTTAAGAAAATAAATGAATTTTAAATCTAATTCATTTATTTTCTTAAATATAAAATTTTTTACAAACTATATCAAATTAAATATTATCAAAACATAAAGCTCTTAAATCTAATAAACTAATATAATAAATTCAATGAAATTAATAAAAGTAAAAAAAACTATAGTTTATTAGAATAGTTAATAGGAACAAAAATAATAATATAAAATTCAATAAGAAATAATTTAGTAAAAATAACAAAACTTTATATATGTAAGAAAATAAGTAGGATCATTCGAATATATTCCAAAGAATACGAGTTGAATGAAACAAACATAAATGAAAAAAGAAATATAGATATAAATGTTTTAGCGGGGTACTAAAATCATAAGTAATTACAAATTAAGATTAGACAAAATAGTTAAAAAAAAAAAAAATAGAATTAAAAATAAAATTAAAAATAGTGTAAACAATGTATCAAAAAATGTAAAGAAAAAAGAAATAACAAATAAAAAATGTATGAAAAGCTTAATATTGAAGTAAAAAATTTACTAGTATACTATATGTTCAAGCAAAATTAAAGAATATAATAGGACCGTTCCCGTACTTTTCTGGTAAAAACTTGCAAATGAGAGAAAAGAGAGAAAAAAAAAAAAAAAAAGAAAAAAGAGTTAAAAAAAACTCTCATCTGCAAGTAAGAGTACTGGAACGCAATTCTTGTAAAAACTTGCAGCTATCAAACAGCTGACAAGCAATCTGACATTCTGAAATTAATTTAATTATGAACAATCATTTTAAATTTCCGGAGGTGTTTTTTTTAAAGAATTGTACATAATTAAATTTAAACGAAATGGCAGCGGAAGATATAAAAAATATATATTACTAAGTAGCGATTCGGATTACATTTTTATTACATCTTTTTAGTGAAAGCGAAACTGAAGAGTTAAGGAATGTAATTCTAAAGCAAGTGCTGTCGGAGAACTTTTTACATAAAAACAAAAGACATTGCATTCGAAACTATTTGGAAGAAATAGTTCTAGGTTATTGTGAAGAGGAATTTGTAAGACATTTTCGTGTAAGCAAAAATGTTTTCAAATATTTATATGAAGAACTGCAAACATTTGAAAGTTTTGCAAACCTACGTGCAGATAAAAAATGTAGCTCAGAAAAACATATAGCTGTATTTTTATGGTTTGCGGGTCATGAAGCTTGCTGTTATAGAGACTTAGCTGACGATTTATCCTTATCAAGTGTATCCGTATTATTAAATTAAATTATACATATATTACAATAATAAAGAATTATGAAATTTATCCTCCACTTAATTATATTTTTCATTTAAAAAACAAAATTTTGCATAACAGACACATATGAGAAATTACAAAAGTAAATAAAAACATAACCTAAAAAATACAACAACAACAAAAACAACAACAAAAATTTAAAGTATAAGTTTTTACAAGTTAAAATTTTACTTGCAAAAACTTATTCGAGAGAATGTTGTTGAACTTTGTTGAACGAAGTTGAAAACATATGTTTTCTCTCGTTTTTAGAAAAAACTCTCAGTACAGGAACGACTTCTGGTAAAAACTTGGAAAAACTTGGATAAGTTTTTACAAGATGTGCGTACGGGAACGGTCATAATATAATTGAAGTATGAAGAGAAAACCACATTTAATTATAATACATACACAAAACACTTATTATATTTGCCTTAATTAACTTGCCTTGGACTTTATATGTTTGTTTCAATTTGCTTCAATTAAACAAAATACCCATTTCAATAACCTTTTAACCAAAGTATATCCATAAAAAGAGTATGAGCTCATGTATGTATTCATTTGTTTGCACACAAATTCATATGTAAATTTGATAAACATTGTCAGAAATAGACGATAATAAGAATTTTACGTGTAAGAAAAAGAAAAAATATAGTAAACAAAAGAGAGTAACAAAAAAAGTTGGCTGAAATTAAATAAATAAAGTTTATAATTTTGAAAAAAATGTTCGACAAAAATTTTGTTGAAATATTTAACAATATTATTTTCTAAATTGTATCAACTATGCATAAGATTTTTAGGAGACCAAACTAAAACAGCGTTATCATATTCCTTAAATTCTGTGATTTGTAAATAGATGTCCTCAGTATTATTTTATAATCGTATACCAATATAATAAATATTTAGGTTTACTAATATAATTAATAAAAAATAATAATGTTTGTAGCTCCAAATTATTACTGACAAATATATTAATAATATTTTATATTATTGTAATGTAATTATAATTTAATATTTTTAATAGTTATAACGAAAATATTAAAATAATAAAAGATCAGAATTAATCCTCGTATAAGGGAACAAACTAAATTAGAACTAACATTTTTTGCCACCCTGCCTCATATAAATAATGGGAGGAAACGTAAACAAATCCAAAGGAGAATAATGAGAACGCAGAATTATTTTACAGTATAAAGCAAAAGGCAAACATCTGTTTTGTACCTTTTCTCTCTCATAATAAATTTGGTATACGATAAGTAAATGTAAATTTTATCTCTTTTAACTAATGATATTTTTCTCGGCTTGGTATTTCTTTAAAATTAGGTTTACGTAAAATGGGAGTGTATATTCTTGTTAATATAGATTATAGATATTCTTTGCATTCAACTAAGGTGAAATTTACATATGTGTGTGTACTAATAATGGAATATGGATATTTGATAAAGTTAAAATTTGATTTCTCTTTAAATTCACTATATTTATTGACATTTTTATGGTGTAAAGAAGCAAAAAAACAAAAACAAAAAAGTAATACAAAATAAATGTGTGCAATACAAATCATTATCATTATATTTCAATCATTTTCTATTATTATTCAATTTCAATTATTTTCAATCATCATTTTCATTATATTTTTTTTGTGTTTTTAATTTGGTTTCTTTTATTAATCTCTTTCTTTTATTATTTCTCTTTCTCTCACTAAGTATATGTAAATGTACGTACATGTGTCATATAGGGCTTGCATTTTTTACATACCTAATCATATGGCTTAGTTTAATTGAAAATAAAATGCAAACATTATTTATGGAAGAAAACAAAATTTGAACCTATCAAGTATCAGTTATCTATCACTCAGTTACAAATTACGCTTCTCGCATGTAAAAAAAAGTTCAATTTCGATTTATGCATGTATATATTATACTTTTATATGCCAATTTATGTTTAGGCAGCGTTTACACGTCGGACAAAATCGAATTTTATCGTAGATAAAGTCGGATGAGTATTTACATTTCAGACTTTTTCTCAGATTTAATCTACGATTTTACATCAAATATTTTTTTTATTTGACAGGGTTTCTTTTTATAAAGTGCGTAATTTCTTATTGGTGAAAATTTTTTAATACGTAAATTAAAAAATTCAAAGGTATCTAATCAAAAATCTCCAAAAAATTTTTAAAAATATACATATTTTTATAAAATTTGTTACAGTAATATAAAATATAATTACACATTTGAAGTATGAGCTATAATAACCAAATTGCGTTAGAGTGAATTTTAGTGCCATTTGATTATATGTGTTGTTCTTTGAAAATATATTATTTTTCATTAAAAAAATATTTTCACTAAAAAGTCGAAAATAAAATAAGGAAAAAAAATTTTTTTTTTTAGAAATATTTGCCTTCAATTTAAGCGTACTAAAACTACAAAAATAAACTTTAGAATCGCAGCTTGATATAATGTTTTCATAGCAAGTTATGATTTTAATTACGGAAAAAGCAAATTAGCCGAACTTTTTACCAAATTTCTTAATCTCATCTCAAGACTTCCTAGAATTTCGGCTAATTTGCCTTTTCCGTAATTACAATCATAACTTGCTATGAAAACATTATATCAAGCTGCGATTCTAAAGTTTATTTTTGTAGTTTTAGTACGCTTAAATTGAAGGCAAATATTTCTAAAAAAAAAAATTTTTTTTCCTTATTTTATTTAATACAAGTTTCCACCATTAAATAGTGATTCAATTTGAGAGTGATCGAACTGAAATAACCAGATTTTCAATTGTCTAAGAAATAAGTAGAAATTACGTTCACTTCTGATGTGAATTGGTAGTCTATTAAAAATTCGTGGTGCCATATTAACAAAGCAATGCGTAAATTGTGTTGTTCTGGCCATTGGGACAGCAACATAATTCAAATAATTAATACGTAGGTTGTAAGTTGGAATTAATCTTTGATCGAGGTAACCAGATCTAATGAAAAAAAATTTCATAGTTTTGTAGATATAGAGATGTCTGAGTGGCAAAATACAGACTCTTTTGAAAAGTGGGAAATTAGATGATAGACGATTAACATTAAGCATATGGTTCTTAAGTAATGTTTTTGGGCTAGGAAAAGTGGACGAATTCTGTTATTACTGTAAGAACCACCCCAGCAAGCTAAACCATAATTCAACTTGGAATTGAAAAAGGCGTAGTAAAATATATTTAAAATTTCCAACGTACTACATTTTCTCAAATGGTAGCCGTAACGAACAATTTTATTTAAATATTTTTTTAAATTATGAGTATGTTCAGACCAATTTAATTTATTATCCAATATAATTCCTAGGTATTTGAAAGAGCGAACATTTTCAATATAAAAACAGCCATTATCGCAGAGGACAGAATCACAGTATGACATGTTTGAGGTTGGAGAAACAAATAAAGGAAAACGTTTACAAACCGGCGAGTGATAAGATAAATCGCTAATTTCATTACTATTACAAGAAGTTTTGAAAAACATTAACTTAGTCTTAGGGCTTATAGTTATATGATGAACAAAAAACCAGTTCCTAATAAGCTGCAAATCGTAGTTAATTTTAATTACAACATCCATCAAATTAGAGCCACTATAAGAAAAAGCAGTGTCATCTGCAAAATCAGTCGACAGCCCATTATAATTTTGATTTAAGAGAGAGTTAATATAAATAAGAAATAATATCGGCCCCAACACTGAACCTTGGGGAACACCTTTGTTAATGAAAATCATTTCACTAACTTTAGATTCAACTCTGACTTTTTGCTTTCTATCTCTTAGATACGACTCAAACCATTTGAGAATAAAGCCTCGGAAACCAGCATTATACATTTTCTTCAATAAGATACTGTATCAAATGCTTTTGTGATATCAATGAAAAGAGCAGCACAACTAATATTCTTATTCAGACTGTTATAAATTTCATTAGTAAATTTTAGCAAGGCATCTTCTGTGCTCCTATTCTTCAAAAAGCCAAATTGACTAGTACTAAAAAAATTTGTTTTAAATAAAAAATAAACTAATCTAAATCTAACAGGGAAATGGGACGGTAATTGTTGAGTTCAAACGGACTACCTTTCTTAAAAAGAGGAATTACTTCTGTTAGTCTAAAACATCAGACGTTTGTTAGTAGACTTATTTATTTTGTGGAAAGTTATGGGGATTCTGAAGCGTATGGTGTACCCACATATGTACCTAATGACTATATCTAAAGGATACCTGGTGCACGTAGCTTTCCAAAAATATATATCTATAATGGCATATCTTATCAATTAAGAACGAAAAGGACATTTGAAAGTATTCTTTTGGTGTTTTTGTTATAAACCGTTGTATCTGTCGATCTGTTAGATATAGGAGTATATATCGGGTGTTCCAGAGCATGCGTATCAGATTTTTAATAGAGGAAGGAGCCGTTATTTTAAAATTAAAAACAAAATTTGTTATCTAAATCGAGGGTGCTCTATCGATTTGTTATATTTGCAACTGCCGGGAAGGACCAGAAAAGGATTTTTTAAGCTCATAATTCACTGAAATTGGTCGTAATCGAGATTTTCAAATGAGAAAATATACTTTTTTCACAAATTCGGATTCTACGTCAAAAAAAAAAACTTTTGTAAAGAAATTTATTTTATTGTTTTTTAGTTTAAACTTTGCAGGAACCCAAAACTGAGGTAAAAAATATGATAACATGAAAAACAAATTTATTTATAAAAATGATTATTATTAATTTTAGTTTAACAAAGGAAAATACGGTGGATATTTGTTTTTTTGTTTTGATTTTTATTAACTTCAAAGAGAAATACTGAGAAAACAAAAAAAAAATCGTTTTACATAACTTTCTTATTTTTTATCGTAAAATCCAAATTTGCATAAAAAAGTACTTTTTCCCATTTGAAAATTTCGATTTCGGACAATTTCAGCAAAATTTGAGCTTATACTATACTCAACTTAATTGTTAAAATAATGATCACTGAAATTGAAATACAATCTCAGGAAATATAGGTGGTTATGCTGAATTTCGTCGGAATGTGAAATTCCAATTACATTCCGCATTTGGTATGCTGAAGTCCGTAAGTATTCCGCAGTCTGCAAATGTCATTATTTATCCGAAATTTTAAAATTTATGTATGCTGAAGTTCGTCGGAACGGAAAATAATTTGAAAATTGTACGCCAGAATTTCTCATTCGGAAGTATTAGAATGGTTCGGAAATGAATTATAAAGCATACAATTTTTGTATTTAGAATATTAGGAGAAGTAGAAAATGTAATAATAGTTTTTTTTTCAATTTTTTTTTCATTTATGAAAAATATTTTTTTTTATTTAGGAATAAAAAAGCGCTTCAAAAGAATAATATATTTTATTGTTTTTAATATTATAACATGATATTTATGTACATATATTAAAAACGATATATATATATATTTTACATTCTTTAGAGAATTTTAAATTTTCTCTGATGTAACAAAAAACTACTATTATTTGTATATATATACATACTACATATGTAATTAAGAAAGTTGTAACTTTTACTTTTAATTTATGTATGCATATTTGTATATATACATTATGTCATATACATTATCTATTAAAAAATTTTTACAAAATAAATAAAAAAAACTTGAAAATAAAAATGTTTGAAATGAATATGAAAACAAAAAAAAAATCTTCCGAAACATATGATTTTGATTTCTGCACAGACTTTGCAGTCGAAGGGACTTCAGCATACCAATTCTTTCGTATTCGGATCGGAATTTTTTTTCGGAGAAATTCCGCTTCGGACTTCAGCATAACCACCATAATATCTGATCACCTAAAGGGAAAGATAAATAATTATGATATATTAATATTCATAAATTTAATGAATTTTATTATTATCTATTTTTACATTATCATTATATATATATATATTATTCTGCATTTATCTGGATGTTTGTAAGTCCGACGAAATACTCCAATACATATACAAATTGCAATATGTATATAAATTGTTTTGGTACTCTGTTTTTAACACCTGTCTACCATGCCAAACCTTTGCAGGAAAAAACAACCACAACAGGAACAAACCATTTTTTTGATTTATAATAAGAAGGATTAATAGAAATTTTATCAATAGTTTAATATGGTATAATAACCAAAAGGCAAACAGTATTTAACACAAAAAAAACATAATGCACATAGGTTATTCTTATTACATACTACATATTTTTTTTTTTTTGATTTTTTTTTTTATTGTTATGATAATGATCATAGCATCATAGTTTTGCCACACCGTATGCATTACCTGTATAGTACTATAGGTATATATATATATACTCTAGCCAGAAATGTGATGCGATGATGATGAGTTAAAATTGTTATTTAATTTTTGTTTTTTTATTTATTGTTTTTTTTTTTAATATATATAATATATATCTATATGATATATAAATTTATGATCGTATATAATATTTAGTATGTATTATGGGGTTAGGTTTTGGTTCTGCTGATTTACACATAAAAACAATAACAACCTATACATTTTTAAAAAAATTAAATGAAATTTTGTACTTTTATTTTTTATTTCTATAAAAAATAAAGTAAATTTATAATTTTTAGGTATAATTGTTTTCTTCAAGGGTGTAGCAATGAATGTTGTAAAGAGTGGTGAATTTATTTTAATATAGTAGGTAGGTATATATAGGTATCGGTTAAACCATATTGATTGTTGTTCTTCTTTTTAATGTATGTTATAAATAATAATTATGTATGAATTTTAACATGAACAGTTCGATAATGAATTTTTTGAAATGAAATGAAATTTTAAATAACCCATCAATGGTTCACAAGTTATGAACAGTTTTGTAAATACCTATTTATTTGCAGTAAATTTTTTTATTTTAATTTTTTCTCCAACACGAGTTTTCATTTTATTCATCAAAATAAATATTATGTGTACCTACAATATTTTTCTTTTTTTAAATTTACAATTTTATTTTTTTTTTGTTTTTAAAATTGTTTTCGTTCAAAGTTGTGGCTCATTATAAAATATTATTTGTTCGCTATAAACTTTAACACTAAGCTTACGCAGCGAATGTTATTGAATGTTAACAGGATTAACTTAATTCTGAATTATATGATAAATTTTCAATGTTGGCAAAAATGATGTCGATAAAATGATCAAGTAAATGACCCTTAGGGAATAGAAAATTTTGCACCTTACTACAAATATTATGTTTATATGGTAATTAAAAGCCTTATAATACAAAAATAAAGGTATGATAAATTAGTAAGCAAATACGTATTTTTCTTAAACTTGAAATGAAAACTATAATGAAGGAAAGAAATGCTAGGATTTATTTTGCTTCCGTCATTTATGGTGGGTTACCAAGCTAGTCTTTTTATCGTTTAAAATCATCATAACAGAAACAACCAAGTGTCGATGTACTATCGGCGTGCAATAAATTTCATTCAATTCAACTTAAACAATTTAGCTGCTAATAAAGGAATCCAAAATATTTATAACATAATAAAATAATTTAAATTAACAGTTAAATTAGATTACGTTACTTCTTTTCATTTGTCAGGTGGTTTGAAAGAGAAGATACAGGTTAGATATTAGCTATAGTCGCTAAATGTAGTATTGTAACTGTTTCATTCCTGATTAATTTAATGATTTAAATCACATTAATGGTCGGAGAAGTGAAACCATAACTGGAAAGAAAACAACTACATAGACAAAAAATTGATCTGTTAAAATCCTCGTACCAGGAGCTGAGTTGAAGTTTAAAAGTTCAATACCGCAAAAGAAAATTTTCACGGAATTTTTTTTTTTTTTCCAGATAGTAGTAAATCATCGAAAGAGGCTTCAGGTACTACCTATTACCGGGGAAGGCAGTTTGAAGGACTGTGGAACTTTAACCCACTAAAAACTCCTATCATTATTGCAACATTAAAACTAGTCTTATAGACTAACTTATTAATTTACATTTAACTCAAAGAAACAAAGATACCTTTGATCTACCAAAATCCAATAAGGTTTTAATAGATAAAAGGTTTTAACCTAACTCAAGAGATCTTGTTCGTTTTAGTCGCTTAACAAAGTTTTGATTGTCAATTAAGCTAGAAGCTTCGGTATTGACATGTTGGATCAGACGAGTTTTATGTCGTGCAGCGCATTTCAGTATTTCGTCTTTTATAGATGAGATCTGCAGATCTCGATGAATATCGGCATTGCGAACATACCATGGAGCATTGACTATGTTGCGCAGTACCTTATTTTTGAACGTTTGGATAGTTTGAATATGGATTTGTTTAGCACATCCCTATATTTGAATACCGTATGCCCAGACTGGCTTCAATATTTGATTATACATCAAAACTTTGTTATAGGTCGAGACCGTAGAATTCCGCCCAATCAGCCAGTATATTTCTCTATATTTGAACTATAGAGTTCTTGGTTTTTGATTTTCACATGCTCTTTCCATTTCAGTTTTGCATCCAAGGTCATGCCAAGATATTTAGCTTTATTCTCGTATGGAATCACGACATCATTAATTTTAACTGAGAGAGGAGTTACTATGTTTTTATAGGTGAAGTTTACATGACTAGATTTGGCTTCATTTAATTTAATTTTCCATTTTTGGCATCAGTTGGAAATTTCGTCATTAGCTTTTTGCAGTTTGTTTGTAGCTTCTTCTATAGTAGAACCAACTGCCATCAACGCTGTGTCATCTGCAAAGGTTGCTAGTTTTATATTTTCTACTTCGGGTATATCACAGATGTATAACAAATATAAAATTGGACCCAGTATATATTGCGGTACTCCAGCTTTTATATCTCTTAGAGAGGAGTATTCATTCTCATTTTTAACTCGAAAAACTCTATTTGAGAGATATGATGAAAATAATTCAACGTCATTTTTAGGGAACAAACAATTTAGCTTTTTGATGAGTTCTTCATGCCAAACTTTATCAAAAGCTTGGGCTACATCTAGAAATACTGAAGAACAAATTTGTTTATTTTCCAGTGCCCTTTCTATAATGTCTGTTATTCGATGTACTTGATCTATTGTTGAGTGCTTTTGCCTAGACCCAAATTGGTAATTAGGTATTATATTACTGTTTTCAATGAGGGGTTGAATCCTTCTCAATAGTAATTTTTCAAACAACTTCGCGAAAATTATACAAAAAAATACAACAGAACTAACGATAATTATGCAAACGAACGAATATGGAATATTTATTTTTCCAACATGAAATGTAATAACCTTGAATAAGATAAGGGTGGTCTGTGAAATGATTGTCACATCCGTTCAGACAACAAAATGCTAGAGTTTTCAAAACACACAAAAAAATTGTTTTACAGTTCATTATAACTTTACAAAAAAAAATGCCAAAATTGAATAGAAAGAAAAATTTAAAATAAAAATAATAAAGATATTTCCCCTCGCTGGGAGTTTTGGTTTGGAAAATTTACCGTTGGAAATTGTTATGAGTATTAAAATCTATCTGTATAATCTCTAATTGATGATAATCTATCCTACCTATTTGCTTTCCTGCCTTATGTCGTTCGCTTCGCTTATCGTCGAGTCGAGAAGAAACGAAATGTTGCCAATGTTTGTCACTTCTTTAACTTTCATGTTTTTTTTTTACATTCCTTTCGGATAGTTTAATATATTATAAAAAATTTCTGTTACGATTATATTGATTAGTATTTTACGTCATGAGGGAAGACAAATTTTATGGAATTAAAATTTTCCATTACGTTTTAAATATTGAATAATAACTTATTTTTGTTAATTGTGTTTTTTTATGGTTAATAAATTAAAATAATAGAATAAATAATATTTTGATTTAATTAATTTAATACCTTATAGAAACAATAATAAATTGTTAGAAATTTTACTATACTAATTGGTGTATGTATAGATTGTAACAATATAATTACAAAACCTTTGAACTAATAATTAAAATAGATTAAAAAAACAAATGGCTGCGAACATTAAAAATTATGGGAATAAAATTTTCTTAAGAAATTTAATCTTTAAATTCTACTAATATCAAACACATACATTTTCTATTATTATTCCTTCATTCATCGTAACTGAGTTCCTCCCACCCCTATATCTATTTAATAATTATTCAAAAAGAAGCCTTAGTAATTTACAAAGCGAAAACAAAACTTAACAACTTTAATTAAATTTTTTTAGCACAAAAACGATTAATTTATTTTCTAAAACTTATTAGGAATAATTATTATGTTAAAGTATTTTTCAAAATCAGGAATTCTTATAAAATATTATTTTTTAATAATACAATGTAGCAATCTAATATGAGCAACACTATAACCAAAAAACAATAGATTAGAATTGATCGTTATTTCGAAAACAATTATCTTAATAAGACAAAATCTTAAATGATATTTTAGTAATATTTTATTCTATAAAAATATTCTATTTTTTATTACAGGACTTTACTGCAACAAAAGTGGAACTGAATTGACATCGTATATATAATAATATTAAGCTGCTGTGTCACCCAACGCGTGATTTATACATCAGTGCAATGCCATTCCACGCCACCCAAAAAATTATTCCTACATTAGTGTAATGCCATTATCTAGATAGTTATTAGTTGTACTATAACATCGTTAGCATAGAAGAAGAAATTGGAAAACATCGAGTCACAAATTCAAAGAGAAAAACAAGGACATTAGAACGATAACTGTAGTATGTTATACACAATTTACGCCACTTAGTTTCTTCCGACTCTTACGACTCTCCTGAATTATTGGATTGCAGTCCTAGTGTAGTGCAGTTTTAGAATGTGTATAAGAAACAAAAGAGATAGGAAGCATGGAGTGTATTAGACAACGCCGGAAGTAGCAATCGTGGACGGAGACTCCATTTATGAAATTCATGACATATTTAATTTTCTTTTCCGCCGTGACAATGTATATAGGTTTTTTTATATTTCATCGGTGAAGCGGCTGCAAATGACTCTCTTTATTCAGAATGAATAGCATTTACAAAGATTGTATCAGACCATCCAAAGGGTGGACGAAAACAAAAAGTATTCTGTTGACGATTACACTACATAACTCCCGCCGGTTTAAGATTACTTTTTTGTTGAATTATTTGTTTTATTAAGGATTTTAAAAATAATATTTTCAAGATTTTGCTTTTCAAAATATCGTTCTAGACTCCAATAAATTAATTTAAAATTTATAATGTTGTAATATTAAAAATAAATTATCATTACATATTTGAAAAGAAGAAAAGTCCTTGAAATAAGCCACAAAATATAATTTGAACAATAATTATTCTATACATCCGAACATAATAATGAAAATATATAAAAACTAAAAAGCAAAACAAAAAATTACCATATCTTCTACCATATGAAAATTATATATTGTTTTTGACATCTGCTCAAGTTCAAGAATTTTGTAATATTATACGTAATAGATTTTATAAAATAACGATAAATAAAATGTATACAAAAATAGTTTCCAAATGGTACTGAGCAGCTCTAAAAAATCCCAATTATAAATTATATAACACTAATATTAATTAAAAAAGATATTTAATTTAATAATATTTAAATTGCCACTGTTACTAAAAGATTCTAACACAATAGTTACCATGACCTTACATACTTATTCATTAGTATAATTTTCATTATTCCACTATAGAGTATAAATTATATTCTAGGATATTAATTTTTCGGTAAACTATCATGAATAAAATTTAAATTCAACTAGGACAGATCGAATTTGTAATTGATCAGAGAAAATTATAGCTCAAATCAATTACAGAAGATTTACTAAGCTGTAACAAACTACAGTATGTAGCAAACAAGTTGATCGTCTATGACAAACTTATTAAACAATTGATTCATTTTAAATACGTTAGTAATAATGTAGCACCGTAAAGTGAAACCTGAAATTAACAACAATAAACAAACAAGTCTACCTGATGGCGTCGGGAGGAGAAGATATAATACCAAACTCTATAAGCTGTATAATAATGTGGACGTAGTCACGAAAAATAAAATATTCCAGCCAAAACAATCTTCTAATCCAAACCCGAAGGTACAAGATCAGATCGGAGCAGATCAAACCTTCGTTGGAGAGACAAAGTATCGGCAGATCTACAACGACTGCTCATCTTCAACCGGAGAGAATTCGCTCGTGACCAACAAAAATGGAGGACGTTGATGAGTCAGGTCCAGGATATACGTGGTCTGTTGGCCACCTGAGTAAGAAAACCCAGTCTACCCCAGTTTCTGGATACTTACTTGATGTCCCATTTCTTTCGTCTAATATAATAGACGTCTGATATTTTGCTATAAGCATTAATCTAACAATAACAAAAAAAATTAGTAATCACAGCCAAACAGGTTGAAACTTATAAAACATGTTTTCAAACAAAACCTAACAATGGCAGCAAAAATACACATAGTACCGAAAGTAAAACCTGAGACTGATCTCCGAAAAAAAAACCAGAAAATCGTGACAGAGGTATATTAGAAATATTTGTGATGTTCAAAATCTCTTCACACCTGTAATACATGCCATAAGATAGACTACAGTTATTCAGACTTAAAGTGGAACCATATTTCTTCTGATTTTCACTTTCCAACAGTATTAGATTAGATTATACCAGCTGTAGAAATTCAAAATGAACATTAATACATTTTTGTAATAGCTTACAGCTCTCCTGGTTAACCATATTCTATTCAAGCCAACAGTAATTCTGTATTGAAGGTTCCGTTCCAACTCGCGGCATTTTATGAAAAAAAAATAAACCCCACTCTCAATAACATAAAGCACTATTGCCCAAAAACAAACTAATAAAAGTTTTGATGCTAAGCTAAAACAAAATATATATATATTTCATTATTAATCATTATAATGGTATACGAAAGATTTCTGATGTCCTTTTATATAAATTTTATTACAATGAGACAAAAGAAAAAAAAAAACTTAAAACAATCTCTCTATAGAATATTAATTTAATATTATATTTGCGAATGTCCTTGAACTTGCTATTTTCTTGGTCAGAACATTAAAAAATATACATAATATAACATTATTATTATTTAAATTAATTTCTGATATAATTTTTATTACAAAATTTTATTACCCAGCTTTTGTATTTTATAAGTTAGTTTTCTTTTGATATTATTAATATATGATATAACCGATAACATACAGGATGTGTTTGATGGTTAGTGGTCAAGCAATAATTTAATATATTTTATATACACATAATCTGGATGGATGTCCCTCCAATGTTTCAAAATTAAATGAATAACAATAATTAAATAGAATTAAGCCATTTGATCTTTCGTCACTATATATTGTACTTGTTCTAGAAATAATTCAACTCAATCATTATCCCCATTACCTTTCAGATAGTATATAATATCTTTCAAGAAGCAATAGAATCAGTTGAAATAATTATTGAAGTTAATTAACATAATTTTATTAGATAAAATTATTCATCATAAATTAAATTTTGATTACAAATCAACCCAACACAACAAAATGTATGATCATAAATAATCACAACATACTATAATATGCAACAGCCACAATTACCGTTAACAATCTTCTAATTGATCACGTAAGGAGGTTGAACAGTGAGCAGAAATAAGATGTGAAATTTAAATGACAGTAACCTACCTTCGGATTTGATAATTAAATTACTCTTGTTATGTTTTGTTATTATATGGAGTAAAGTTTCTGATCTTACGAAAAATTCAAATAAAATAAACTCAAAGAATTTGAAATATGGTTGTATTCGAATATGACAGAATCCACGGTTAGATAATGTCCAAAAAAATTAACTTTTTTAACACATCGATATCGGTGAGTTTACGTTGACTCAACGAGCAAAGTTCGAGCCAAGATAACATAACATAGATATAAGACCTTTGAAATTCAGTAGTAGAGATATATCAAAGAGAGAAAAATTATACGTACTTAATCATTGTTTGACTCACAAACACCTTTTTTCTACTCATAAAACTGATTCTAAAAATCATAAAAAACTACACTAGATTCCAAGTAGCATAAATTAGTGAGTGAGTGAGATCAGTGAGACACAAACATTTTTTTTTCATTTGAAAGGTAACATTATGTATGGAAAATAACATCATTTAAATGACCATTGACCAGTACGACTTCTCCATACGTTCTGAATTCTGCTAACCCAATTTTCCATAAATTTAGACTTTCAATGTCGATTTTTAATTGTTGAATTGTTGTTGGATTATCAGCATAAGCCTGTGATTTAACATATCGACGACCTGGGAGGATAATTTATATTACACGACCTGAGAGGATAATTAACTGGATCATTTCTTGAGATAATTTCTACACTAAATTTTGTTTTCAATAAATCGATTTTCGAAGGAGGCTGTGTGGCCGGTGGAATTATTCTCAGAAACAGCAGGAAAAAAAATTCATTTGACATTGTTCTGCATCGTTCTCCAGTAACCTTTTACTCGTCGACCCTTTTTTTTAAAAGAAATATGGGCAATTAAATCACTCCCCCAACATGAACTGCACACCAGACAGTGACTTTATCTGAATGTAATACTGTCCGAACAGTTTCATGTGAATTTTCAGCATTCCAAATTCTGCAATTGTGTTTGTTTACATAACCATTTAAACAAAAAGTGAATAAAATTTTTCGATAAAAATGTTCATCATTTTCAAGCACAACAATTTAACAATTTCTCAACGTTTTTAAATCGTGTATGTTTCCATGATGAAATGGCATAACCTACGTCCTACTGCACACAAATGCCATAATAAATGTGAAAAAAATAATACGCAGTGTTTCCAACTTAATTAATTTGAACTGTATCATCACTTTTGGAAAACCCTTTATTTCATGCACCCAAATAGTTGGCACTAAATTCCTAAAACTATATCTATTAAATAACAACTTCATATAATATAAATGAAATATTAACAAGATTTGAACTAGTTAGTTGACACGTTGAGCTAAGAAAGATTAAATTGCACCGACTAACATCAGATAGCTCAATTTAATAACAATTGTCTAAGCGTGACTCTGAATAATATCCCAAGTTGGCAACTGCAGCCAGAAAATCTATAACGAATTCAAATTAATGTCAAATAATCAATACCAAATTTTTGTTCATGTTCTTTGCTGCAGAAGAGTAAAATAATCGATAACAGAAAATAAATAAATGGAACAAATTTAAACTTTGCATCCGTATTTCAAACATATATGTATTTAAATTTATCGAACAACTTTCTTCAGTATTGACCAGTCTCCAACAAACACCCGGTATATATCCTGGAGATAAATTTCACAAAATATTCATTTTTATTGACAATAAAATGAATAAGCGAGGATATTAAAGACATGAAATTATTTAACACCACACATATTACCCCTGCCTTCGCTAAAAGGGATGATATTAAAAAATTTTATTTTATCAATTCTAGACACTAATAAATATTTACATAACATCTGGAAAAGTTTTCTTTTTCGAAATCAACAAGAATTGGGTATGAAAAAATATTAATTCCATTTTATTTAAATAAAACGAAAAAGTTATACAATTCTTTAATTTTGTGGCAAAATGACCCATATTTTATTTGATAGGCGCATTTTAATTTCTTTCAAAAATTATTGTTTGCACACTTTTATCTTCTTTCTTTCTATCAGATTAAATATATATTATTATTTGTTTACATGTAATGTCAAGTGATTCATTTAATATTTAATTTATAACATATATTGAATGTATTATAATCTCTATAACACATGTTACATTATTTAAAAATGAAATTAATCCACAAAATAATAAATAAAAAAATTAGCCCAATTCAATCAATTATTGGAAACTGGATCAAGTTTTAAATATGCTAAGATCGAATCAAATGACAAGAATTTTATTTATCTGTATTATTTGGTATGCGGTAAGTGGATATACAAAACAGAAAGGCAATTCAATTACACATATCGGATGAGCCGCTCTGATGATAAAGAAAATGAATAACCTATAAATAATCTGTAGTTCATGCACCACTATCAAAAGTAAATTAAAAAAAGTATACAGTGGTATACAATTTACCAAAACTTCTACACCATTGTGTGGTACCACAATTCAGTGTGTAACTTTAGAAAAAAATTATCAATTTTTTTAACAACAACAGCCCATTTTTGTTTTTGTGATTGTAAACAGTTTTCTATTTTTTAAGGAAAACTTATACTAGAACAAATAAAAGCTTAAAGTATGTACTTTCAGTATACATATTTAAAAGTAGAAAAAAAAAATTAGAAATTAAATATTAACTAGAAAAAATACTATGCATAACTTTAAGATGTATAATGAATTTTTAATTAACTTGAATCACAACATTTCAAAACCCAACTGTATTATACAAAATTTGAAGATAATTTTACATTAAACAACGAAGAAAATAAATTTGTGGTGACGTAATCGCGTTCAAACCAAATTTATTTGATTACAACGCAAATTGCGCTTGTAAATGCGTTCTTATAATTAATTACGTTTCTAAATCTATTAAAAATCTCATTCATAAACTGCAGTTCATTTGATTGCAATGCAAAAGTGCCAGCACATTTCATTTTTATTCATTATCGCTGGCACAATTAATTGGAAATCGAAGCTTAAATGTTTCACCAATTTATTAAAACTGCTCATTTTCATAATCGACATGTTTTCTTTGCAATAAAACTAACAATAAAGCTATAAAAGAAAACATGTCGATTGCAAAATTAAGCATAAACAGATTTAATAACATCTGCAAAAGGTAGTCAACAGTTATAAAAATAACTTTGAAGTTTAATGTTAAAAAAAAAAACATGAGTACCTATGTACCTACATTTAATTGTGGCTACATCTAATAACAATTTCATAGAAAAACTCACAAAAAAAAATTTTTTTTTTTTTGTTTACAATTCAAATATTTGTGACACATTTTCATATTTTTATCGTTATTTATTTCCTATGAAAATTATTCATAACATACATATCAGGGGCGATACGTCTACAAAATTAATTTCGTTCATGAACGACTATAGAAAAACAAATTTCAAAAATTTTGAAAAATTTCTAAAAAAAATTTTATAATAAAAAAATTTAATTAAAAAACTCTACTACTATTTTTAATTTTCAAGTAAAACGATGTTAATTTTAATGATTAATGAATTTGTTTACATTTGAAGTTGTTGTATTGCTACTCATATAATTCATCATGCCCATACACACAAATAAAAACATGTGGTTTTTTCTGTTAAACATTATAACATTACATTTTACATCATGGTTAACATTTTTTTATATAAATCTAAAGGTGGATTTCCTCTTAATGGACGAACGTCCGGACAAATTTTTTAACCATTCAAAAAATTTTATTTTACCAACACATACACAAAAAATCCTCTCCGGGCAATTTACTTCATCCAATTTTTTAGTTAAAATATTTTCAACTTTTGACTGAAAGACGAAGTAAAAGAAAAGGATAGATATATAATTA
Source organism: Argyra leucocephala (assembly GCA_963942445.1). Lineage (NCBI taxonomy): Eukaryota > Metazoa > Arthropoda > Insecta > Diptera > Dolichopodidae > Argyra > Argyra leucocephala. The sequence continues at coordinate 17,989,600 of OZ012680.1, read as the reverse complement.
TTTGATAAATATTTATTGCTATCTCTATTTATGTATGAAAGCATTCACATATAGAATTTCAAATGTTTTTTAATAAAAAGATATGAAGTGTAATTTTTTTGTTTTTTGTTTTTTAGTATAAGATTATTTTGTTTCTAACAAATTATTTATATTTTAAGATAAAAGCAAAGCGCTATATTTTATTTTGTTCGAATATTACAATGTTGTTGTTCATTATTACTCTTAACAAAATTTTAAATTTTTTTAATAAAATTCATATCAACGCATGTAAACATATTTTCAAACGTCAACCGTTTTTGGCTACATAACAAATGTCAGTCCTTCGCGCATTGAGAGGAAATCATAAAATTTTCTTTAATGGTATTTGTGTTTCAATTATAGTGTAAAATAAAATTGTCCAGACGTTCGTCCATGAAGAGAAAATCCATCATCAGTCTACATTTATTCAAAGTCATGACTTTCGCTTACAGAGACAGTATGCGTGAAAAAAGAGACCAAAATAAGATAATATTCGTTAGTATATAACAATACTTCCAAATAAATGAAAATGAAAAATGACATTTACCTATTGTTTTGCCTAAGATTTTCAATTTTGTTCTTTTTTTATTTCAACCAATTTCAAATTTCTTTTCAACCAATTTGAGCGCGCTGTGATATAATTTTATAAATTTGGCAGATATTTTTATGTTTAAGAAAGTTTTAGAGTATAATTTAAAATAAAGTTCAGAATTTGTACTTTAATTATATAAAAAAATATTACATAAAATATATCTTAAAATTTAAAAAATTGTTGGTTAAAGAAAGATGGTGAAAAAAATTGTGATTATTAGAAATAATTTGTTTAAAGGCGTAAATATTTTTTTTTTTCAAATGGCAAGGTCTTTTTTAAATCAATTTTCCTATAATGAAACATTGAAGTATATAAATTTTTTTTTTACTATTCGATCTAAAAAATACAAAATTTTAATTTCTTTTTAGAACAAAACTTGAAAAAAATTATATTTCTTCAGTTATTAGACTTAAAAAATCTGGTCCTTATTTTTCCTATGCTGGCCTGTATAAATAGGGAACAAAATGAGAATCGTCTCTGCAGTGTCATGACACGGAATATATGTAGACTTAGCATAAATACATTTATCTATACACTTCCAGGTAAAAACAAATACAAAATCAAGTAATGCCGTACACTTTTCCTGCTAACAAAATTTTACAATTTTCTTGTTGAAATTTATTCTATTTTGAATAATTTCATATAGAACCACCTACAAAATCAACCATTCATGCTTAAAGTTAACAAAATATTCCTAATAAGTAATAATTCACAAAAAAAAAGTAAATATACTTAAAAATTTAACTTTCCCGTTGTCCAACTCAGATAATGTAGGTAATAAATAATAGATTTATATGCTAGTTTTATTTATAAATTTTTGCATTTTGCTTTTTTTTTAATGTATTACTTCTTATTGTTGTTTTATTTACATTTTACATATGATTTGATTTTTTCATCCCACAGAATTGTGACAGAAAATGTTGAAAATTGTTAAAAAATATTATAAAAATTATTTAAAGCAGTTCAATCGAGTTATGTGATTAATAAAATAGAAAATATAATGTACATATTCAAAAGAGTAATAGACGAATGGACATACATACATAGAGATCGAACTCTTAATATTAAATATTATAAAAATTTTCAAATTTTATTATGGTGTAATGTTTATGTCATCGGTGTATATTGATCAGAAGAGTAGTAGCTAAAACTTATGGTTGAAGTAGAATTTATTTTTGCTTTCCAATTAATGTTTTATACATCATAACATATATTTTAAAATTATTTTCTAAAAAATCAAGAACATTGGAATTTATTTACGAATTATTAGGTATGCAATTCCTATCACAAAATTTCAAAGGCAAAATCCCCAAATATAATAATTCAGAAATAATTCAGAAAATAGAAAACATTAATGTGATTAATGACGAAAACCTCATTGTGCTCCAAAAAAATTGTCAACAATATTTAATAATACCGGAAATTTCCCACAATATTGGCTAAAGTCAAGATTTGTCACCCTTTCGAAAAAAACTAATCCCAAAAAATGCAATGACTGCAGATGAATAAGTTTAATGACCCATGCTCTAAAAATCTGCCTGAAAATGCTACATAATCATATATATACACAAATTGTAAGTTGCACATGGGCAGAACGCAATTTGAATTCAAACATGGAACTGGAACTAGAGAAGCCCTTTTTAATATTCAAATACTAGTACAAAATTGTCGAGATGTTCATAAAGATGTTTTCTTATATTTTGTGGATTATGAAAAGGCGTTTGATAAGATCAACCATCAAAAACTTATGGAGGATTTAAATAGAATTGGCATTGATAAAAATATCATATTCCGTGTATAAATATAGCTTATATTGGCAACAAACAGCCCATGTATAAAAAAAAGTGGTGTGCTCACACAAAGCCTTAATATTCAAAATGGAGTCGGCAAGGCTGTATTCTGTCACCTTTACTATTTGGCATCTATGCTGAAGCCATTTTTGAAGAAAAGAAGCAGTGAACGATTTAGATGTTGGTATAAAAGTAAATGACACATATATAAATAATATCAGATATGCAGATGATACAAAATTTATAACAGACAACCTGAGGGACTTACAACATATAGTCGATATAGTCAACGATCGCAGCAAATATAGTTTAACTTAAAAATAAATATCTCAAAAACTAAATTAATGATCGTTAGTAGAAATAGAACACCTTACACTGCAACAACAACTAAAATAAATAACCGGTCAATTGAGAGAGTCTCCGCATACAAATATCTCGGATGCTGGTTACACGAGGAAATTAGATGCGGAAGTTGAAACAGTAAGGAATGTATTTGTTAAACACAAAAAAGTTTTTTGCTGTCCTGAAATGAGCTTAGGCCTTTCCTTACTATTCGTTAAATGTTATGTTTTGGTCTATACTCCTATATGATGTAGAAACATAGACCTACTTTGGGCAGATTATGCGTGGAAATAAAGACGAGCTGCTTCAGTTAATAAAAAAACAAAAAAAAAAAAGAAAATTTAAGGAAAACGAGGAATAGGAAAAAAACAATTAACATGGTTGCGCAACATTAGAAACTGAACAGGCGTCAAAAACATTAGCCATTTAATTCATTCAGCAACGGATCGAAAAATCTATCACGACATCGTTGCCAATATCATATGACTGCTGACATCCAATTATGGATAGGCAATAAAAGAAGAAAAAAGATAAAATCCACAAAGACAAAATCGTCAATAACCAAATTCATAATTAAAATATTTATTTTAATTTTTATTCAACAGGGGCTACGCAAAACAAATTTTTTTCTAAAAGTAGAAAAAATTATAATTTACTTATTTGTACCCAACAGAAGCTATGCAAAACAAGACGTCGGTAATTTTCTTTCTTAGGTTTTTTGTCTGTGAAGATTTTGATCTTGGGAATTTTGTCTTACTGAAGACTGCTCGTCTCCGCTTGATAATTTGATAAAATTCAAATTGTTATATTATTATTATTATAAAATATATATTAAATTGTTCTTCAACGCATGTCTTAAAATTTCACGACCCGCCACTGATACAGACATATGTTTGTACTTTAAGAATTTTGAGTTATAGTAAAACAAAAAAAAACCTCAAGAAAATATTTTGATTCTAAAACAAACATCAAAAAAAAATTTAAACTTTTAACAATAAAAACAAAAAGCATAATTAAATTACTCTGAAAATTTCTCAGAATTATCAACCAAAATAGTAAACAAAAAAAAGAAAACAACATTTCTATCATAACAAAATATAAACTTTCATCTTATAACTCGATTGGTGAAAAACAAATTTTTAAGCTAGTAATTGACCTCCATTTTATACCAGATGTACTTATTTTGTACCAGAAACGTTTTATTTGACCAAAAAAATATATAATGTGTGTATGTGTGAAAATAACTGCATTGTTTAATAAAAATAAATCATTTTTCAATTGGAAATATGTATATTAAAAATGAATCCAATAAATTATATTTCTAGGAAATTATTTTCGTTTGAGAAGAGGCGACTGGAACCTACTTACTACCTATATAAATATTTTTTTTTTTGTTTGATAATTTTTAATATTTTTTTTTTTAAATTTTATTATTCTACCTGACATAATTAAAATTATTTTTTGAAATGATCATTGATGAACTATTCTAATATTAACATAAAATCAAAATTATATTTTTGTTGTTTTTCTATTTAAAAATAATAAATAGAATTTTTTTTTTTAAATTTATTAATTAGCATGATTTATTTGTGAAGGCGTACATAAAATTTTCTAAATAAAATAAATAAAATTAATTATTAGTCATAAATTAAAAACGAAAAAGAAAATTGCATTCATTGATTAAAAACGGAATTTATAAAAATTCACTTATTTTATTAACAATTATAATTTATTATTTATAATACAATCAATAAGTTATTTTATTTATAAAGTGTGGAAAAATTTGCTAACAAACCAACATCAATAATGAATTTTAATATAGAAAATAGAACAAAATTTATGAATGGCCTAACTCTAAATATGTTCTTATTCTTCTGCATGTCTCATAGTTGAATATTTGGCATCCACTTCGAATTATTTAACCAAATACAGTGCCCCTACTGCGTATTCCGATTTTCGTATTTCGTATTCGAAAGATTGGTACTATGTAATACGAAATTCGAGTAAAAATAAGTTTGACAACTCGAAAATCGTACATACGAATCCGAATGTAATTTTTTGTACCATGTAATACTACTTTCGAATATTTTTTAACATATTTTATCCGAATGGTTTTTTGTTATCGAATGGAGGTAAAACTTTGTTTGTTTTAAAATTAAGTAAGTTATTTAAAAATATAATTATACTTAATATTACAATAATAATTAATAACATAAAAAAAACTACATTTATATTTAATTTAGTATTTAAAAAAATTTATATTATTTCATATTTGTGTTTTATAGATGAGGCTTAAACAAAAAACAACACCATCTCAATTTAAAATAATTATGGAGTTTCAAAACGAAATACAAATACAATAAAACTGATATAATTAAATTAAAAAATAAAAAATAATACTTTACAAAATAATAAACACACATTTAAAGTATACAAAAATATTACTGACAATTAGAAATTCGGAAACTTACGTTACCAACTTAAATGACGTTTATTTCCTTTCGAATTTGATACGCGGTGCCAATTAATTTTACATTAGAATCGCAAATTCGGATAATCGTTCGAATCCGAATTTCATACACGGTAGGGGGCCAGGCTATGTTGTGTGTATTGTATACTAGTTCACCGACTTTACTTGTTTCTACCTGAAAATGTTTTTATGTTTGTTAATCATGATAATTTAATTTCCTTTCAAAGCTGCCACGCTACGTTCATTCTTCGATTTGAATTTGTAGGGTTAACAATTGTAACATGCTTTAATTTGGTTTCAATGACCGAAATAAATTGCTTTACAATGATTGACTGCGAGCTATAACTTCCATTATTTTTTGTTGTTTTGCAGTCTCCGAAGAGCTTCTTTCTTTGTAATCCTATCCATTCATGAAACTTTTAACAGAAGTCGGTAACAAATTATTTCGAAGAAAACATTTATTTCTCTTCTTATTATGTTATTATGTACGTAAACTATGTCAATTCAAGCTGTGTCATTCGCGTATTTAAAAATGATATTGTTTATACAAATGCCATCGATTTTAGAACCCTTAGTAGCATCATTTGTCCCACATCTCATTTGTCCCACATGACTAACAATATCTACCTTTCATTAATTCTGGCCTAAGTTTTGTGTTACCAATATGTCTTCTACATGCTTTGAGTATCTTTTTGATCTATAAATTGCGCTCTATTGCACCCTTCTCATAGTCCATAAAAAATTAATTTTGAACTAGTGAAAAATTTGCTTGATGTGTTTAAACTTTCTCTGAGGCTACCTAATTTCTAATTCAATTTTTATTCTGTTATGTAGATTTTCTTTAATATCGATATATTAATAATATATTAAATTAATTAAATGATGTTCATTGCATTTTTTGGTATTTTATTTTTTGGGATACGCTTTAAATGTTAACTTCAATATTTCCAGTCTATTGAATACCAGTGTTATAAATCTGGGTAATCTGGAAGAAAATTTAGCTATGTTGGACGACTATGGCTAAATTTCTGCATCAAATAACTTAATAATTTTAAGTAAGAGCTCATATGATTTGATAATAATGATTGGATAATTCTGCATATTTTATCTTTAGTTCAACTATACACAGCCACATGAATTTATTTTCTTCTTTATCTGTGACAACCTTTCCCCGTATTGATACGAAGGAAGACCAAATTATTGTATTTTCGTTTATCTATACAAATTATTGTTTGACTTTTGTGTGGAAATTAGGGTTAACATAAGGTTTGCTGAAGTACTTTAATTTCTTAACATTCTCTATTAAGCCATTCTATTTTTGATGAATAAAAAAAGGATCTAGTCTAATAAAAACGAATAAAAACAAGAAAATAATTATGAAATTTAATTACAAAAATTAAATTGTCTGTAAATTTATTGTTTTGTTTTTTTTTTTAAATAAATCATAAAAATACAATTTCAAAGTTTTATCAAAAAAAAATCGAATTATTTTTAAATTTGGAAAATTTCTTAAGTGCATACAGTCGATCATAAAATTATTTGATCATAGAAAATTATTTACTTATTTTACGAATTTAACTGTAAATAAATTTGATAAATATGATTGATTCTAGCTCAACTTTTTACGGTTAGTTCTTCATTGACATTCATTCATTATTTCATGTATTCAAAAGCATAAACATTAAAAAATTATTACTGTTTGAAATTGACAGTTCCTTGACAATTAAAATTCCCAATAAACAATTCAAAATTTTAAATTATCAATTAAAAATATAATATTAATTTTAAAAAATTTATATATAAATTCAAATTGTTCAGTAGATTTAGAACAGAATTGGACAGAAATGTTTTGGACAATGACAATTAACTGTCAAACATTTTAGAACCACTTGATAGAACAGAAAAATCTACTGAACACTCTTTTTGATCTTTTTTGAACTTTTTTGTTCTAATTTTTGTTTACTTTCAAATTTCTTTGTTTAACTATCAAAATTATAAAAATAAAACAACAACAAAAAAAGTTGGACCAAAAAACTTTTAAAACAAAGTAGATCAATTTAGAACAGTTTTGGACAATTTACTGAACACCGCTCAGACAGAACAGTTTTTGACAAAAAATTTCAATTAATGCTACTAAACAGAAAAAAGTGTTTCAGTCTGGATCATTCTAGATCATTCTAGAACAGTTTACTGAACAAGCTAAATATCATGTTCACATTGCACGACTTAATTATAATTAACTGTCATTTCCCAATTTCAAACAAATTTCGAAAATAATTTAGTTATTTCTTTTATATAAATCGAAACTACCTTCTCGAATTAAGTTCAGTGAAATTGTGTGCTTAATATTCTTACCCCTACTTTTATCGTATCTTTTTGAAAATTTGCAGCCCTAACAGTGACATTTTTAATTAACAATGGCATTTAGTATTATTTTGCTCGCTCCATCATTATTTTTTATAAACAATATTTTTTAACTATGAATGTTTACCTTTTATAATATTTTATATACAAGTATTGAGTATTTAAAAATTTTTTGTAATATTTAATTTTTGTTTTCATTACCCTTAACTATAATTGCTCTTAACATAAGTTATCATCATGATATCGTATTATTTTGTACACCAGCATGTCATTTCTGCCAACCACGCACGCCAGCGTACAATTCATAAAAAACTTCACTTCTTTTATCGATTTCAAGGCAATATGGTTGACCTGTCATCAATTAGAAAAATTCCGAGATAGCTATTCAAAGACACAAACCTGAAATATTTCAAATTAATCAAATCTAATCACAAATTTGAATTTTTTGAGCCAATCGTTAGGCACTCATCCTAACTTTAGTAATAAATTAAAATAAAATGAAATGAAAAAATTAAATTATATATCTGGTGGTGGTCTTTGATAAATTAAAATGGTAAAAAAATGTTTGTATGAACATTTTTGTTTGTTCCATTCACCGCTGTAATTGATAATTAAATTTTTAAGAATTTTTACAGAAAAAAAAATAACAAATTATATGTAAATAGTAAAATATTTAATGAAAACAGAAAAAAAAGAAATTACATATTTTAAAGGGCGTTTTCATAAAGTAAATCTGTAATAAAATCATAAAGTAATACAACTATTTTTTTTCTTAACTTAATTGAAAATTGTTAAAAATGTGAAAATAAAATAAGTCTTTGGTATATAAAGTAAAAACACTTAAAAATATTAAAACCAATAATACCTTCTTGGTACTACACTAATGTTATACTATATGTACTTACTTACATATATTTAACAGAATACTAACAACCAAAAATATATGTATAATTATTATAAATTAATTAACAAAAACCCAAATATTTTTTTTTTAAATTGTCAAAAGCCAAAAATCCAACAACTTTTATTAAATTTCAACGACTTAAATTTTGACAGATAATAATTTTATATACATGACGCTTGGCAATTTTATAACGAGCATAGAAATCACGCTCTGAGCCCACTCTGGTTGAAAAAATGAACACAATTTTAACGCTTTGAGTTGTCCGAGCTACAAAGTGAACACAACATTTTTTTTTGACAGATCATGAAAACACCCAAATATGCATCGATCAAAAAACTTTTTTCGAAATTCTTGTGTCGGACTTCAGACTTTCAAGGGGCGGCCAATACTAGTTATATTTTAACTGTAAACATTGTTTTTTAAAAATTTTCGATATAAAAGTTCTACTACAAAATACTAAAGAATCAAAATTTGATTTCAAAAAATTAATTATTTTCATTGGACAAATAATTTTCTAATGCACTGTACATAATATTATGTTATGTACTCATACTCAAAAACAAATTTGTATAATTTCACTCATCATAAAATTTATGTTTGGACTAATTTTCAATAATTATAATATCTGTCATTTTATTAAAATCATTTCAAAACACAAACAAATTGAGATTCATTCAAACCTATGAGTATTTAGGTCGAATTGTCATACTTAGACCTCATAAAACATGAGCCTATTTATTTTTTTTTTAATTTTATTTTATTATAATTTGTTTTTTTTCGTTTTTTTTTTTTCTTAAATATGTTTAATATCAAAAAAACAACATTAAAAAATATGATTAAAAAAAAAATTTTATTTAAATATTTTTTAAATTTTTATGTTTTTAGGTTAAGTTGTTTTAAATTCTTTCAAAAATCTTTCAAAAATAAAGAAGAAAAGAAAATGTTTATGTTTCTTGTTCGAATTTTCTTCTCATTTTTTGCATTATCTACAAATATGCCACAAACACGAGTTAAATTAAATCATTCGTAATAATAATATGTACTCGTGCCATCCGGTATGCCACAATAAATTTTACACTATTTTTTTTTATTCTCTATTTTTGTATTTTTTTTTTTGGTTTTTGATTTTTAATTTTTATGAAAATTTTATAAACAAAAATCCAATCACAAATTTTTAACTCATGAATGAAATGAAAATTTTTCATGAATCAGGCAAGCATTATTATTGTGTTTTATTTTATTTTTTATGTTGTGTGAATTTTTGATATTTTATTCATAAAGTAAAACAAAAGAAGACATTATTTAAAAAGTGTCCTTCGATTTGTATAAACAAGTACAAAAAAATTTTGAATGCAGCATCATTTAAAAAAAAGTGGATCTGAAGTAATATAGAATTTCTATTTCGTCATGAAAATGTATTTTTATTTTTTTTTTTTATTTTCTTTTTTGTTTTTAAGGTGAAAACATATTTCAATTTGTAAATTGCTCTCAAGTTAATTGACCTGAAAAGTAAAAAAAAAAAACGAAAAACAAAACAAAATTATTTTAATTTTCAATAATTTTCTTTATATTCAATGAACAAGATGAGTCATACCACTCATATAATTTTAATTATCTTACTAGAAAATTTTGAATACACCCTTGTTATAGCTATTGAAACTACTTAGAGTTTATATTATTTATTTTTTTATTATTATTTATTTTGTTTATAAAATAAAGAATTATGACACTTAAAATTTCAACTGACCCATAAGTGTATTAGTAAAACAATTGAAGTAAATTGTTTTTTTATTTTTTTTTTTTTTTTTTTTTTTTTGTAGCAACCTTGAATATTAGAAAAAACAAAAATTACAAAATTTATTTTATTTAAGATTTCATAATTTTGTTTGGTATGTCTGGTAACTCTAAAATAAATAAATTTTCTTTTATTCTTTCAAAAATATTTTTATTGGTTTTTCTTTATTACCTCAAAATTTTTAAATGTTGAAAAATAATTGTGAATAATTAAAATTTTGCAAACTTTGGACTCTCTTTTTGTATAAAATAAAAATTGTTAATAAAATTTAATTTATCTATATGGAATCTCTTTATCATATAAACACTTTGCATTTATATACACTTCAAAAATTTTTAACAACATTTACCTTTGAACATTATATATATACACATTATATATATATTATTCTGCATTTATCTGGATGTTTGTAAGTCCGACGGAATACTCCAACATATATACAAATTGCAATATGTATACAAATTGCTTTGGTACTCTTTTTTAACCCGTGTCTAACAAGCTGAACCTTTGTAGGAATTATATTTTTTTAATTAAATGTCCGTCTTCTTCGCAAATAATAAGAAAAAATAAAAAATAATAATGATAATATAAATAAAACAAACAGTTTTTTTGATTTATAATAAGAAGAACTAATAGAAATTTTATCAATAGTTTAATATGGTATAATAACCAAAAGGCAAAAAGCATTTAACACAAAAAAAAACGTAATCCACTTAAAGGTTATTTTTATTACTTAAAATTATACACAATAAGCATATGAAGAGTTAAAATTGTTATTTATTTTTACTTTTTTTTTTGTTTTTTGTTGTTGTTATGATAATGATCATAGCATCATAGTTTTTCCATACCGTATGCATAGCCTGTATAGTACTATAGGTATATATATATATACTCTAGCCAGAAATGTGATGCGACGATGAGTTAAAATTGTTATCTATTTTTATTTTTTTTGTTTATTGTTTTTTTTTAATATTCGTATATAATATTTAGTATGTAGTATGGGGTTAGGTTTTGGTTCTGCTGATTTACACATAAAAACAATAACAACCTATACATTTTTAAAGGAATTAAATGAAATTTTGTACTATTATTTTTTATTTCTATAAAAAATAAAGTAAATTTATAATTTTTAGGTATAATTGTTTTCTTCAAGGGTGTAGCAATGAATGTTGTAAAGAGTGGTGAATTTATTTTAATATAGTAGGTAGGTATATATAGAATCGGTTAAACCATCTTGATTGTTGTTCTTCTTTTTAATGTATGTTATAAATAATAATTATGTATGAATTTTAACATGAACAGTTCGATAATGAATTTTTTGGAATGAAATGAAAAATTAAATAACCGATCAATGGTTCACAAGTTATGAACAGTTTTGTAAGTACCTATTTATTTGCAGTAAATTTTTTTATTTTAATTTTTTCTCCAACACGAGTTTTTATTTTATTCATCAAAATAAATATTATGTGTACCTACAATATTATTGTTTTTTTATATTTACGATTTTATATATTTTTGTTTTTAAAATTGTTTTCGTTCAAAGTTGTGGCTCATTATAAAATATTATTTGTTCGTTATAAACTTTGACGCTAAGCTTACGCAGCGAATGTTATTGAATGTTAACAGGATTAACTTAATTCTGAATTATATGATAAATTTTCAATGTTGGCAAAAATGATGTCGATAAAATGATCAAGTAAATGACCCTTAGGGAATAGAAAATTTGCACCTTACTACAAATATTATGTTTATATGGTAATTAAAAGCCTTATAATACAAAAATAAAGGTATGATAAATTAGTAAGCAAATACGTATTTTTCTTAAACTTGAAATGAAAACTCTAATGAAGGAAAGAAATGCTAAAATTTATTTTGCTTCCGTCATTTATGGCGGGTTACAAAGCTAGTGTAATAATAATCATCATCTATTGGTACAGCTTGACGTAAGTGTTAACATCGCTTACAACGTTCCTGCATTCTGATCCATTACATTATATTGTCCTCCATCCGTATACAACTCAGGATGTACCTAAGTTCATTACTACCTTTATCGATAATCTAATAATAATGTTTCCGTTCCCAGTATATAAATATTGGGTATAGAGCTACCTAAACTCACATTGCAAACATCATATTGCAAAAAATCACTTGGCAAAAAACTCGTTTGGCAAGAACGGGTTTGTGAAATAGAGTAGACGACAAATTTTTACTTTTCCAAATGTCCGTTTAGTAAATATTAAAATGACTTCAAATCTGATAAACTTCATTCTGTAAAACGCTCTGTAAAACTTTGATTTTTTAACAAACTCTGAAATTCATCCAAATTTGGAATGTACCAAATGCATAAATATACGTGTCCCAACTCAGGATAAACGAGATATTTCCTTTTTTGTATGCAACAGGGGATACTCACAAAAATGCCAACCCTCGCTAAATATTTTGATAAATAAATATTTGCTTGTTTATCCATAAGTGATTTGTTGAATTCTGAATTGGTTTGATAAATGAATTTAAGCGAAATGGATGTTTGTCATCTGAGTTTTGCCAAGTGATACGCGCTATAAACAATAGATGAACAACCAACTAGAAAGATCATTTAACTTTGAGATTTTCATCTGCTGGTGTTTGCGAATCCAATCCACGACATAAGACCTGAATCGCTTCGTAAAGTTGTTATGAATGAAAATCTTATAGCTACCAGACTGTTTCTACATTTCACTTCTACATACACATTCTAACCAAATTCCATCGCTCCCAAATAAAAATAATAGAATTTCAAATAAAAATTCTGCAGAGTAAAAACGAAAAAAAAATATTAGCACGGCAAAAGAAAGAGTGAGGTTAGATAAAGTAAACTAATAAGGTAAAATATAAAAAAAAATAATTAAAGTTCAATCACTAGATATCTCACTAAATGTCTCATTGTCACTGGGTGCCTTACTGTCTTAATCTCATATATCATTTTTCTCCATTTCATCTGTCCTTGTCTATTTACTCGCATTAATTTAGATATTTTGACACTGTCCGCAATTTCGTTTAATCATCTTGATTTAAGTTTACTTGTTATTTTCGCACAGAACTGCATTTAGTATTT